>JBBJLS010000134.1:22765611-22814520 GCA_037577275.1 Bryconaethiops microstoma | reverse complement strand
AAATCAGCATGAAAAACACTACAAAACCCACATAAACTTATCTCTGATGATTTTGACCTGTTGACCTGTGTTATTAGGTTATAGTTAGATTTAGACAGATTTTCTTTAGACTATGGTTAGATTCACAAAATTTTATCAGACTATGGTTCCTACAGAATTTTGTTTACAATTAGGTTTGAAATTCATTTTGTTGTGCAATAGGTCAACTCAGACAGAACCTTTCTCAGCAATAGTCAGATTTGGACTGAATAATGACAGGCTACTTTCAGATTCAAATGGAAATTTGACTGGTTACTTTCAGATTCAGACAGAATTTTTGAAATACAACAGTCGGATGTGATTTGCACTGGTTTGATATGTGAACACGAGTGACTTTATCATTCTCTAGACATTGCCGACTGACATCAACAGGAGCTACAAGACTATGTCAAGTTTACTGGCTAAGGCACAACTTAGCTAAAGATGAATAGTTATTAGACAAAGCCAAGCTTTCCCATCGTCCACAAGAGAGCAATGCAGCAAGCCAGTAGCCTGCACAGAAAGAGGCAAGGTTTGAAGTGGGGCAGAGAGGGGGACAGTTCTGCTGATGGTGGAACAATACCAGCCTGGTCTGGGGCCCGCAACAAATAACACAATGCCACTCTGTTGCTTGATCAGGGAGACTAGGGAGGATGTTTCTGTTCAGTAAACACTTAAAAGAGGCAAAACAAGATAGGGAAAAATATTTTCAGGAATTTTATCTGAAGATAAAGGTCAAGAAGTGCTCAGTGTTTCAAACCAAATCACATCAAAAGTCTGCAAGCCTCCAAACAAACTGTACTCCATACCCATTAAAGACAAAGCTCCCAGCTTTAGAAGGATTTCAATGAAATTTAAAAAGATTTGCCTTACCTTTAATTAAGAGATTACTTGCTTAAACTCAGTGTTTGACTATAAAAATTAATCAAATAAATTACACTTCACCATCAGGCTCATATAAAGATAATCGGGCTTGCAGTGTAAAGGCTCCTTAAGAAAAAAACAGCATCCATATTAATTAACTTAAGGCATGAACTCTTATAGAAATACTAGTTCTGTTACAGTTAGTAGTTAGTAGTCAGTAGTTAACAATAGGCCTGCTGACTGGTCTTTGTAAGTTAAAAAAAGATTACTACTATTCCTCTATTTACTATTTATTATACTACTAAAATAATACTAATGTTATTATTACTACAAAGCACTGTCATGTCAATTTTGGGTGAATCACTGCAAAACTGTAGCAGTCTGATGCTCATTAACAGGGTGGTGCTTAACATTATAATGATTTACATACATTGTGATACATGACCTTAGGTGTTAGTAATACATTTACAGTTAGTCAGACGTTTGGCATCCTGGTTCATTGTGTTCATGTGGTTTCGAAGAATAGATCTGACGCATCACAACTTGTAAACTTGGATGACGTAAATAAGGTATACCGCTTGTAATTATCACTTTCCGGCCTTTAAAGGAGTGCAACTTCTATGCGATGCATTTGGGAATTCTCAACATTATACAAACCATCTGAATGCACCTTTATTTAGTAATCAAACATTGGGCCTTCTGGTTGCATAACAGGTGTATAACAGGCTCTGTTATACACCTGATCCTATCAGGCAGCATTACACACGACAGTGCTCTTTAATACAGCCCATTAGACCATGTCCACACATACACAGACATTTCTGAAAACGGAGATTTTCTGTTTTTGTTTTTTTTTTTAAATCACGACCACATGAGCACGTTTTCAAAAATATATCCGTCCACAAACCGTATAGCATTGGTGACCGATCAGAAGTGTTGGAGGAGGGACGTAATTACCAGAGACTGTGGGCAGTGTTGCCTTGTCGAAAAATGCTACCTTTACGTTATACAGTTCATAACACTAATGAAGAGAAATAGGTAAATAATATGCATAATCAGAGAAAAATAAATTTTATTTAAATGAGAAGAGCCTAGATAGATCTTTAGAAGTGCACAGAGCCAGTTTATACAGTCAGGTTCTAACACTGAGAAATGCTACTGTGAAGAAGGGCACAGGCTACTTTAAATCATGCTATACTAACAGCGTGTGGTGATTCTGGACAGTGCTAATGTTTCCCAGCTTCAGATAACATTCTGCAAACTGCAGAAAAGGGCATTTTAGAATCAGACAGCTTTATTGATCCTAGAGGAAATTGTTTACGTAATGACGGCTAAGACACAGACCCCAGAGTAGCGACATACGTTCATTTTAAAAGAGCTTTTGAGATATTAATCACCGTAAACCAGAGACCCGAACGCAAGATAGCACAGATAAATCAGTGTCCAGCGCTGGACACTGAAGGCCTTCTCTTGTTATTTATCGCCAAAAAGATACTCGTTCCTTTCTCTCTGGGTCGACCTGAGGTGGACGGGTTCCCCTTTTGAGTCTTGGTTCCTCCAGAGGTTTCTTCCTCCAGCTGAGGGAATTTTTCCTCGCCTCTGTCGTCTTTGGCTCACTCACTAGGTGCTCGGACCTGGACTCCGTAACGCTGCTTTGTGATAACTTGGTTGTAAAAAGCGCTATATAAATAAAATTGAGTTGAATTAAACACGGCGCAAACGGGCCGTCTTTCAAAATCTTTGTTTTTCTTGTCCACACGTAAACGCAGAAACAGAGTTTTCAGAAATCGCCACTTTGCCCGGAGTTTTCAAAAACCTCAGTTTTCACTGACCCAAAATGCCGTTTACGTGTGGACGAAAGGCGAAACCCATGTACGTGTGGACAATGAAATGCAGAGGTTGCTCAGCACTGCCCCAATTCAGGCTAAATGAATATTCTTCAGTGCCAGAAGCCAAAGCAGAAAATCTGATGAAATGTGACATGACAGATCATCTATTAATTTGTAAATAGTACTCTTTGGTATATTTTTATGGACTGTTTTCAACCAGATAAAGGTTTTATAAGAACATTGAATATTTAAGTCAAGTACTTCCCTATATTCACTGAGCATCAGCTATTCCTGAAAGCTCAAACAGTTTCTAGATGCTGCCTCAAATGACTCATCAGTTCCCAGGGCTGAGCTGTGGGTGAGGCTGAGCCGACAGAGGCGTAGACACAGCCTGTGAGTGTGTGTGTGTATGCGTGTGAGGTATACAGCTGCTTTGCTTAGCCCATTAGCATGGTACTACAGCGCTGCATGACAAATCGGAAAGAGCTATTAAAAATAAGCAGATCCGCAGGCCCACCTTCTTTTTGTTTGCTGTCATCTTGCAAAAAATGAATCTTTTTATACCTAGTTTAACAAATGTGGGTCCTTTAAAAGCAAATTGGATATCAAAATTGAATTATTGTTTTATCTTACCCTACCTTAGAAATAATATCACATGGTGTGTTTAACCCCTACTCCCACCCCCCCTCATCGAGCCCTCAGCTAGCTCAGAGACCCCTCCTAACAGTGTTTCATGTGACGTCTGTTAACTTCAGTAATTATATATTTTATTAATAATTTATCTTATTCGTGTGGACACAACATATGTTTTAAATTCCATGTATCACCTATAGTATCATATAAACTGATCAGGTTTTTCTATATTGTAAATAAAATCGAGCACAGTATTTATTTACCATAAAGTTCATAGTATACACTAGGCCAACAAGGGATCTGGTGGTGGGGGTGGGGGTAGTAGGGCATCCTTGAATGTGTATATTGTGTTAACTAAGAAACAAAGGAGAAGTGAAATGGGCACCGGAAATGCGAGGCCAGCTCTTTCTGGAGATATTATTTTGCTATTCCTGCCATCAATTAAAAAAAATGCACCTATGCCACAACCTGTTCCAGTAACGGACAAAAACGCTCAACGCCTTGTGAAGCAACTTTAATTCGAGGATGGATGTGTTCATGGAGGCACTGCTGGTGATCCTTCTTAATCATTAGAACCACACTGTCAAATTCCAAGCCAGATGGAATCAATATTCTCCTCTCGGAACCAGAAAAAAAAACAACACACCTGTTGCGACATGTCATAACTTCAGGGTGACAACATGAACAAACAACCAGAACCTGGAGCTATTCATGTCCATGTTTGATGGACATGAATAGGCAGGAGGTCCTTTGCTGTCATCGACCAGCGCATGACCCAGAAAAGCTTGAAAACATGCTGCAACCTAAATATTTATTAATTTATTTATTTTATTTTTAAAAAATTCAGGTAAGATAAATGGCATACAGAACAGTGTGGGGTCTTAAATATTCACAAAGCAACATGCATTTTTAACCATACTTGTTCATGAAAGAGTAATTTATTATATGACAATATTACAACCCATCCCAGTGTCAAAGGAAAACAAGGACATGTCCAACATTCAGGGCTTCTTTTCACTTTAATCTATATTATATGGATTTATTGATTATCTATGTATCATATGCATTTACTCCAGGCTCATTTTAAGAGCACCGTGCTAAAAGAAAGAAAGCAAGGAGACTGTAAGCAGCATTTTCCCCATCACAGGCTGAACAAAAGACAGCAGTGGCCTTTGTCAGCTTCTGTGCCCAAAAACAACAGCAGCAGCCTCTGCCACCGGAGACAAGCTGCATGTCTGTTAATATTGCTCTTTTATTTTTACCTGTATTCTCTTAGACTATTTTATTGTGGGGAGAAAGGTGACAATTACACAAAGACAGCGGACATTGGACATTGTTCCTTTAAGTCCAACGAGAATATTCTCAGGACGGGAGATCCCATAAAAATGAGGGTGAAAAAATAAAAGTGTCAGTGACTTACCGTTAGAGAAAAACAGATGATCGACATTTTCCTCTCAGAGTGTTTTCAAAATCCTGCAGTTCTTCTCAAAACATGCCCCGCTTTCTGCAGTCGGGGGTGGGGAGACTTTTCTAGCACAGGTGGAGCATCTCTGCTTTGAGAGCATCAGGGTGCACCCGCATGCTGCAGGGGGATCGAGCCTCTCTTACTGCTGCAGCCAGGTCCAGCTTTTTATAGTCTGTGTTATGGAGAGAGCCAGGCTCGGGGGGAGAGCAGGGAGCGCGTCTTCGTCCTGGACCAGTGCTGTCATTCCCATAGCGATGATGGATCCGAGGGCTGAGGGAGTCTTGGCTCTGTTTACGCGCTCCCCTGGTCCTCTGTGTCTTCTGCAGCAGAGCCGGGCTGTCGGGCAGGACTCGAGTGACTCGTGAACGACTCGGGTTTCGGTGAACCGGTTCTTTTTACTCAATCAGTCCAGCCGACTCCCAGATCTAGCTGAATCAAACTTTTTCTTTCATCTAATACACTGTCTTCGTGAGGGTCTCTTTTTGCAAGCAGGGGGCCTATGAAATTCTAATCGTTCCTTCACATAGAGTTCCATTATTTGTGTTTCTTTGTTTTTATTCATTTTATGCCCCTGTATATAGTTATATTATGTTTATCTTAAAATTTACTGATTTAATAAAGTCTTCTATTCGTGCATACATGTAAACTATATGGACAAAAGTATTGGGACACACCTTTTAATTCAGGCTTTGGGCTAGGCCCCTTAGTTCCAGTGTAGGGCAATCTTAATGCTTCAGCATACCAAGACATTTTAATCAACACCATTCTTCCAACTTTGCGGACACAGTTTGTGGAAGACCCTTTCCTATTCCAGCATTACTGTGTCCCAGTGCACAAAGCAAGGTCCATAATGAGATGGTTGGATGTGTTCGGTGTGGAAGAACTTCACAGGCCCACACAGAGCCCTGATCTCAATCCCATCCAACACCTTTGGAATGAACTGGAATGAGGATTGCGAGCCAGGCCAGTGTCAGTGACTGAGCTCATGAATGCACTACAGAATGAGTGGGCACAAATTTCACACAGAAACACTCCAAAATCTTGTGCAAGGAGGAACCAAGTCCATATTAAAGTCTACTTTTTTGAATGCAATGTCATTAAAGTCCTTGTTGGTGAGGTCAGGCATAAGAATACTTTTTCCACTGTATATGTGACTAAGATGAGTGGTTGGGAGAGGGGGTGGTTGTCACCTAAAAGGCCAAGATGTTCTCTGTGAATAGAAACAGTAGGCGACCCGGCGGGATTGAATACCGTTGAAAATGAAGATGTTGACAAGACGTTTTACATGGACGTTCGAGTCATTGAATCAAACTGTTCGAAAGAATCGGTTCGCCATAAGTGAATCAGACTTCCCAGAGAGTGCTGGAGACTGACGTCACAGCCGAAACTTGGCACTGCCTGTTTACTGGAGCTGCACGCGCTTCGCTCTTTCCCCCGTGCTTACACAAATCCCGCCCTCTTGACGACTAACCAATTAAAGGGCTCTGATGGACCGTCACCAGCCAATCATTGAGAAGGGCGACGGGCGGCCTGTCTCTGCATGTGCACTGGCAGTCGGTTCTAGAGCACGAGGTTCTGCTAGCCAATCCTGGCGAAGACGGGCAGGGTTTAGGGGAATATCTTTACTAGTGGTCGAAGGGGGGTTCTAATAACTCTGATAAGACCATTTACAGGAAGATGTTGCAAACAAGAGTCCCATGAAGTGAGCCAGGGGTGTCACTAGACCCCTTTCACTGGGACACATGTCCCAGTATTTATGTGCTGTGCCCCAGTAAAATCTCACATTCAGCTTTCAACAATAAAATATAATCTTGTTGAAATGCCCCTTGCTCTGAAACTGTAATTATTATTATTTATTACATATACATTAATCCCAACACTGTGGGACTGAATCCCAACACTACTAGTGTCATCACTGAGGTACCTATAGAGCAAGGTATCGTCCCCACACATCGTACCCTGTGTGCCCCTCATTTGTGAAAGTCCGCTGCTTCACTTAGTGATTGGGTTAAATGCAGAGAAAGAACTTTGCATTGTTCACACTGTGTGCTTGGTGTGTTCATGCATGACTATAAGGTGCCACTTATTTTATCTTATTTTATTATGATTATTTATTATTATTATTGCAGAAGAATGCAATGAGTAAAATAGACTTGAGTAAGCTTTTGTTATTATTTGCCTATACAGGTATACCATTTCTGCCATATAACATGTTGAGAATGTTCATATATCTCTTTATACATTAATTAATAAATCTGTACATTTTTAGCTTCAACCATTGTTACTTTAGTAGGAGTATGGCAGGGACAATAATATGATCTTAGCAAGGGAAGCTGATATAGCACATACTACAGCTCATTTCATACACAGCAGGCTTTCAAAAACAATTATGGATAATGGAGGGTGGGGGGCCTGTGCCCCCGTTGAGTTTTATGTCTAGAAACACCCCTGATGGGAGCTCAGTGTAGACAAGGTCTAAATTCGTAGCCTATTTAATATATTAGGACGTCCCTGGTCGTGAGACAAGTATTTATAATATGGACGAACAAGCAAAAATGTGCTTACACTGAAAACTGTGCAATTTACACAATTTAACTTACACAGTCTGGCTTCATTATTCTGTCAAGACAAGAAAAAAACAAAGTAAGAAGAACAGGTTTTTCCATTGGCTTGGGGCAGACCAGCCATAGACTAGCCCCCAGAAAACGGACTTTAGAGCAGCATTACAGTGTAATGAAAACAGTTTTTTTCTGTACCGGGCACAGGTTACAGGATTTCATCATACTGGAATTGCTCTCTTGTGTGTGTGTTGTCTGACCTTGTTGGCCACAAGAAACATTCCAGTGAGTGAAGAATTTACACTATGTGGACAAAAATATTGGGACACACCTGTTTATCTTGGTTTGGGCTAGGCCCCTTAACTTCCAGTGAAGGGCAATCTTAATGTTTCAGCATACCAAGACATTTTGGATAACGCCATACTTCCAACTTTGTGGACACAGTTTGGGGAAGAACCTTTTCTATTCCAGCATGACTGTGTCCCAGTGCACAAAGCAAGGCCCACAAAGACATGACTAGATGAGTTCAGTGTGGAAGAACTTGACCGGTCCGCACAGAGACCTGACCGCAACCCCATCCGACACTTTTGAGATGAACTGGAACAGAGATTGCGAGCCAGGCCTTCTAGTCCAACATTAGTGCCTGACCTTATAAATGCTCTACAGAATGAACGGGCACAGATTCCCACAGACACTCCCAAATCTTGTGTAAAGACTTCCAAGAAGAGTGGAAGCTGTTATAGCTTCAAAGGGGGACCAACTCCACATTAAAGTCGATGTATTTGAATGCAGGGTCTTTAAAGTCCCTGTTCGTGTAATGGTCAGGCGTCCCAATACAGAGCAGCTGTTTACAAATGTAACCCACCTCTTTGAAGTGTTTGGGAACGGTCCAGTTCTGCAGTTTAGTAGACTTGTAAGCGCTTTCATACTGGCAGAAAAAGGATGAAATCCATTGCTTAACACAATTACTGACTCACATACATAAAAATGTGGTTTATAACACAAAACTGGAGATAATTGAGCTACCTGGTTAGCAGAATAGTTGGACGACATCTTTGGTGGTTGGAAGCCGTTGCTTAGCAACCAGTTCAAAACAGACCAGCAGTCTTTCAGTGCAGTGTATTTTTAAATAACAAGTTTTTAAAAACATCCTGGTAATGTTGCAGTAGGCAACACAACTTACAATAACCGTTAAAAAAAATTACTGAAATGTGTCTATTGTCATATTACACAGCATCAACCAACCAGAAACTGAAACAAACAGTACCTCCACAGGCACACACACACACACACACACACACACACACAACCACAGGGTTTATGCGGTGTGTGGTAGGTAGTGTGTTAGGCAGTGTAGTGTATGCAGCGTTAGGTAATGTATGCTGTGTGTGGTAGTGAGTGTATGCAGTGTGTGTTAGGTATTGTGTGGTAGGTAGTGTATGCAGTATGTTAGGTAATGTATGCAGTGTGTTATGCAGCGTATGCAGTGTGTGGTAAGTAAAGACATCCAACCATGTCTTTATGGAGCTTGCTTTGGATTATGGAGTACAGTCATGCTGGAATGAATAAGGTTCTTCCCCGAACTGTGTCCACAACGTTGGAAGCATTGCGTTGTCCAAAATGTCTTGGTATGCTGAAGCGTTAAGATTGTCTTTCTCTGGAAGTAAAGGGTCTGACCCAAACCCTGCAAACCCAATACTTCATCATGCAAAGTATTGGGGTGTCCCAATGATTTTGTCCAGATTGTGAACTTGACTTCTAAGTCAGTACTCCGTACAATAGGAGGCGATACACACCGTGATTTGGTCAAGTAGTCGCACAGCATTCATTTCAGCCGAGCAAGAATGGATTCGCATGAGGCTCACTATACAAACACAATTTAATTTTATTTTTAAACTGATATCTTTCTGGAGAAGTTGTTTGTGTCTATCAAGGCGAAATATCAATGCAGCTTGTATAGCCCTCTCTCAGTGCTAGTAAGTCACTCCTATTCCACTTTTCAATTCCACCTTAAATACAGCATTCTTGGTGGGTGTTTTTAAGGTGGAACGGAGAAAACTAGCTTCGTTCAGCTTTCGTTGTTGTATTAAGAGACTCTCTGGACACGGGGGTTTGTGCATTAAACATATTTAATTTGAAACCGTTTTAAATCTAATTCAACTTTTAATGCAAGACATGCAAGCAGCGCGGTCTGCAAGAGAGACTGAGAATGAAGACAACTCTTCTGCAGGAGATACCAGTCGTGAGACCAAAACGCACTTTCGTGTCTGTCGCTTCATCATCCAGACGGGTACAAAGTTTGCTTTAAAAGCATTTTGCATGATTTTCTTTTTTTTTCTATGTAAAGTGCTCTTTTTTTTTTTACATTTTACCTGCACCATTTGAGTATTGTAGTGAAGGAAAATCAACATACACTCCATGGACAAAAGTAATGGGACGCCCGACCATTCCACCAACAGGGACTTTAATGACATTGCATTTAAATACATAGACTTTAAAATGGAGTTTGGTCTCTCCTTTGCAGCTTGGACAGCTTCCATTCTTCTTGGAAGGCTTTCCACAATATTTGCAGTTTCTGTGGGAATTTTTGCCCATTCATTCTGTAGAGCATTTATGAGGTCAGACACTGATGTTGGACGAGAAGGCCTGGCTCTCCGTCTCCATTCCAGTTCATCTCAAAGGTGTTGGATGGGGTTGCGGTCAGGGTTCTGTTCAGGCCAGTCAAGTTCTTCCACACTGAACTCATCCAACCATGTCTTTATGGAGCTCGCTTTGTGCACTGGGGCACAGTCATGCTGGGTTAGAAATGGTTCTTCCCCGAACTGTGTCCACAAAGTTGGAAGCATGGCATTGTCCAAAATGTCTTGGTATACTGAAGCATTAAGATTGCCCTTCACTGGAAGGAAGGGGCCGCCTGAATTCAGTATTTAAGAGATGTGCCCCAATACTTTTGTCCATATAGGGTACATTATACATTGCCTGCTGGAGTTATACATTATAAGCAGTAAAGGAAAGTGGTTGTGGTTTTCGCAGGGGTGAAGCTGGGCATGAGGTCAGTCCCGGTGGCCACAGCTTGTGCTCTGTACCACAAGTTCTTCCAGTCAGCCAGCTTGCAGGTCTATGAGCCTTACCTAGTTGCCATGTCCTGCATATACCTCGCCGGCAAAGTGGAAGAACAGCACCTCAGGACAAGGGACATCATCAACGTCTGCCATAGGTAGGTGTGGATGCCCTGTGCAATAACCTTGTTAAGGACGTTGTGTTTGTCCTAGTCCGTTTTACCTGTCCGTTCAATTTTGCATTTCTGTCTGTCTAAGGTATTTCCACCCTGGAAGTGATCCTCTGGAGCTGGACGGCAAGTTCTGGGAGCTGAGAGACAGTGTGGTGCAGTGTGAGCTTCTCATTCTCAGACAGCTCAACTTTCAAGTGTCCTTTGAGCATCCCCATAAGGTAAGGATCATATTTTTTCCATGAAGCTTCATCTTCATTTTTTCAGTCTTCAAAACGTTTTGTAGTAACTGTTAGAAAGTGTTTGTCTCATTTAAAGTTCTGGTTCAACAGGAAATCAAATATACAGTTATCCTTTTGCCTCAAATTTAATTGATCAGCAAAGGTATATATTATTAAATTTTTTTTATTTTTATTTTTTTTTTAATCTGAAATGTATTTCTTTTGTTTTGTGCAACAACTGAAAGGCAAATGTAGCCAGAGGATGGTTTGTATGTTTAGGTTGCATGTAAACATGTCTGCATTGCACCACAGAGAACAGGTTCAGGTCTAAGCATAGCTCTAAGCTCGCAGAAGCTCATGGAGGCCACCTCCAGAATCTTAAACATGTATATCTGGTGAATGAGCAGAGCTTTATTTCAAGCTAACACTGGCTATCTGGTAGCTTTAGGGTGTGGGATGAGACCCAAGCAATACTCAAACCAAACTAGAACTAGCACAGAATCAAAATAGGGCAGTCTGAGAACCAGTTGTTGGAACATTTTATAACCCATCTTCAAAAGTATTGATTTTTGTGATGGTGGAAGACTAAAGACGCGACCTTCTTCTGAATGTTATACTTTGGACATTGCCCCCTAGTACACATGTTGGAGCATGTTGCCAGACATCAGATATGCAGACTCAGAAGTGTAATTTGGCTTTAACAGGTTAACTTTTGACCAGCGAACACACGCACCTAGTTGCCTTAAACCACACTGAATAGTTAATTAATCTCAAATAATGGTGGCCTAGTGTTTGGAGTGTTGCCCCTGTGATCAGAAGGTTGTGGGTTCAAATCCCAGGACTGCTAGTGCCACCACTGAGGTACACTTGAGCAAAATACCATTCCCACACACATTTCCCCATGGATGGCAGCCCACTGCCTCCTTTGGTGAATGGGTTAAAAGCAGAAAGAGAATTTCACACTGTTCACACACAATTTATTTTTCATGTGATACTGCAAAGCTAGTCAGTGAAAGGTCAGTAAACTCACCGTATGCATAAAGTTAATTCCGTGATTCCAAGAGTATTTTAGTATGTTATATAGAATAAGAATCCAACATTAGCCTCCAGTTTGAAGAAAGAAGCAAACGTCTGACACTGAACATGTCTTGACTGACTGACTACATTAGGAATAAAGAGAAGGCTGTAAATGAGATTTTTTTTTTTTTTTGCCAAACTATGGCTTTAAATGCCTCTGTCCTCTGTGTGGTGTGGTGCGGTGCCAGTACCTCCTGCACTACCTGCTGTCTGTGAGGAGTTTGCTGAATCGGCATGCCTGGTCTCGGACACCTATCGCGGAGACAGCCTGGGCCCTGCTCAAAGACAGCTACCACAGGCCAGTGTGTGTGCGCCACCAACCCCAGCACCTCGCCCTCACTGCGCTGTACCTCGCCCTGCACACATACGGGGTGCAGGTCCCCAGAGGAGAAAGAGAATGGTGGCAGGTGAGGGTGTTCACAGTTTAATTCATGCATTTTATGGCTTATTCATTGTTGTGATGCATGAATTAAAAACACAAAAACTAAAGGGCTCATGTGTAAATGAGGAATGTGTTAATGAGCTCTGTTCTGATGGTCTACCCAGTACCTCATTCAAAAATCAGCCCAGACTAGAACACTAATTCAACATAAATGGTCGAGACTAAATTGCTGTGGCCGAAAAAGTGAAAGTGTTTCATTGTATGGGCTGTACACACCCGGGAATGAACAGATTTTTAGGTATATTTGTTTTATATAAGTTATAGTTGGTATATTTTGTGGGGGTTTTTTATTTTTTATTAACCGGATAGTATTTTTATCCTAATCTGCCTCTTCTCTAACGTGGAACGTATTTATTAGACACATCCTGCAGCTTAGCTGAGTCATACTCCTGGGATTAAAATTCGAATGCAATCCATGGCCTGGGCATTTTTGAGGGTGCATTTGTCCACATTCTCATTGGCAGCAAAGTTTGCAGTGCCCTTATCTGCCTCCTTTGATATGCAACATGCCAACTAGTCAGACTTATGCAAGGTTGTGCGGAAGATTGATGTACGCTGAGTGTATTCAGCCTTTGCTCTCCCAGATTAGTGTCAGGCCATGTGATTGAGGCAAGTCCTGTCAAACCGGCTGAGTTTTTAGAGAATATTAGTCAGAGTATGGCTTAATATGGTCTGTCTAACTGGTATGTCTCAACAGGTTCTTTGTGAGGATGTGACCAGAGCTCAGATTGAAGGCATTATGACTGAATTACTGCAGCTCTATGATATGGAGGCCAAGTGCACGTGAAGAAAAATGGACAACAAAAAAGGTCATGAAAAGCAGATGAGGTCCAAAGTTCAGTATTTTTTCCAGAGACCCTTCTGACACCATTCAGAACATGCTCTAACTCCCCGAAGGGGTGGTTCTTGTTCATCTCTTGATTTGGACTTCTACAGCTGGATTTCACCACGCCTAATGAAGCTGTTAAAGCGTCCGCGCCAATGCCTGCACTGGACAGTGCTGTCAGGAAGATGAGAGGTAGGGCAGTGAAGGCCGAAGTGTGTGAGTCACCAGGTGACAGTCTGAAAAACAGGCTTTAGCCACAGCACATCAATCAGTTACCAAGCTCCTGCCCTACTTTCTTCTTCTCCTACCTTGTTCCAATTTCCCTGGGAAAGGAAGATAGAAGGAGAAAGTGAGAAGACAAAAAAAAAAAAAACAGAATAAAAGGAGGGATGTAACAGTGCCAACCGCTCCCTAGAGCTGGACTGCGACTCGAGGTAAAGCAGCCAAATCTGGGGCAGTGCTTTGATATTTTATAATTTTAATTACTGTCTTCCTTTCCCATTAGAACTTATCCCTGTGGTTCCCTGAAGTTATGTTACAGTGCAGGATGATACTGTAAGTTGTGATCATGTCTGACAGGATTGGGTTGTACAGATTGCAGACTGACTTGTTGTTTCATAAAATGGTTGTGAACCTTTTTAAAAGCAAAATGTACCAAATGTTTCCTTCTTTTTTGTTTCTGTTTTTTCTGCAACTGTTAAACGAAACATCCAGTGTCAGTTCTTTGTGCTATTACACCTGAGCGAAACATAAAAATAAGTTGTATTTGTTAGAGCTTGACCGATTATCGGCCTGGTCGATTAATAGGGCTGATATTTGCCCATTTTTACATAATCGGCATCGAGCAGTGTCAGCACATATTAAGAGCGATTAATAGACATGCGAATTTGTGGTCAGCCCCACTGCAGTTAGCTTACCGCTAACGCTGTAGCCTACGGCTAACGATACCGCTAACACTGTAGCCTATGGCTAGCTTACCGCTAACACTGTAGCCTATGGCTAGCATGCATTTAATGTGGAAGCCATCAGCCACAGGGTAAAATTATTAAAGACCATATTTATTAGATACTTTTTCAGCACTCTCTCTGCAGCATCATTGTTCATTGTGCTTAAAGACAGAGATGCTCAGGACGATGTTGAAGAAAACCGAACGCTTAAATGCATGGTTACACTTAATAATTGATGCTATCAATACCGTTTATAAATGAAAGTCTTCACATGTGAAAGTGTAAAATAGAACAGTATGTCGGCATATCTTGAAAAATATACACACGATTTAGTGCAGTTCTCATTGAACATGCCTGGGTCAGGCTTTCACTGACCCAGACTCAGTGGCTTGTGTAGTCCTTGCATAGCAGGCTGAGTGAAGTTATTTGTTTGGGATCACGAGATTATGACCATTTGCCTTAAAAGTGTGTCTGTCAAGCAACATTATTATTATTGTTGTTTATTCTTTTATACTTAATAAATGTGTTTAAAACGTGTTCAATAAATCTTATTTTAAGTTGAGAATTTTTGTAGAAATAATCGGCGTCGCAAGTTGGCCATTGGCCGACCCTGATTTCTGAATATCGGCATCAGTGTTGGCCTTGGCCATAGAAAATCCCATATGGGTTGACCTCTAGTATTTGTGCTGTTTGGCTATAAGAACCCTAAAAACGTGGCCATGTCTCAGTGTGTGTGGTAGTAAAATTGCTTTCTGTCTGCTCAGCACGCACATACCACGTTACTCATACCCCAGCTCGCGTGTTGCTGGTGACTGGTGGAGTTTTGCCGTCCCTCAAATCTTGTTAGCGTCAAGTGTGCCATTCCAGCTCTTACAGTCTGATCAGTTCATTCCAGCATGCGCAATATCTATCTGCCCTACGCAGCCTGCAAAATTAAATGCTGTTAATTGAACCAGCCCGAAATTGAAGTTGGTACTTAATGCAAGCAATAAATATTAATTGCGTATTATAACCTTTCTTAAGGCTATTGTTGCAGAAACAAAAGGCTTATTTTTCACCCTCCTTTTGCACTGAAAACAAACAGAAGCGTCTCTTTGATTGTTGTAGTAATGATGCTATATTCGGTGTAGGACTATCACCCTTTTAAGTGAATCCAAATCTTGCTTTCATTACCTCTGAGGCTATGCCACAGTTATCTAACCTTCACTAGTACACAGAGACACACACAAACACTTGCCATCTCTCTGCAGGCAGGCCCTAATGCTGGGTGTTATGAATTATGGAGAGGGTACATGTGCAGCCGGAATCTCTCGCATAAATAAAACATCAGCGCTGCCCTCGCTATGGGATGGAGTGCTGGGAATAGGCAGTAGGCAGGATTGGATTGATTGAGACTATAACCTTAGCATAGACTGATCTTTCTCCTCTCTTTTCTCTTTCACTCTCACTCACTATCTGCCCTACTTCTACCCCTTACTGATTTTTATTTTTTGCTTTTGATCTCTTTTCTTCTGGTTTTGGATGATTTGCGTATGCTTACTGTATGCAGCCAAACGCAAGCACTTCGTCTCGCAGAACTTGTTTCTGACTCACGCTTCCTTTCTCCCTCAGGGTCTTTTTCTCTTTTCACATCTTTCATTCCTACTGTATGCGTTCTCTCTCTCCCTTCTCTTTTAGTCCATCTCACACAGAATCCTCCCTCTTTCCCTGCCATCCCCCTCCTCTCTCTCACTCGCTCTCGCTCTCTCTCTAGCTCTCTTTCTCTTGCTTGCTCTCTTTCTCTCTCTCTCATTTGCTCTCTCTAGTTCTCTCTCTCCTGCTTGCTCTCTCTAGTTCTCTCTCTCTCTCGCTTGCTCTCTCTAATTCTCTCTCGCTTGCTCTCTCTAGTTCTCTCTCTCTCTCGCTTGCTCTTTCTAGCTCTCGCTCTCTCTAGCTCTCTTTCTCTCTCTCGCTTGCTCTCTCGCTCTCTCGCTCTCTCTATTTCTTTCTCTCTCGCTTGCTCTCTCTAGCTCTCTCGCTCTTTAGCTCTCGCTCTCTTTCTCTCTCTCGCTTGCTCTCTCTCGCTCTCTCTCCGATGTATGTAAATGCCCTCTCTTCTGCTTGGCTGCCCTGTATTGTGCAGCATTCAAACATTAATCCAGACTGTAACACACCATATAACTTCATTGTGAATAGATGGGGTCTTAATATTCTACACTTCGAGTATGAATGTTTTTTCCCCCCCTTTTTTTTGTGACATTAATAATTTATATGAGATTGTTTTTAGCATACATCAAACAATTTATAAAATGTATTATTTATTATACTGGCCCTTTAAGTGCAATAATTATTTAAACAATTACTAAAATCATTTGATAATATATTCTACATTTAGGAAGCTTTACAATCTGCCAGGAAATGCACAAAAGGACAAAGGCTTCAGGATATGGAAAATATAGAAGAAGCACTTAGCCTTGGAAAAGACTCAACCCTGTCTACACATTTATTTGGTATCACATCTCTAAATGTCCACTCCCCACCGCACACTCATCACTGTCCCGTTTTCTCATATCCCAAGTGAGCTCCCTCCCACCCATCCGCAGTGACTCGGGCCCTTAAAGTTTCCTTGTATCTTTTTTGGAAGCGTGGTTGTGCTTTTTCTCCACAAGTTTTGAACGTATGCCAATGTTGAGTAAAGCCAAATCAATCAGCTTTCAAAAAAAGGCAGATACTGATGGCTGATTCAGTGGATGTAGGAGAGGAAGAACAGCACGGGACTGCATTAAAGTATCTGTCTTAATTACAGCAGAGTGAAAATGGAAGCTAAAGCAGAGGAGCACAGGAGGAACTAAATGGGACATGGAGTGGAGAAAAACGCGCATTAGCGAGAGAGAGATGCATGGTTCGGCAATATAAGCTACCAACTACATTACCATATAAATCAAACTAAGTCATTTTTTCAAAGCGTTTTTATTGTGTCATAGCAAACACATAATTAGAAAAAATATGATCCTGAAAAAATAGTCACCCAAACTGTAGAGAGGAGAAAACCTGAGGTTTCACTTGGACTGCAACATCCTAATAGCTGTCTTGCCTATAAATGAGAAAAAGAGGAGCCAGTTAAAGCTGGCTGAAGGTAAATGAAGAAAAAGGCCATTGCTCAAGACAGGTTAATTAATATATCCTACCGTTGTTCATTCTTCAAACACACTGCAGGGGTTCCACTGCAAAGGGCTTGGTCATAATGTGGAAGATGCCAGGGTGTGGAGTGCTGGAGTGTACCATGTAATGAGTGGGAGCATCATGATGGATCATTATGAAGGTGCCTTTTCTGCTGTGTAGACTTTGGAATGTTAGAATTGATTATCATAACGTTCATCCTCAGGTTGTGTTAAAGTATTTAGATGCCAAAAAATGTTCTCCAATCACTTTTGTGTTTTAAGTGTATTTAATGTATGAATAATTCTAAATCTTTACAAATTGTATCAAAAGTTTATGCAAATCAAATGGTCATAGATTTCTAGTCTTAATAAAGGAGTGCAGTGATTTTCAGCCTAATCTCTGTCATCTGTAGCATTTATCACACAATAGAAGTTGGACATGTTTCCCAGAAGTGAGTAAATGAACAGAATGCCTGCTGAACGGCAGCTGCCAGGCGGCTTCAATTATATGTGTGTTTTGAATCAGCAGGTTTTAGGTTCTGTTCAAAGTCCAGGCAAACTGCGGTCTTTTGGTAATCGAGCGTGAGCCACAGATGCAGCAGGTAGAGTTTAAGATGAAAAGTATTCCTTTTCAGGAATATTCCTTTAATGAGCGCAGGTGAGACGCAGGCTGTGTGCTGCAGCTCCGGTGGCGGCCTCCTAGAGGCTGTGCTACCTGCAGAGCTAATGCACAGCTGCTCTCTGAGGGAGCGGCGTCTCCCTCACAGACCCTCACCTCTGAATTATATATACCCCCCTCAGCTGAAACTGCTCCACTTCACCGGACATGCCTCACTAATATTTTAGTGTGAGAGCAAGAGGGATGATGTGGAGGATGGCATAAGTGTATGCATGTTTGCGTGCATGTGTATGCAAAGCAGGGTGGTCTATGTATGCGCCTCTTGCATGTTTACTGGATGCCATGATGTTTAATGCACTATTTTGCATGTAGGCCTGTAGCTCCCTATGCTGGCAAGCATTCAGGGCCTGGCCTAGCTGCAGCAAAAGCCTAATGAAAGGCTCGCTTTAAAACAGTTATTTGTTTTATGAACATTTATGTATAAAAAATGAGGAAAAAAAACTACTTTTCATACATTTGTGTTGGTTAGCATGAGTTTTGAGCATTAGTACGTTATTGCACTTGCCTGTGCACGTGTTTGCATATGATGTCTGAGGTGGCAGCACACTTGAGCCCTATTCAGCAGATAAAAGCTTTCCCTTCTTGGCCTGAAAAGCCTCCTGCATTAAAGCTATCACATTTGAGCCATGCGCACTGAGAGACGGCAAGACGATTAGACCCGTGTGGGTGTCAGAGGGCTTCTGAATTTATGAATTTAAAAAAACGGCGAGCGAGTCTCATTGTGGGAAGCCTGAGTGAGAGAGTGAAGAGGCCTGGTGCAGCTGCTTGTCCTAATCTGCTTGAACTACAGCCTGAACCTAAATCTGAGTTAGTCATCCTTGATGGACAAATGAACAATGACCTGTATGAGAGTGGCAGAGTTAGACTGCTGACCTAACATGAGGTCTGTCCACATCTTTGTGCTTATAAGAATGTGGGAGGTAAAAAATCAACCTTGCTACGCATTCTCATTCTGGGACATTTGCATATTATACATATTATATATATTTTAAGGGAACATTTGTCGATATTTTTGAAAATACCTGGCCTTCACAACACCACCACTGTACCTAACTGTATACACTTTTCTCTCAATGTTGTTAAGCATTTTTTCAACACCAGTAACTCCAATATATACTGACCCCATAAATGTTGATGCGTCTATGAAAGGTTGCATTTCTCTTTTAAAGTTGGTGTAAAATCATTACCTTTTTTTCCGTTGTCGTTACCAAGGGTGCCAAGAATTCTGGAAGGCACTTTATTACTAATCTATATTGGCACAAGCAGGGATTTTATCCAATTATCTGATCAGTCTCTGTGGGTCTGCTCCCCCAAATATAAAAATTTGTGCACCAGTCCCCTTGACGACCACATCTACCTGAGGGTTCTGTGCTGTTGGTTCCACTATATCTCCAGCTATGATGTACATCATAGTACAGTCCTAACATACACTATATGGACAAAAGTATTGACTATTAAACCAGCTGTTACTTTAATGACATTGCATTCAAAGACACAGACTTTAATATGGAGTTGGTCCTCCCTTTGCAGCTATAACAGCTTCCAGGCTTCTGGAAAGGCTTTCCACAAGATTTTGGAGTTTCTGTGGGAATTTGTGCTCATTCATTCTGTAGAGCATTTATGAGCTCAGGCCTGGTTCACAATCTCCATTCCAGTTCATCCCAAAGGTGTTGGATGGGGTTGAGGTCAGGACCTTGTGCGGGTCAGCCAAGTTCTTCCACACCGAACTCATCCAGCCACGTCTTTATGGAGCTCGCTTTGTGCAATGGGACACAGTCATGCTGGAATAGGTTCTTCCCAAAACTGGGTCCACGAAGTTGGACGCATGGCATCCAAAATGTCTTGGTCTGCTGAAGCATTAAGATTGCCCTTCACTAGAAGTAAGGGACGGAGACCAAACCCTGAAAAACAGGTGTGTCCCAGTACTTTTGTCCAAACAGTGTACTTTAACACACTGCAACAGATGAGAAGGTCACCGGTGTGTCCCTGTCCCACCGAAGGACATTTTCCAAACCTGCTGCTTAAACAGAGCCAGAAACACTGTGAAGGACTGTTCCCACCTACTACATGGACTCTTCTCCCTTCTACTGTCTGGCAAACGGTTTCGAAGCTTCTGTTCTGGTTCTGCACGGCTGCGCAACAGTTTCATACCACAGGCCATCCGGGCCCTGAACGCACGCAAACGCATACAGATGTCTAGTTCCTGGTTGACCAGCACATTTCAACTACCTCACTTTATGCTATCAGGTACCTCACTTTATGCTGTTCATACTGCCTAAAATGTCTACACTTAGTTTTTATACTGTGCTTTACTTATACTACACTCAATTAGCACCTGCATTCTACTGTAACCCTGTTTACTGCCAGTACAAGCACCCTAATGACCAGTCACTGTTATAATTCTACACTTACTCATTGTGGTTTTTCTTTGCTGCAATAATGTGTATATATAATCAATATTTTAGTTTCTGGTAAACTACGTTTCCCACTCACATTACTGTTACGCTGGTACATTGTCTATTTATTGTTTATTTATTGTAGTGTTCTGTCATCCCTGTGCAGTAATCGGGCCTACAGTGCAATACTAATCAATCCGAAGGTTTACGTAATGTCTACATTTGCTGTCTCTTTATTGTCTGCCTGTTTTTTTTATGTCTGTCCTCTGTTTGTTGTAACTTGCACTCTGTTGAATGTTGTATGTTGCTATATGTTGCATCGTGGTCCGTGGAGAAACATCTCATCTCACTTTGTACGTGTACACAGCTGCGGATGACAATAAAGTAACCTTGAACCTTTAGCCCATGTCCAGTAGTGCAGTCTTCATTTCTTTCTTTTCCTGTCACATCATTAGCTTATTGTTGCACAGCCCAGCCCTGAAGCATCCCACAGACAGTCCACACCATTCCTCTCGGCCATCTCTTCAGCTTGGCATGCCCTTGGTTTGTTCAGGGGTGTTGGGAGACACCACCCCTGGGCACTGGCTTGGGAGGAGTGACCATAAGAAACAGCTACACAATTAGCTAATGATCCTTCTTGAGATGGACCTGGTGTGTTAGAGGAGAGAAACGAAACTATGGAGCGTATGAGGAGCTGGGTGACACTGCAGTGAGGTAAATAAACCCCCTTTAACTGGGAGGTTTGAAGTGGGGGGGGCGTTGACGTGATGGGGAATCAGAGGCCGAGTGGGCGTGGCTTTCGAGGAGCAGGGGCGGGGCTAGAGAGCAAGGAGTATGCATGAGAGCGAAAGCGCCAGCCCTCCCTGCCCCTCCCTCCCTGCCTCCCGCTCGCGCTCCCTCGCGCGCACGCTGCGTCTGAGCGAGGGGGGCTCTCTCATCACATCGCATCGAAAAGCCCAACTTTGATTTCCACCTCCACCAAATTACAAATTATTTCTCCACCACCACCACCTACCTCCCCCCTTTTTCTCTCTCTTTCTTTTTGCTTTCCTCTCCTCCTCCTCTTCTTCTTCCTCCTCCTCTTCTTCTTCCTCCACATCCTCCTCCTCCTGAACCCCCCCTCCCTTCCCACCTCATCCACCTCACTCATCCTCACGCGATGCCTTCATCTCCCCTCTCTCCCCGTGCCGAGGAGCCTGAGCCCCAGCAGGCTGCAGCAGCCGCGGCGCTGCTGTAGGACTTCAGCCGCCTCGTCCCCCTCCAGCCTGCAGCCCCCGCTGGCCGAGGAGCACATGGCGACAGAGAGCAGGTGATCGCGGTCGTACGTCGAGGCGTTTTTGGTCCAGGAATCCAGGAATTTTTGCTTCTCCCGTTTATTATTCTAAGATTTTTTTATCTACTCTGCCACCCCCTCCCTCCCCTCATCTTCTCCTCCATCACTTCCAGCAACGCTGCGTCGATGTCCTTGGAGCATGGCCTGGTGAGTCTGCCATTCATATGCCCATTAAACAGATCTGAACGTGCTGCCTGCATTCATGACCCTTTTTAATTATCCTAAGCCGTCTGCTTATAGTCTCGTTTCACACAGCTCTTCTTGTGTAGAGTGTCCTGAGATCACAGCTCGCCCCCCCCAAAAAACTGCTGCATTGAAGCCCGGCGCGCAAAAGCAGATCGCTCCCACTGTCAGAACGGGATGCTTCATGCATCATCTAGCCCAAGACGAGCTGTTCGGAGAGTCTGGGGTTCAGGTCTGCAGACCAGCAGCCCCCCTCATTAAACCATCTCTGCAAATTGGCTCGATTCGGATCGACTCGATCGAGCAAAACGCATCACCCCCACCTCTCCATACAAACGAGTCTTTCACGGGACTCCGAGGGTGCTGTGGATGTCAGATGGTGTGTGTGTTCCCATTTTCATGTCTAAACCCGGCCGGCTGAGTGTGTTCTCCACTGCAGTACCCCTGACTGACTGGCTGGACCACTGGGAGGCAAGTGCTCCTGTCTCCAAAGCATGACTGTGCGTTAGCAGCCTGGAGCCCATGTGGTTTGGGGGGCCCTTTTTCTGCAGAGCAGCAGCCCTGTAACCTTGCAGATGGGGGGGAATGTGTGTGTGTGTGCGTGTGTGTTGGAGAGAGGGGGGGGGGGGGTAATTTCTCTTAAAATGCAGCCTTATCACCATCACTGTCCATCAGTTCATTAATTTTTTTGTGTTTCCTTTGCACCCCACGATCAGTTTTGCGGCACTGTCAGCTGTGTGCGCCGTTTTGTTTGGTTATTTTTTTGGTGTGCAGAGCGATCGCCCTCTGAAGGTGACCAGTAAAGGTCGTCCTGTTTTTTTTTTGGTCAAAAAAAAAAAAATCGTTGAGACAAAAGCCTGACGTTGGATGAGTGACGACAGAGGGCTGCGTAAAAAACTCGGCTGTCCGGAGCTGTTCTGATTTCATTTATTTGCTTTTTTTTGCTTTTTTATCCCCCCTCTCCATCACTGCAAGGTGTGTGTGTGTGTGCAGTGGGTGTGGGACAGAGGACGGTGGGGTGGGAGAAGAAGGGGAGGGGGGGGTTGTGGTTGAGTCAGTGCTCTGGCTCATGACCGTGTATTGAGTCCATAAGTCGATACTCTCCTCTGATTGGTCATTTGGTTGGACTCGTCAAGGCAGGACTGCCCTGCTGCCATTGGTTTGCTTCCTTTCAGAGGTGTCCGGGCGGGGGTGTGGGGGTGGGGGTTTGGGGTTGATGTGGTTGACATGGGACCACATATTTCAAGCTTTTTTTTAACCTAAGACATTTAAAACAGTCTGAATTTGACAGCCTAATCAGCAACACGTTGTGTTTCCCATGTGAAAATTAGGCATCTACAGCTCATTAGTATTTTGAAGGTGGGTTGGGTGGTTTGGGCAGATGCACCCTAGCACATTATTTCACTTCATGTTTCTAGCAGAAGCCTGTGCTCCTTATTCCACATGATTTTTCTGTCCTGCGTGATATCTGCACAACTCACACTGGTCATTCGTGAGAACAGCGTCAGCATTTCGGTACACTACAGCATTCCAAAAACCACACAAAAGTGCTTAGAGAAGGTGTGGTGCCCCAGTTCTCTGTCCAGCGTGGCCTAGTTTGAATGCTTTTGATACGAAGATGACGATAAGGGACCAAGGTTGTGTCTAAGGTACGTCTGCACAGTACATCGTCTGTTAATCGTTATTGCGTCTCTGAAATACCGATATCACAGAAGGTAGTCGTATGCAAATGTGCCTCTGAAGAATCGCAGTGGTTTTGACCCGAGTGACCAATCACAGCTCCAGGTGAGTGTTACTGGGTGTTCTGGCGAATCGAGGTCTACATGTAATCCAACAAAAAATGTAATTATTTTGGCCAGCCTTTAACCATTAAAGACACTGAATTGACAAGGTGTTTTAAAGGGCCCATATTCTACATTTTTCTTCTTTGTTTAATTTTTTTCCATGTTTGTGTACCAAAAGTGTATTCAATCATTTGTCATCATTCATTCTTACGTGCTGTGACCTTTTTAAGAATGATATATAAAAATGATCTTTTTTCTGATTGGTAGCTCAGAGCCAAAACACCCTTTGAAACAGCATGAATAGGTTTGGGCTAAACTTCTGTCGGCTGAATAAGGAGTAATGATTGTCTAAATTTGGTGGTTTTGTGACATCACACAAACTATGATTTAAAAACAAGCTGTTTTGTAGCTTAGTTTCCATACAGGGAATGTGTGGAAGGGTGAGCGAACATTTATTTTGGAACTTTAATGATATGTACATATTTCAGGCCTTTTAAATCCAGAAAAATAATGATATGAGCGGTTTAATATATTGAAAAGGTGTTAGTGAGCTGAAAGTGAATTTGCCTGGTTTGATGCTGATTTCCGCATCCTATTGAATACAGACTTGCTTAGCTGGATATGACCAGGGCCTGACGATTTAAGAGTCTGTCCTACTATACACTCTGGATGACCATGTCTTGTGTGGTGTCATGTGCGATTCATGACCTTCAGTTGATCGCATATGGTAATCAATAGCAATACTACTACAGTAAATGGTCAGTGTGGGTAATATTGTAGAAAAACATGAAAAAAAAACTTGCCTACCTGGAGACAGCCTTGAGCCACCGCGTTATCTGTCATGATGTTATACTCGAGACACATGTGATTTGTGAGGTTCTGCAATTGTTTGGCTGGAAATGCGGACTGATGCACTTTCTAACTGCACCTGCACCCTTTTATCCCTTCACAAGCCTCCTAAATGGTTCTGGGCTTGGATGTATGGTTCTATGAAAAATCTATTACATACAGCGACAAAACTCCTACATTATGGAGGCCTTCTTTAAGCTTTAAGAATGTTTTTTTTTCTTCTTCTTCCAAAGCAGTGTCTCTCAACCCAGTCCCCAGGGACCCCCCCTAGACAGGCCACATTTTTGCTCTGTTTTTTGGCATTGGAATGGAACAAAAATGTGGACTGTGTGGGAATCCCTTGAAAACTACTGTTGTAACGATCCACTGAAACTTTTTTTAGACAATCTATGCCATAGGTTCTGAAATCTGTTCACAGATTTAATGTTGTAATGCTGTAACTCACCCATTCAAGTCAGGAAATGCATATTAATTAGCTGCTATTAATTAACTGATTAGTTGAATCGGGTATGTTGGGAGCAGGATAAAGCACTAAAATATGCAGAGCAGGGGGACAAGGGTAGGGAAGTACCGTTCTCAAACCGGTCCTCAGATCCTCAAGAACACAAGATGGTCCACTTTTTTCATTTTTGCCCAAACTCTTTGTGTTGTGAGCTTTGTTGTATCAAAAATATGGGCTGCCTGGGCATCCACGAAGACTGATTTGTGAACCACTGCTTCAGCGAGCCCTTTCTGACACCTTTATTTTTGAGAGTACACTGTATCTAAAGCCATGCATATTCTCAGCTGAAGACTCTCTGAGTAACAGCATCACAGCTTTGAAATGATGTTTGTGCTGAGTGCCTGCGCTGAGTGGAGCGGCTGCACAGGGTGTGGCTCACACTCATTTATGTTAAATCAGATCAAAACAGTAGCAGCTTTATGTGGCAGTCCACTGTCTGCTTTACTTATTCACGAGACGGTCAAAGAGATGCAGACGGCCCGGCAGCACCGCAAACGTGTTAAGGCTGTTTCTTCCGCAGCCAAAGCTTCTCCTTTGACTTTTCGGAGACGAGGCTCTTATGTTACTCCCCATAGACTCTTGCGCCAATGCAGTCCATGGCTCTGCTTGAGCGGCAGCGGCTGCTGTGAGGGGATGCAGGCCACTGCAGTGAGAGTGGCTGGGAGGAAGTGGAGTGTAGAGCTGTAAGTAGAGTATAATTGGAGAAACAAAGAGAGAGGGATGAGGAGAGGAGAGGAGTGGGGCTAATAAAGTGGCCAGTGGGAGAAAGTGGGGAGGGTGAGGGAGAGCCAAGGTGGAGTGCACTCACCAAGCAAAGAGTAATGTCTCTCTCCTACAGCACCAGGATTAGAGCACAGCAGTGAGGAAGAGAGGCTGTTTTCCCACTTTGTTCACTGAAATATTTAGACAGATTTAACACGCATATCAGGGGGTCTTTCAGGTGGCTTTAATCTCTGTAATTCCAAGATAAGTATGATAAGAAAACTGTATTGATTAAAAGACAATGTTATAGGAGAAAGAGATAAACATTCTTAATACAAATACACCAATATAATAATGCTGAGTGAATCTGATATTTTGCCGATACACATTTTATAAAATGTGGAAATTGGACTCGAATGACCTGTTTGACACACCAGCACAGTGACCCAGCATCACTTCAACATTCCACTCATCTTATGAACAATAAATACTATGCTAATACATTTTTTTTATATGCTGATGATTACCATTCTTAGTGTGAAGGCACGATTGGAATCAGCCAAAATTGTAATCAATCAGGTAATTGTTTTTATTTTGGCTGATCTGAGCTGTAATGTAATGAGGAAAATAACATGAGGCCAAGCCCTGTATATTAAAAGTGCTGCCACCAACATTTCATAGTACAATTGTGCATAATTTATTGTGCTTAACAGGCAGTCGCCTCTTACTTTCCGTAAGGTTTATTTGATTGATGTTATTTATTTGCCTTTTATTTGGCCAGTTTAAGAGCAAATTAAATTAGAATAAAAAGGGCCAAAAATCAGCAATCAGCAGCATGTGAAGCAGCGAAATGAAACAACGTTCCTCCAGGACCCGTGTGAAACATAAGAACAAAAACAGGAACACCACAAGATACACGCAGACACGACAGAATACACAGCGAGCAAGAGAGAGAGTGCAAGCAAAACACGAGCAACAAAACAGCAAAACAAAACAACAAGACAACATTTAGTGCAATTAACGTGTAAAACGATACAATATTATGACAGATACTGTATCTAAATTTCATAACTTGTAATACACATTTGTACAATTGTCGTAAATATATAACTTACATTTACATTTCATAGTAACTAAGAAATAAGACAATGTTCTTAAAAAATGTTAGTGCAGTGTAAAGCTTTTGTTTTAGGTTTTCTATCATAGAATGTACACACAGACCGTATAAGTATGGAATTTTTAAATAGTGCAACTTTTTTTTTAATGGGTCTTAATGGTTTTTTGTTGTGTAGTTAACACAGATATTTTTAATACTTTCTATACTCACATGCAATAACCAGGTACCGTTATTATGATGTAAGTATATGAAACTAATACGATGAATATAAAACCACAATACTGTGTCTATGATTTGCATTGACTTACGTTTATATTTGACCATTTGAAATGGTGCTTTTCTTGTGTCTCAGGTGTTCGGAGCATATTCCTTTCAGTCCATTAGGAAAGCATACATGTGAAAGTATCTGAAAAGATCAGAAGCGAATGTTCTCAGACATTGCGAGCGATTGCCACTGGGTGCTCTTTGCTGCCAGTAGCTTGTTGCCTCTCATCTCTCGCCTGTCTGTGAGTTCCTGTGGGAGCATGTCTGCTCGTGTCCTGCTCAGTCAAACTCCTCAAAATCACCTTCTTTCTGTCCGCATGACAGCGCCTTCATTACATCCTGCGTGAAGCTGCTCGTCTCCGCCAGGCTCCAGCAGCGGGAGTGCCAGGGCCCGCGGGCCTCCGTGCTGGATCCGACCCCTGTCCCCGGCAGCCTCGCCAAACAGGGCACTCGTGGGAGTCGAGTTTATTTTCTGCATTAGCAAAACTACAAACTTACAATTAGATGAAGGAGCCAGCTCTCGCGCATTTTCGGAGCCACACGCATTTGTCATCCTGCAGAAATAACTCCAGAGATGTCTGACCCCACACATCAAAGCTGCATAGGAATGGACTAGGCTGTTTTTTTTTTTTTTTCCCTCTCTGTCCATTCCCTCTGTATCATTTCTCTTTGTTCCATTTTTGGAAACAGAACATCAGGAAGCTGCTTCACAGCAGGAGAATTTTTCATCCTAAAGGAAACTCAGGCTGACAGTAAGTTACTGTCACGAATCTAATTCCTCAAGATACCTAATGTCTGCTCAGATTCCGTTTGTGGGACGAAAAGAAAGCTCCTTGAAATCTTGCCTTGTCCGCAGGACTATTTTAAGCCTTTTCCTGGTGCCACCGGTCCCTTGAGAGCGGCTTTGAGTTTATGCGCGTGTATTTTGATTTGCTGTTCTGAGAGTGGCAGTAATTAAGACCTTCATCAGGAATCATTGGATGGTAGCAGATTCATTTTTGGCACCATGACAACTGGGTCTTTCAAACCACACCAACAGAGTTGCAAGCGTGCCATCACTCAAATGCACAGTGTGTGTATATTTACTTTGCCTTCTTTTAGTCTTCAGACAGCCCTGGCACGGCTGGACTGGGCTTTTTATGGCTGCACAATATACGCGTCTTAATCGTTAATGCAGAGGGTTGTAATATGTTGTACGTGGATTCTAACCAGCCACAGTGTTTTTACTGTGTGCCTTGAGCATCTGGACCATGAGTTTCAGATGAGTGTTCCTGTGGGTGTTTTGATGAATCAAGGCATTCATGTACAGTAAGCCAACAAAAGTAAATAATTTCCATCAAAATCATACAGGCCGGTCTTTAGCCATGCCATATTGTTGCTTCATCAATGCATTTTTCATATACTCCATGGTGTATTGCTATCACAGTGTTTATCACTATAACCAGAGTACATCTCAGGCACCTCGTACGAGCATTCAGATGTATGACTGGTGTTAGTGCAGTACCATGTTTATAGGGGCTGTTTATAGAAAGTGTTATGATTAGATATAGGTAAAAAGATAAAAGATTAGGGTGCTTCAGAAGGAACAGGCTCCCTTTTACACAAGAGCAAATTCATTCTCAAGTACTTTGGATGCAGGTATAGTGAGTGAAATCTGATGCGGTCTGTACATGGTGTACCCTGCAGCTGACAGGAGATCATATGTGAACCTTGGGTTGAAATCACACTGGCGACGATGTGCGAAAAACTTTATGACATCTGTTTTTTTTTCAGCACTGGGGTTGTGCATTAGGACCCTGTCAGTGTTCAGGCACTGTAATTAGAATGAAGTGAGCAGCGCACTGACTCATTCCCTAACACTTCTGTGCCTTTTTTTTTTTAACACCAGTGCCTTTGATATTGAATTTGGGATCTCAGTGAACCAAGGAACAGAGTCACTTCCTGTAGTTTCGTTGTGTGCCGTTGGATACCAAGACCAAATATACTGACAAAATTAGTGACACATCGATTCAATATAATAGAACAATATCAGTGATACAATACAGGTCAAATAATGCCCAGAAGAGATCGATGCACACCCAATACGGTTCCTACTCTCATGGTTACTTTCAGACTGTAACATTCGTGTGCAACCTTATTTCTTTTTACAACAATATCACTAAAATGTGATCACCCCCAAAATAGAGTGTTGGTGTATGACTGTTAAAATTAAATTAAACAAAATCAAGCACTGATTGAGAAACAAATATCAGTGTTACCTGTGGAGGTGGCTTAACACCACATTCTCTTTTATGAAACCAATACTGATATTAAAACAGTTCATATATCACTTAAAAGTACAGTATCAGGCTGAAGATTTCATGGAATTCATTCGCTTTTTCAAATAACTTAAAATCTCTTCACTTGATTTTAAATGGTGTGTACTATTATCTATGGCACTGTAGGGAAGTTCAATACTTTTTCAATACTGCAATTTGTCAAGCAATCCAACCAGTATTTTTTAATGATTTATATTCTCCTGCTTTTGAAGAGTTTTGGATTGATACAGAGACTGAAAAAAAGACATGGTAATTATGCTGTAAAAATACAATTTGGATTTGGTGTTCAGGCACTTTGGCATTACGCACTGTGCTGCTACACTTGGTGTTAGTATTTGTATGTACCAGTAAGTCAAACGTTTTGACAGCCCTAGGATATATCAGATGTTGTTTTTTTTGTTGTGTAATTGAGCCAATTTAGCACTGTGGCTGATTCATTGTTTATAACCAGTCTAGGTTTGACTGGCTAAGACAACACAGTTCAGCTCAGAAGTGACTATTAGGGCTGGAGCAGCTCTGAACCTACCGAAACTGGAAACCTCTGTAGAGGCTTAAAACAAGAATTTCTTCATTCGGACTAAAACTGACTGGTGTGCTACCAAAGCTCATCCAGCCTTGTTGCAGTTTCTACCAAAGCATGCACATGTCTATTCTATTCATTCTTGACCTGTTGACATATCCTAAGACCAAAATCATTAAGTCTGATAACTGTATAATAAGTCTGGAGTTTAAGGGTTGGTACCAGCATGGAAGCGTGTAATGTGATTGAATGATCATTATATTATTATATTATTGACAAATTATTAGAACGATTATTATATTTGGGAGTTTTGGGGATTTTTTGGATGGAATTTGCTGTGTTTGTGATGGTGTGCGTGTTTGTGTCACTGTTCTTTGTTTGGTTACTTTAGACACATTACATAAGGCGCAATTTATGTAATACTGCTCCTCTCTCTGTCTCTCTCTCTCAAACACACACACACACACACACACACACACACACTCCCTGATTTCAGCCTGAGCAGTTTGGGTTGTGCGGCACCAGGCTAGACCTGGGGTTGCTCGCCACTAGTGCATTATCAACAATATATCACCTAATGGGACGCTAGCACGCTCCTGGAAAAGGTTTGGGGAAAACAGATCAATATGAATACTCAGCATAATCTTCAGCCATCTGCCTCCTGCACACACAACACAGCTGCAGCGCTGTTTAACCGTGGCCCTCTGATGGGAAATGGAACCGCTTTCATAGGCTTTGATGGAACGGCTTTCTGCAAGTGACTATTAACCCCTCAGGCACACACATGCGCACGGTCCCACATGCAAACATATTATGATTTGAGGTCTGACCTCCCAGCCATATTCATGTGACACGCACAACCCCTGATGATCTACAGTCAGCACTGCACCACCAGTAACCTTCACCCTGTCCGTTACTGCAACACTGCAGAGAGGAGAGTGGAAGAGAGGGGAGGACACCAGAGGAGAACCAAAGGAAGATGAGTGGAAAAGGAGAGGAGGGCAGAGCAAAAGAAAGGAAAGGAAAGCAATAAAAAGAGAGCAGCGGAGAAGAGAGGAGCGCAAAACAGAGCAAGAGAGAGTAGAAAAGACAAGTCAAATCAAATTTATCTATCGAAGGAGATCTGACCAGAGTTGCCCACAGTTATTTTAAACAGAAGGAGAAGATGAAAGGGAAAGACAAAAATGAGGAATAACGGAATGCAAAAATAATTCAAATAAAATCTAGCTGCAAAATGAAATGGGAGTAAGAAGAAAGGGGAGGAGAGCAAAAGTGAGGACAGGAAATGGTAAAAGAGGAAAAGATAAGAGAGGAGATGAATGCAGAACAGTCATGTTAAATTGATTTACAAAGCAGATTAAGACAAAAAGAGTTACACGCTAATTCAAGTAACTGAAAAATGAAAACAGGAGAGGCGAAGGATGGGAAAGGAGAGTGTAGAAAAGGGAAAGGAGGCAGAGGAGAAAAAACAAAAGGAGATAAGAAGAAACGAGAGTAAAGGGAGCAGAAGAAAGGTGAGAAGATCAAAGCAGGTGAATCGAATTGTGTTCATGAAGCGTTTGTGACATCGACTTGTTAGCCAAAGTGCTACACGCTCATTCAGGTATAATTGAAAAACAAAACGACTAGGACAGAGGAAAAGAAAGGCAAAGGATAGTGGAGAAGAGGAGGCGAAAGAAAATTGAGAAGAAAAGAGGGGAGAAGGGAGAAGGATGAGAGGGGGCTGGTGGTGCTGAGGGTGAGAGGGTTTGTGAGTCAGCGTGTGAGCGAGTGATGACTCTGTCACTCCTGCACACTCCTAGCCCTGTGGGCCGATACCGACAACCTCACACACACACTCACACACCTTCAGCCCAGTGAGACTGATGAGACATGCAGTGTGTGAGTGGGCAAGAGAAACAGCAGCAGCAGAAGCGTTGGAGACAGCAAATCCTGTGATGGCATGTCTTAAAAGTCAGTGTGTTTACGTGTAAATGTGTGTGCGAGGGTGTGTGTGTGAGAGAGAGAGTGTGTGTGAGAGAGAGAGAGAGAGAGAGAGAGAGATAGAAAGAGAGAGGGAGAGCAAGCATGAAAGAAAATGACTGTGTGTGCGTCAGGGTATAGCGAGGCCGAAGGATCTTTGTGGGAGTTGGAGGCATCTGTAGGTTTCCATGGAAACCTCGGGCCAATGCAGTTGTCTTGCTCTCTTGAGAGAAATTGTATAAATTATTTGCATCACCGACTGTGGGAATTTACATAGTCCGTAGCTGTATGTGCAGATATTTTTGTCCACTTGTTTGGACCTTGGGCTTATTGATGAATATTTTCGGTGGATGAACGCATGTGTGAAGAGCGGTGGCGGTGGAAAAGGAAGGGTGGAGGCAGAGGAAAGGGAATACAAGAGTGAAGTAGGGAAGGAATCCGAAATTGGCCAAATACAAAAAGAAAGCTGCCTGACCCTTCTTTTTAATATAATGGAGTTATCGGAGGCCAGTGCTGCATCTAATTAAACAAGGTGCGATTGGCGCATTACTTAATTAGAGCGAGTGAGACCCTTCACAGTACTGAGGTTAGGGAGGCATCTGTCTTTAGCTCTTTTGACTGAATTAACACAAAGTTGGCCAGAACTCCCTCTTCAGACGGGTACACTGTCCGCCTCCTTGGAAGAGACAAGTATTGTACTCTCAGTACAGTTGGGATGGATGGATGGTGAGGTTGCTATTCCATGTATCTATTGGAGAGCCCACTGATAAAGCATCAGTAAAGTCTCTTTAGATGTTGCATTTTGAAGTGCAGAAAATACTTTGATGATACACAGTACACTGGAGCTGTGTCAGCAACAACACCAACCTTATTAATTAAATCAGGTGTTGGGAAATTGGTCAATTGAATTGATACTCATTTAACAGTTTTTTTTGTTTCTGTTGCTGAAAAAATGCAACAGCTCAATTCAATAAATTAGAGCAGTATAATGTATAATTTGCACAATCCTAAAATAATTGTATTAGTACTGTGCTAATTCCTTTACAGTTTGCTTCCAAACGGCCAGATTTGACTGTATTTTAATGCAGGAATAGTTCTCTAAGCTTTCTGAAGGACTTTCAAAGACCTTCAGAAAGCTGAAGGTCTTTAAAAGTCCTTCAAATTTGTTTCATTTTATCTACTCTTTCATTTAATCTACTCAGTATGACAAAGAGACAGTTTGACAGGCATCAAATAGTATATTTGCACCAACAAGATGATTCAAAGCAAAATATATAGAAATGAGGGGTGAATTTTGTACAGTTTTGTACATTAGCCTCAATCGCTCATGTATGAAAGTTGCAGCTGAGAGTTAATCGCAATGCCTACTTGTTTTAAGGTCAGTTTATGAAGTGGTATATAAACACACTTATTTATATATATATTTTTCAATACGGTGGTTGTGATAAAATATACTTTGTGCATAGAATACAATTTAGTTTTATTCTGTAAAACGCTTGGGACTGGCCGGAATAAATTTATCTGTTTTAATTACTGCAGGTCAAGACATATCCAGAAAGCAGCAACTGTGTGTGAACTCAACTGAAAAAGAACTGCTCACATGCCGTCTGTTGCTGTAGAAGCTGTGATTGTAGCCTCTCATTCAAATAAGTTACATAGACACTCGTAGTTTTTTTTATCAGAAAAAGCAGCAGTGAGGGCAACATTCAGCCAATGTGCAGCCAAAATTTAAAGCCAAGCTGAGTTCAGTCACAGCTACAAATAGTGGAGTGGAGGACTGAGGAGTGTTTGAAGCTACAGGTGCATTGGACAAGAGGAGGATCACCATGGAAGTGGTAATAGAAGCTTTGTCTGGTGCTAGAGCCGATCATAACAAAAAGGTTTGGTGGTCTGAGCTCCTGGGTTTAGTGTCACTTTTACCATGGATTTGTGGTAAAAGTCTCACCATTCTTGTACATATTTCAGATGATCTATCAAACCTGACATGCCTTTAAGCCAACCTTGTAAATTTTGGACTGGACCTATTGTCAGATTATTTAAAGTGCTTCCACACATGTGATTTCTTTTAAATGCAATGGCTATATGAAAAGCGTTTCAGTTTTATGTATAACATTATTACTTTACTTGTTATTTAAGTCCAAAGACATGCGTGTCAGGTGAATTGAGGATTCTAAATGTAAGAATGTGAGCGAATGTAAGAATGAAGCAGTTACAGAAAATGAATGAATGATGGATATATATCACTCAACATATCGAATCTGTATCAGGAGAGAGAAAACTTGGACTGATGTGTCCTGGATGCAAGTACTTTATGTTGCTTTTGTTTGAAAGTTGATGATAAAACTTGTTGATATTTGCTTGCTTGTTTTAAGATCACTTTAAGAACATTTTGGGTTCTGATGCCTTTCCTCTCCCTCTCTGTTTTTCCCAAGGCTTACATGCTCACACCACCACGCTGCTCCTTCTGAACCTTAACACCTGACTCGCACGACCAGCCTATAATACTTTCTCCGTGATCCCCCACTTGCTCCCTTTGTCAGTTCCCGATGGATTGGGAGTGCTCCGATCCCTCGTTCTGTTGACCCTCTGGCAGCGGGGGTAGAGTGGAGCGGGCAGGGTTCATTTTTTTTCTAACAGTCAGCGAGTATTTTGCCCCAACCGTGCCCTCCTCTGATGGAGAGTTAGAGGCGTGAGTGCAGCCGTGGGAGGGAGAGAAGACTGGGGTGAGTGACAAAACCACAGCTCACTAAACAACACAGGTAGTCTCCAAGTGATTGCAACTGAACCTAAGGGTGTTCCATAGATCTGGACCAGAGGAAGACACACAGGCACAAGAAAATCAGCTAAGAAGAGGCAAAGAAGCCAAGATGTCCACAACGGCCACCATGGGTGAGATGGCCAACAGTGCGGTGGAGTTTTACCCCAAACGGAGCGGCAGCAGGTCAGAGGCCAACCACTCGAGTGACTTCGGTGCCACTCTGGAGGAACTGCGGACCCTGATGGAGCTGAGAGGAGCTGAGGCCCTGCAGAAGATCCAGGACAGTTACGGAGACATAGATGGCCTCTGCCAGAGACTCAAGTCTTCCACCACAGATGGTGAGACCAGTGCTCTACTCTCATCTGCATGTTTTCTTCCACACTCTCTCCCTCTCTCTCTCTCTCTGTCTGTCTGTCATTTCCTTTTAGTATTTCTCCCTTTTTCTCTGCCTCATTGTCATTTGCTAATCAAAAGCAGCTCTTTTGCATCATCTTGACATCTTAACACATTAGTTTATTTTTACACTATTCCAAGGTCATTTTTTCTGTGTTGTTCCAGTTAACCTTTATCTACTTGTTCCAAAGTCAAGCAGGTGCGGTTGTCTTAATCGAAGAGCAAATTTCCAAATTGGCATATTATTGGCATATTTTTACATTACCTCTTTATTTGCAATAGTATAACCGACCAAATTAGGTGAATTTCCAAAACTCATTCACAGTCGCGAGTGGTATTTACTTACTGGTAGACAGAAGTTACCATTTTTTACCATTTTTATGCAGTTAGCTGTCAGTGACTCTATGCCGTGTCATGTAGTAGGATATAAATATTAAACTTGTACATAATTTTGTGACATTGAATATCGATTTACTTAAAAAAAATGTCATCATATTTTTAAAACAAATTTGCCCAAACTAAAATGTGCACTTTAGAAACAGGCATTGAATAATGACAAGTAACTGTAAAATTTAAATTAAAAAAATTATTTCCTGTAAGAATTGCTCCAATAGGTAAAACAAGTAAAATGGGTAAAACAAGTAAAATAGGAAAAAAAAGTCCAATGCTTTTGGACTGAGTGAGTTTTGGAAATTTGCTCTTCAATTGCTTTGTGTTTTTAGAAATGGAGCATTCGTCCAGAATTGCATAAGTGAACACTACCCATAACTACCTACTATCCCTAACCTGATCCTGATGTTTATGGACTACGGACTCTCAGTTTGTCTGATATTTACCTCTCTGGACACTTAGTGAAACCAACTCTGTTAGCCATAGAGGGCCCATCTGTCTATAATTTTGTTCATTGAGGCCCTTTCTTGTTATTCATTCCCATAAAGATTGTCGTTCCTTTCTCTCTGGGTCGACCTGAGGAGGACGGGTCCCCCTTTTGAGTTTTGGTTCCTCCCGAGGTTTCTTTCTCCAGCTGAGGGAGTTTTTCCTCACCTCTGTCGCCTTTGACTTATTCACTAGGGGCTCGGAGCTGGACTTTGTAAAGCTGCTTTGTGACAACCTGGTTGTAAAAAGTGCTATATAAATAAAACTGAACTGAATTGAATCTCTGGTGACTTCAACCATGTCTCTCTAAACAGGACTCTGTGCACCTTCACATAGTTTGTAGACTGCCCCACTAGAGGAAACAAGACATTGGACATGCTGTATGCAAATGTCAAGGAGGCATACAGATGCACAGTTATCCCACCTCTGGGCAGGTCTGACCACAACTTGGTGCACCTGCTTACCACCTACCTACCACTGGTGAAGAGGCCGCCAGCCACTGTCAGGACAGTGAGGGAGTGATCAAAGGAGGCCAATGAAGCCATGCAGGACTGTCTGAAGACTATGGACCACATGGAGAGGACATTGATAACCTCACAGACTGAGTAGGCTGTACTTCCTACGCAAACTCCATAAAATCTATTAAAATCTGCAACACGATGTTGTGGATGTTCTGCGAGTCTGTAGTGGCCAGCACCATTTTCTATGCTATGGCAGCATGAAAGTGGCAGACACAAAGAGAATTAAAAAACTGGTCCAGAAAGCTGGCTCAGTGATGGATAATGGAACTGGACAGTGTGGAAACCTTGGCTAGACTTCAGTCCATCATGGACAATTCTGATCACCCACTCCACAGTGTAATGGCTGAACTGAGAAGTACCTTTAGCCACAGACGCACCAAAAAGTGCTGTTGCTAACTTTTTGTGCAATTTCTTACCAGGTTCAAATAAAAAAAAATGTGCAGTATCATGTGAGATCATTCTAAATGAATTTACATTTACTCACAGTCTCCCTGGAGCAACATGGGGTTAAGGGTCTTGCTCAGGAACCCAGTGGTGGTGGTGGAGGTAGGATTCGAACCCACGACCTCTTGGTCCAGAGGCAAGTACCCTACCACTAGGCCACCACCACCCCTAATTCACTTCAATAGGTGCAATATCTTATGTGCAATAGTCTTACCATGTGAATATCACTTATGTCAATATTACTTATATTCTGCATGCAATAACAGACTCCTAACTGCCATCTGTGTCATTAGAATTCACTTAACTGTAAGATATTTGTCTAAATTATTTATTGCTGGCATTTGTGTATATAGCATAGTGTATTTCATATTTCATAATTCATATTTTTCATTTGATTTATTTAAACTTTCTATTTTCTATTGTTTTTGTGTGTGTTTATATTTTCTATTGTTTTCTGTGTGTGTGATTATCTGATTAAGTGTTTGAAGGAATGGTGATCAACTGATTAAGTGTTTGAAGGAATAGTGTGACATACTACGGCCTTTTTCACAGACAACAAAATGTTTTTTTATTTGTTTGAAACAATTGGGTCAATGTAATACTGAAGCATTCTGGCTTGTGGTAAGTATATGCAAATGTAGATGTAAAAAAAAAAAAAAACAGCCCATTTTGAATTCATTGTTTTTGGATGTCACAGAAGCCAACACATTGATATATAATTACTTAGTTAGTCTACAGCAGTTTAGCCTCACCCATTCACATAGCAGTTATAAAGAATCAATCATAACAGCTCATTTGCTGTTTTTAGGGCAACACTCCAAAGAACCCTATTACTAACTTTTTAAGAGTGTGGAGAAACAGAGTAAATACATTTGTGTTTTATACATCACCCCACTGAAAAAAAAACACAAGAATGAGCTATAGGATGCCAGCTATAACTAAGCAGCAGCATATTTATTACATGTGAAAACAGATTCAAGAGGTGCCAGCAATGATCTATCATGGAAATTGATTCATGGCATAAAGAGAGAATAAATGATACATTTAGAATAGGCCATTTATTGATTTTTTGTTATATTGATTTGGCCATATATAGTTTTTTTTTTCATCTTTACTGATGAAAAAAATCAATATATGGCCAAATTAATACTCAGATATCAAATTTGATTGGTCTGGACTGAATTACTGAAATTAACCACTACTAATAAATGCATCCAATACATCCAAAATCTAGACAGCAATGTACTACTACTCAAAACAACAATTAATGCAAATTACAAATGACTTTAGTGGTAATGAACCATAACTGGGCCTTCATTAATTTATGTTCCTGCTAGTGCCCCAATTAAATATTAGCAATATTTTAGCAGTAAGCTAATGGGACAGCACATTTTAGCAATCTGAAAAAGGATCATCTGAAGCTTGTAAAAGTCAATCCTTGTTTTATCTAAAGCTTAGACATAAACATAAATTTTACTTTGTATGTCTTTCTGCTGAGTTCTGTATTGAGCTGTTAGTGACAGAAAGTCTCACTGGTTGGACTGCGTCTCACTGTCAGTGATGCATCTTCTAGTGGTCTGAGCCATTGGATTTCAAAATGTGACTGATTCACTGTCCTTTTTCATAATTAAGCTGTTGGACATTCTAAAATGGAAGAACTTCCAACTTTCTTAAGACCTAACCAGTAGGAGACCTTTAATAGCTTTATCTGCATTAAAATCCAGATAGAATAAGTTTCCATTTTAAGAATTTAAACTTACTACTTCGAGCCAAAACATAATAATGACTTAAGAGTAGTACAGCAGCACTTGCCAAGTTTAAGGTCAAATATGATTCTACAAAATAAACATGAACTAAAAAAGTAAAGTACAGTAGACCCTTATAGACACATGTAAACACACCAGAGGCCGCTAGAGGTCGCCACTGGACTAAGAACTCGCCTCTTCAGCTCACTGGGTGTTGTCTTTCTAGCCAGCTCTAAATATTAAGGGGTTTCAGCTGACTAGAGGTTTAGCATTATTATTGGTACGTTCCCATTGGTCTTTTGTTCATGCTCCTCCCTATTCAAGTTGCCCTGTGTTACTTCATGTTATTGGTCCTCCCTCACCTTATCCCGGTCTGTGTCCTCCCTCTTCCCTCGTGCCTGTTCCTTGTTTTGTTTGTTCTACTTTCTAATAAATCACCTCCTTATGGAAGTCTGCGCCGGTGCCTCCAAGTTTCTGCCTGGACAGGACTGGTTCGTGACAGAAGGACCAATCTCGCAGGGTACAGCAGATTTGGCCAGCGTCTCCACCAGCAAATCAAAGATGGCGGCCACCACAGCAGCATCCAGCACGCCATTCAGCCTTTCTAGCATCTCCAGCCCGCCCTTCAGCTCTTCACACATCTCCAGCATGCCCATCAGTTCTTCCAGCGCCTCCAGCCGCGTTGGAGCTGGCGGGACCAAGATGGTGGCCCCCATAACAGATCATTCTCCTGCGACTACAACACGTCACCCAGCTCATCCAGTGAATCCAATCTGCCGTTCAGCATCTCCAGCCTGCCATTCAGCTCGTCCAGCATTTCCAGCACGCCAGTCAGCACCTACAGTGTCTCCAGCACTCGCTGGACCCAGCAAATCCAAGATGGCGGCCCCCATAGTGACTGTAACACACCATTTAGCTCCTCCGACGATGGTGGCACTGATTTCCGTTCCTCTAGCAGGACTAGCTCGCAGCCTAGTTCCTTCAGCGAGACCCCAGACTCTCATCTGCACCACCTGGGGCAGGGAAACTACTCTGTTAGCAAATACATGGCGAAGTTCTGCACTAGCTCTGGCGGCCCAGGCTACATGGAGCGACTCCGCCCTCCGGGCCGTGTACTATGAGGGTTTGGCTCCCCGCCTGAAAGGCGAGCTGGTCTGGCATGAGCGTCCTGTTACACTGGAAGATCTGATCCAACTCAGCCTTTGCATGGACCTTCGCATCAGCTCAGCTCCTCAAGCAGCGCCAGCACGAAGCTCATCTCTTCAGATGGCTTCAGCACGCAGCTCATCTCTTCAGGCAGCTTCAGCATGCAGCCCCTGTCCTCAGGCAGTTTCAGCAAGTAGCATATCCTCTCAAATGGCTTCAGCACACAGCTCAGCTCTTCAGGTGGCTTCAGCACTCAGCTCATCTCCACCCAAGACTTCAGCTCACAGCCTGACGTTTCCCATGGCTCTAACCCACAGCCTGATGTTTCCCGTGGCTCCAACCCACAGCCTGACATTTCCCGTGACTCCAACCCACAGCCTGACATTTCCCGTGGCTCCAACCCACAGCCTGACGTTTCCCGTGGCTCCAACCCACAGCCTGACGTTCCCGTGGCTCCAACCCACAGCCTGACGTTTCCCATGGCTCCAACCCACAGCCTGACGTTTCCCATGACTCCAACCCACAGCCTGACGTTTCCCGTGACTCCAACCCACATCCTGACGTTTCTCGTGGCTCCAACCCACAGCCTGACGTTTCCCGTGGCTCCAACCCACAGCCTGACGTTTCCCGTGGCCTCGGCGAGCCGCTCAGCTCTCTCCATGGCCCCGGCCAGCCGCTCAGCTCTCTACGTGGCCCCGGCCAACCACTCTGCTCTCTCCCTGGTTCCAGTGCGCAGCTCTCTCCGTGGCTCCAACGCGCAGCTCTCCCACCGTGGCTCCAGCGAACAGCTCACCCCCCGTGGCTCCAGTGTAGTATTGGTACTACAATGTCATCAAGTGAGATCCACCCTTCAGAAGATCAATGCTAGCAAAGCTGCTGGTCTGTGTGGAGTGCCAGGAAGGACACTAAAGGTATGTGTCAGCCACCTGGCAGGAGTGTTCATCAAAGTGATCATTTGTCATACGTGAACACCCAACAGCACACAGTGTGAACAGCATGAAATTCTTCCTCTGCATCTCAGACATTCACCAAGTGAAGTAGCAGGCAGCCAAAAACACAGTGTCCAGACAGCAGTGTGTGGGGACGGTATTTCAGAGGTGCCACTACCAGTCCTGAGATTTGAACCCATGACCTTCTGGTAACACGGTCAACTCCCTAACCACTAAGTCAACAGCTGCCTAGATGTAATCTCACACTACGACATACCTCAAATATTTTACTATCATCCTAGTGCCCAAGAAATCTGCAGTAAGGTGCCTGAACGACTACTGGCCAGTTGTTCTAATACCCATAATCTTGAAGTGTTTTGAGAAACTGGTGCTTTCACATATCAGATCCATCATTCCCCAGACCTGGACAGACACCGATTAGCTCCCATTTGTAACAACCAAACACCTTGTCTCTGCTCCTGGGTGTTGGGACTTCCTCACCAACAGACCACAGAAAGTCAGAATTGGGAAACATGTCTCATCCACTCTAATCCCAAACACAGGTTCTCCACAAGGATTTGAGTTCAATGCTTTTCACCTTCCTGACCCATGACTGCACCCCTGACACCCATTAAACACAATTGTGAAATATACTGACAATACCACACTTTTTGGATTAATGTCTGACGACGAATCAGCCCACAGGACGGAAGTGGCACATCTTGCCTGAGTGGTGAAGCAGCAACAGTCTGGTCCTAAACAGCAGTAAGACAAAGGAGATCACTGTAGACTTCAGAACAAATACAAAGAACACCTTCCCCTTCACATCATTGGCTATGCTGTGGAATGTGTGGAGAGCCTTAAGTTTCTTTGAGTCTACATAACAAAGGACCTAACTTAGTCTCCTAACACCTGCTAAGAAAAGCCCAACGACGCCTGTACTTCCTCAGGAAGGTGAGAGCAGAAGGATCTACAGCGTGTGGTGAAGGCTTCTACTGTAAGTGAATCATTGGGGTGGACCTCCCACAAATTGACATAATGTATGCTATCTAGGCTAGCAGCATCATCAGGGATGCAGCACAACCAGGCCATCTTCTGTTTGACCTGCTACCATCTGGAAAAGAGGTTCAGAACAATCAGAGCACGAACAAACAGGCTGAGAAACAGCATTTTCCCCAGAGCGGTGGTCTCTGCAACTCTCTTCTGGCCAGACTTCCACTGAAGGTAACCAAACCACTTCAGCTGATTCAGAATGCTGTGGCAAGGTTAGTCTTCAATGTTCCCAAGTTCACGCACACCACACCTTCATTAAGGAACCTTCACTGGCTTCCAGTGGCTGCTCGCATTAAGTTCAACGGACTTGCACCCCCTTACATCACAGCATTAATCAAACAACGTATCACTTCTTGTCCTCTCAGGGCTTCAAGCACGGCTCGTCTTGAGCCCCCGCTGCTCAAAAGAAGAGGGAGACATGCGTCGAGACTCTTCTCAGTCTTGGCCCCCCAGTGGTGGAACGAACTCCCTCTTCCCATTAGATCCGCGGAGTCCCTCGCTGTCTTCAAGCGTCACCTGAAGTCCCACCTCTTCAAAGAGCACCTTTGTGACTAACCGTGTTTCATTTTGCTTTCTCCCACTAAAAAAAAAATATATATATACACTTTCTTTGACAGGTATTGCTTAGGTGTCATTTGTCGGAAGTCTAGGTCTAGTGAGCATGTAGTAACTTGGTTGAACAACGGATGTGGACTTGAGCTTAGCCTTACAGGTTTAAGATACAGATGTAGACGACTTAAGCACTGATGTACGTCGCTCTGGATAGGAGCATCAGCTAAATGCCGTAAATGTAAATGTAAATGTATGTGTAAAGTATATGTAAACTAGCTGATATGTAAAGAGCTAAAGCTAAACATGGTGAAATGGCGTTTATCCACCATGCCAACTGCCCATCAGTGTTAAATCAGCACCGACTGTAGCTTTAAAAAACTGCTAAAAACTGCACTATTCTCCTCCATCCTACTTTTAAATATCTGCACTTAAATTTCAATCTTCTTTCATTGATTTTCTGTGTCCTTTTAATTATTTTATTTCATTTATTCTTCCTATTCATTTTATGCTTAATATTTATATGCCTGTAAAGCACACTGAGTGACCTTTGTGTATGATAATGGCTACATAAATAAACTTGACAATGACTTTTGTACAATATTGTACTTCTGTGAGTGTATGCACCACTGAGCAAATCCAACTACAATGAATAGGAGCACTTTAATACTAGCACAGTAGAGATTACCATGTCCCCATGATGACTGCATGATGTGTCACTTATTTTTGGTTGAGGTTCCTTGGCGTCAGAGCATCCCACCCCTAGAACCCCCCACCCCCCTCGCGTGGGGAGCAGAGGAGAAGGGAATGACGTTATCTGCTCATCCATCTCTCCCCTTATCGCTACGACTCTGAGCGCCAGGCAAAACAACAGCGCTGCTCAGGGGACTCACCCATGAATATTTTTAAATGCTCCGCATGCAATGTGCACAGCCCCCCAGGGTAGTGGGGGAGCAAGGCTCTGTGATGGTGTGTGTTTGTGGGTGTTTGTTGTAGAGGGAAGAGTTCAAGGTCAGGTTTAGAGAGCAAACACAGGGCCGGGCAGGCAAGGAGAGATCATTTCATGGAAACGGCAGTGCTTCAACAACTTTATCAGACATTTCCAGGTTTCGTATGACAGTATGATATGCTGCGTGACAACTCCATGTGTCATTTACTGGAAAGGTGCACTACTGTGCAAAACTCTTGGGCTCCTGTGCAAACTGTTTAAAGACATTAATTTGAGCAGTGAGAGACTTTCTGCCAGCAAATACACAAGTTAACATCAGAATAAATGCTAACAATCAATTTTTTTATTTCTTTTATTCTTTTTTTTTTTATTTTGTACCCTTTTTATGCTTATTATTTTTAATAATAGCCTAGAGAGTAAAACACTTGCCTGGGAACCTGATGACCACAAAGTCACTGGCGACCACAAACCTGATGACCACCCCCACTTTCTACCATTGTGTTCTTGAGCAAGACACTTAACCCTCAGTTACAGGGACAGTCCCCCTGGAGACACTAACGATTGTAAGATAAGAGCGTCAGCCAAATGTCCCCTTTAACTTTACCAATTATATTCCCATAAAGCGCTTTGGAAATCCTTTGTGTATAATACACGGCTACAGTAATAAACTTGACTTGATTAACAAACAAGAAAGCATTAAATAATATTAAGATTTATTTTGTGTACTTAAAGTTTTGTGAGCTAGTTAAAAGAACACAGGTTTGGTTCCAGATTTCTCCTCCGGCCTTTGCTTGGATTTGTGAAACTTCATCAACAGCTCCTTATTTAATTTAATGAAGTACTGATAGAGCTAATCCAGGCATCTGAGGTATTTATTAAGAAGTACAATGTAATACTGGGCTTCCATGAGGAGGTCTGGGAATAATTAAGAAAGCACACAGACATACATAAAAACATTTACTGTAAAAACATTATTTGTATACATTCTAATGTTACATTTTAGAAACATGCTGCTTAGCTGAACAGTTTTAAATATGATTTCCTCAGGCGTGTGGACAGTGTTCTAAAACGTTCTATAACAGTGTTTCTCATTCCCGGTACTGGAGGTCCACTGCTCTGAGTATCTTAGTGTTTTCTCTGCTCATACCTGATCCAACTGATCGGCTCATTAAATGCCCCTCACTGAGTGAAGTGAGTGGATCAGTACTGGGAAAACATTAAAATGTTGGCCGTCAGGACAAGGGCTGGGAAACACAGCTTTATAATAGTCATATAAACATGTGGTAAATCCATAAAATCTTTAATATCCTTATAGATTACATTGTTAATCTTATTTGTTAAGCATTTTCAAATAACTGTAGCATTTCTTCAAACCTGCCTCACTAATACACCAGTAATAATTAAGATTATTAACAACCTGTATAACAGACAGGCCTAATGGCATGTTGCTTTATTAGGCACTAATCAAAGCTAAACAATAGATTATGGCTACTAAAGATAACCAGGCTAACAGTTCTAGCAGTGTTAAAGCTTTGTAAAACACAACAGACAGCTAACGGTTTGATTAGTCGATTAATCAAATGATAGTTCATAGGGTAATAGTTCTGAATAATAATCATTAGAAGCAGCCTTTGAATAGGACAGGGCAAAAGGAGAGGAAAAAACAATTCGTTCAATTAGTCAATTAAAGTAAATTAAGTGGCTCCTTATAGTCACACGTGAACTCATCACAGCACACAGTGTGAACGGTGTGAAACTTTCTCTGCATTTAATTCATTCACCAAGTGAAGCAGTGGGCTGCCGGAGGGGGTGCCTGGGAGAGCAGTGTGTGAGGAATGGTACCTCAGTTGTGCCACTAGAAGTCCTGGGATTCGAATCCACAAAATTCTGATTGCAGGGGCAACTCCCTAACAATCAAACATTTACATTTACATATACGTTCACGGCATTTAGCAGACATACATCAGTGCTTAAGTGGTCCACATCTGTTCTTCATACCTTTAACGTTATACTTAAACCAACATCTGCTTTTAACCAAGTTACTGCTAGTTAATTTACACACCTTAACAAACCCTGTCCAAAAGAAAAACAGTTAAGAGGGTGAGTGCCCTGTTTTTTTTGTTTTTGTTTTTTAATATACAGGAAAAGATAAGCGGGAGGACTGGTTAGTCACCAAGGTGTTCCTTGAAGAGATGGGTCTTCAGACGATGCTTGAGGACAGTGAGGGACTCCGCAGATCTGACTGCAAGAAGGAGTTCATTCTACCACTGGGGACGACCACCAGCTGCCTAGCTGATTAATTGATTAAAAGTCAACCGATTGATCTGTTTTTGTTGAAAGAGTTCATTGTGACAGCCCTCACTTGTGACAGGGGAAAATGAGAGAAAACCTCAAACGGCAGCATTTTTCAGTTAGCCGATCAAATAAAAAGGGACAGAGCAGTCTAGAAAAAGAAGAAGAATTTATTTATAGCTGTAATGTGCAGCCCTCTCCTGGGACAGGGCAAAAGGAGTGAAATCCACAGAAGAATAGATGGCTTAATAAGTTAATTAAGTTACTTAATGAATAATAATAATAATAATAATAATAATAATAATAATTGTTTGGTACAGCTCTAATATGCAGCATTGTCCTGTGACAAGAAAATGGTTCTACAATAAAACAAAAAATCTAACAATGCTTAATTGTAGCCCTAATATCCAGCTCTCACCTGAGAAACCAAGGGTGTTATGATAGTTTGAATAGTCAATTAATCGACACATGGTCACTATATTAACTGATTACAAAAATGTATCATATATTACAGCCTTAATATGCTTGTTTTAAATGAGGATACTAGAATTCCACCAGCATTCCATCTGGCTTAATGGCAGATTTGTGCGGTCTGAGAAACAACAGCCTCCAATGAGTTATTAGTTCACAAGGTCTCTGATTCCTTGCCATTGCACATGCTGCGCCACATCCAACATATGCTTGAGGTAATGGAAATCCCTTTTGATTGGTAAGGACTTTTATGATGGAGCGTTGGATTGTATCATCCTGTGTGGCCAACAAGAGCAGCCAAGGCATCAGAGACCAGGCCGCCATCTCAATACGCCTTAAAATGGAAACAACTGACGAGTTAACTAATGTCTTCTTTGGGGACAGGTTCCTTTTTAGTCCCCAGAAAGTTATGAGAATAAATCATTTCTGATAACGTGGCCATGACCGATAAGGCACTGTTTACATGTGAAGTTATATTCAGCTGGTCTGGCAAGATTATTGTCATTGGCAGAAGAACTTGTGAAAGCAGTGCCAGATTTGCCATTCTATCTCTACTTGTTTCTGCTCAGTATAAACTCTTTTGCTGCGTTTTTACAGTTTGGGATTGGCAGCTGTGTTGGAGAACGGCTAATCACACTGTTCTGGTTTCATACGGAACTTCCCTACTCATGGCAGCTTTGTAGGGTTTTAGACCTGTCAGTCATTTAAACACATAAACAGTTTATTTGTTGTGTGAATGATACACAGCTAAAAATAAAATGAGTTGGAATGGTGCAGGTTTCTCAGCTCAGTAAGAAGCTATAAGAAACTCACAACCTTCTTGAATTTTAGCTATGCAAAGACACAGAGGAATCCACAAGATGCTCTGTAAATTCAGTCACCTTTTGCATCAGTGCTTTTCTCCACTAGTCTGATCTTTATCCTGGGACCAGACTTAAACGCAACCTTAATAAACTCCAAAATAATCTCACAGATTTTACTAACCAGACATATTCTCCACTTTTATTAGTCTCCAACATAATCCCATAGTTATATACCAACTGTTCTTCTAATTTGAAGCAAATGCATCTTTATTAATCTGCAAAATATTGACATAAAACTACAACAACTAATCACAGCTGTATTAATCCCTAAAATAATCCCATAGTTCTACAATAACTGTCTTGACAATCAGATCTGAACACAGTTTTATGGATTTCAACGAGAATCCCACTGTGTTACACTAATTAAGCCTAATTACAGTTTTACTAATCCTCCTTTGTTCTACACTAACTGAATCCCAGGACTGCCAGTGGCACCACTGCAGTACCCTTGAGCAAGGCACAGTCCCCACACACTGCTCCCTAGGTGGTCAGTTCCTAGCCCACTGCTTCACTTGATTGGGTTAAATGCAGAGAAGCATTTCACACTGTTCACACTGCGTGCTGTGGCATGTTCACATATGACAAAAAGACACTTTACACTTACTTTACACTTAATTAACCGCTAAATAATCCCATAGTTCCATACCAGCTCTATTGATAAACACACCTTTCTAAAATCTTTTTTGTATCTCTGCTAACTTCTGTTCTGTCACCAAAATCAAGAGTGTAAATCCTGGTTCCTCGAGAGCTGCTGAACCTGCAGGGCCTTTCAGGATGTAAATACACTCTCGGGGATTGTAGACTTCCAGACCAAAATAATATGACAGGAGGTAAAGGTCCCCATTTGAGTAACAGAATAAAAGCCCCCTTTGCTCAGGAAGTCTTGCTGTTCGTGCTGTAAATGGGAGGTCGGCCTTTGCTACCATAACAACAGGCTCTTGAATAACAGCTCCCCAGCTCCAACCGACCAACATGTATATTTAACTTGCTGTGTGTTAGTAAACTCCTGAGGCATCCATGGCGCCTTGATCGGAGCTTGCGCAATTTGATGAATGCCATGTTTGTGACATTTTTCACCCCGCAGAGATATACCTGGGGAAAAAATGATTCTTAACAGTGTAAATAAGACTTTTCTTTGTCCCACCTGTTTCTCCTTAACATCAATATGAGATTCTGACCATTTTTGACCATCACACTTCTAATCTCAGCCCGATCCCAATTTAAGATCTTGAAATGCTCTTTGTTTTCTCACACTGCTCTGATGATTGTGTGTTTCAGATCATCAGATCTTCAGATAAATCAGAAGATCCAAAAGAAAACAGAGAAGCTGATGAGAGCAGTAAAAGAACTTCTGTCTTAAGTTGACTTTTTCTTTTGCTATTTATTTTTACTAAAGGGGAAGGACATTTTCATCTAATGGTTAAAGTTTATTTCATTTCTAAGTCTGTTCAGTAATATTGACAACAGAGTTCACAAACTCCTGGATTCAGGGCTGATCTCAGGTCAGTGTACGGTAGACAGCTAATTAGTATGTGTGTTAGGAAGCAGACCACATACAGCAGAGGCTGTGGAATAAGACAAATTTGTGTGTGCGATATGAATGAGTGAGTTTGTGTGAGTGCACATGATCAGTTAAAACTTTTGCACAAACATATGCATGCTGTTCACTTAATATTTACTAAAAATACACCCAATATTCTTTGCTAACCAAAAAATGTACAGTATCACCATTTGAGTTATTTATTAGCCAGAAAATTTTTGGTTTTTATCACTACTGACCTACAAAAAGCCACTTGATATAATTATAATTATAATGTGGATCAACAGATGTTAGAGCAATTAAATTATAAAACAGTTAACGAGTGCATTTAAAGTTAAAGGACAGTCTAGCACTGTTACTTATTCTTTCATCTTATAAAAATCTTTGTTTTATTTGACATATTTTCATTTATAGTTTTGACTAGTAGTGTGTGTCTGTGTGTGAGTGTTTGTGTGTGTGTGTGTGTGTGTGTGTGTGTGTGTGTGTGTGTGAGAGAGAGAGAGAGAGAGAGAGAGAGAGAGA
>JBBJLS010000134.1:22729377-22765511 GCA_037577275.1 Bryconaethiops microstoma | reverse complement strand
TCGGCCGCTCTCCGGAGCCCCTCCCTCTGTGGGTTTTCCACACCCACTTGTGGGCGGAGACTATCCTGAAAGTTCTCTCGGTTTCAGAGATCTTGTGTTTTTTTCTGTTTGTTTCTAAAACCTAAAATAATAGAAATTTGTTCGTTTTTGCTCTTTGTGTTAATTTGCGTGTGACACCGTTTTTAAAACCCCAGTAGTGGTTTTTATTATTACATGTTTTTCAGTTACAGTAACTTTGGTTCTATATGACACAGGCACGCTCTGACACAGACGTCTGACACCTCAAGCATCGACAGAAACAGGGGACACTTCCATTTGTTGTGTTTCCGGCACAGATCCTTGACACTTGTGTTCTAAGGGTTAAACCACTAGTTGAAATCCACCCAACAAGGCCTTATTTCGGTTCCTCACTCCAGACTGAAGACATGAAGATCATACATCTTCATCCACTGCTCTCAGACTCTGGGAGACTGAGACTGGTGCAAAACTGTTTAAGGCCCAACTTACGACTCGCCTTTTTAAACAAGCCTTTGGGTATTTTTTTTAAATGTTATGCACTGTAGAACCTTCATAGAGTTTTATAGTTTAGCGCTTTGTAATGTTACTTAAGTGCCAAAGAGGTGAAATGTAGATGAAGGTCTGCTTGCTTGATTTCCTTATTCAGGTTTTAACCATCGAGAGATGGCGAATACCAATATATCAGGACCCCGAACGTGTGAGAGGAGGAAAAAAGCGGCCCGGTGGCTCGGGTATTATAAATAGCTGATGAACTCACTATTCATGAGGCTATTTATACGTGATCCGGAACGGGGTGGTGCTGCAACCCTGAGGAACTTCTCCCATATGGTCACATTCGGCACAGGGAGAGCATCAGTTTTTAGTTCAAAATTAACATTGAACTTTTATTACACTCCTAAAGGTTCCTTGGTGGTTTGGAAATCTCGTTTCTGGGGAAATCCTGAAACTGTTCAAAATGGACATTTGAGGTTCTTCTTCACATTGTAAAGGTGCAGTATGGACAAAATGAAAAATGAACCCATTACTACATGTGCCGTAAACATGCCTCCACACCCCCTCCCGCGTCGCTGCAGTGTCTCTGGAGTGAGATGTTCTGCTTTAAAGACTATTGAAACCCCTTCTGATGATGAATGGTGAAGGTGGGAGGAGCTACAAGCGCTCCGGGACCGATACTTGAGGGCAGAAAATTAAAGGCCCCATTTTTTCCAGCACGTCTTTGACGTCTTTGACGAAAATCATACAACAGTTTATGTTTCAGATAAATCATTTAACACATAAATTAACCCCCCACAGAATATGATGTTTACTATAACTGTACTTTACCTTGAAAAAGGATCATTAAACTATTATTTTTGTGTTTAACACCGCATGCTGAGATGTCGACTGTTTATATGTGCAGCTGAACACTTTCGTCCCTGTGGAATGTCTGTATCAGTTAAATATTCAACATTTACTGTTTAGAAATAAAAATGTGTGAGATTGTGATGATTTCTGTGTGAGTCGCTCACTCACTCTCTCTCCGTCTCTGTCTCTCTCTCTCTCTCTGTCTCTGTCTCTCTCTCTGTCTCTCTCTCTGTCTCTCTCTCTCTCTCTCTCTCCGTCTCTGTCTCTCTCTGTCTCTCTGTCTCTCTGTCTCTGTCTCTTTCTCTCTCTCTTTCTCTCTCGCTCTCTCTCTCTCTCTCTTTCTCTCTCTCTGTCTCTGTCTCTCTCTGTCTCTCTCTCTCTGTCTCTCTCTCTCTGACTCTGTCGCACTCTCTGTCTCACTCTCTCTGTCTCTCTCTGTCTCTGTCTCACTCTCTGTCTCTCTCTCTCTCTGTCTCTATCGCTCCATCTCACTTTCTGTCTCTCTCTCTCTGTCTCACTCTCTCTGTCTCTCTCTCTCTGTCTCACTCTGGATGGTGTGAAGGCCGTGTTGGCCTAGTGGAAAGGTCGCAGCTGATGTTCCTGTTTGTTAAGTGAGTTAATATTTAAACAGGTATCAGCAGCAGAGAGTAACACAGTCTTAGGCCTCGTCCACACCAGACATCTGAATCAGGTGTTTTTCTGGCGTTCGTGGCGTCAGGTGAGCACGGTGAGCCCCTGCACTCGGGCGGCTGCGCATTTGGGTGGCGTCAAATAAACGCTGCACGCGACGTCTTCTTGGTGTCAACTTCTGCCGAAATCCTGATGAACGCAAAGAAAATGTTGCTATTGCGTTTACATGCCGTTCGGTTGACCTTCTGGAGGACCAAATATTGTCCCATGATTCTTATAAAGTGTTATATTATAAATATACCAACATAAACAACACAAGTTATGTTTATTGCATAGTTCTAATCTAACATAAGTGTCACGATTTAGCATGGTGGTCTTAATATATATTTATCTTTACATCTGATTTAAGATAAAAATGTACGTGTGACAATTCTGATTTTTACTAATTTTGTTAATTTTTTTACTTCAAGGCATGAAAGCAGAAATGTAACCGTTTAGTTATACAAATATTGAACTTTTGATTACTGCCATGGCGGCTCTCCTGCAGGGGACATAAAGTCCTCAGCAAATCTGGTCCTGGCTGCATTTTCCTCCTGTGTGCTGCGAGTACCTGGAACAGGAAGTCCACCGCGCTGTATCAGGAGGATTTTTAAAACAAGAATGTCGAGTCTTAGTTTTAACAAAGAGTGGGGATTCCTGTTTCAATGCTGAACTATTCACAAACACGACCCACGTGTAAACACAGAATAATTACTGCCCCCTCAGGTAAATACACGAAACTACACATTGAGCTGCAGGTTTCGTCAAACAAACACTAATGTAACGACTCACTGAAGTCAATTAAGCGCAGCTACAAAATGCAGTAAAAACTCATATGGCGTTCAGAGCGCGTTTATTTATTCAAACATCCGTGTGTACGAGGCCTTAATAAACACTGGGTGTGTTACAGACAAGAAAAACTTTAGTTTATCCCAGCAGGATGTTTTCAGTCACTCATACCGAACACTAAACCGTAATCTGTCTCTGTTCAACAGGTTTGGATCGGGTTCAGACTTCAAATTTAGCCGCACCTCGAAGCTGGGATTCTCTGGAGGAGAAACAGAGAGCTCCAGGTGACGAGGGCTTGGTGAAACTGGTATTAAAATGGGGAGAAATGTTTTTCTGCTAACTGGTTGATACAGACCCAAACCATAAATATCTGCCAAACCAATGAGGCTGCTGCAATGCTGCACTATGAAATATCTCATCAAATGCATAGTAATCTATGGAAGGCTAGTTTTAGACCGAAATGCACCTTTAAAATGTTCGTTTTGTTCTTTTTCTTAATGCCCAGCACCAGTGGGCGGATTCTGAGCAATGCTCATTCATCTCTCTCCAGCAGTAAAGGGCATTCATAAAGTAGGTGACTGGCCTCGATAATTTAACCTGAATTATTTAACTGTGCTCCTCAGTAGAGCCACTGCTCTAATGTGGTCTCCATTCTGTTCTTAGGTGCGACGGCGGGCCACTTAACATTCATTTTGAAGATACAGACAGTCCTTCTAACGAGTGAGTTCAGGTTCTGAGGTCCATTACTGACACAGGTGTTCCATTACACACACACGCACACACACACACACACATAGCATGAATAACTGCCATAGAAAAGCACCAACCAGTAAAAACGAGGATGCCTCAATCCAGTTTAATTCAAATTAGATCTAAGTATGTGGGGTGCCATTTGTGAAAAACAGCTTAACAAATTCAGAGGTGTAATTTTTTTTCATCATTCAGAGCTAAATGTGTTAAAAATGTAAATTTTGCGCTCTAAATCTAAATGTTGCACTTTTACAAACGGCGATTGTAAATGTGGGATTTTAATGTACCACTTTTAGCCCCCGGAGATCCGGAGTTATTAGCCGAAAACTGTTCACCTCGCCCAGGTCTCCCATTACTTTTGTCCGAGGTGAACGGTATAACTCCGGATCTCCGGGGCTATTATGGCAAACGAGGGGTCGTTGGAAAGGTGTCACCGAGCCCTATCTAACTGTGAAGTTTCACATTTAGAGTGCGAGATATATTTTCATATTTAACATTTAGATTTAAGATCATTTAAGGCAAATGTTGGTGAGGGCATATCACAGCACGCAGTCCAGCCCCCTGCGAAGTAACAGGCAATTGTAATAACGGGGAGTGGCCAGTTAGCATATCTCGCCGTTTGTAAAAGTGCTACATTAAAATCCCACATTTAGAGTCGCCATTTGTAAAAGTGCAACATTTAGATTTAAAGTGCAACATTTAATTTTTTAACACATTTAGCTCTAAATGTGTGAAAATTGCACTAAATGATGAAAAAATGACACCTCTAAATTTATTAAGCTGTTTTTACAAACGGCATCCCATAGTTCCTTGTAGTATATGCCTTTTCTGCATAGGCTTCATTTTTTTTGTTTATTTGCACTTTATGATTGCACTCTGAAATTGCATATTTATTTTTTGTTAGCTCTTTGTCTTGGGAAAATTGTATTATTTATTTTTATTTGAGGTTTCATTTTGAAATGAAACCCTTGTTCACTTACTGTTTGTTTAACATAGAAAGTGCAATAAAAAAATATGTTTTACCTAAAATAATGAATAATTGTGATTAATAATTGTGATTTCAATAATTATAATTTCATAATCGTGCAGCCCTAGTCTACAGTGAAGTGTCAAACCTAAACACTATACAAATAATCTTAAAGCTGATGAAAATAAGAGAAAGCGATAAACACTTTCCTTCACCTTCCTGCACTAGTGAGCAGAGATGTGTTTGGTCCTGTGAAACTATTTCACAGTCTATGAGTGACATTAGACAAGCAATTTATAATGTCAAGTATCTAAGGGGTACAGTGTCCAAGAGCTTCCAGTTAGAAATACCATTTGAAAAGATGACATCTTGCTCTATATGCAGAGTATAGCAGAACGATAGAAGCAGAAAGGAAAATAGCCGCTAGTACAGCCACAGCCTGTAGCCACAGTTTTTGAAATGCCAAAAAGTCAATAAAAAATAAATATGCTGTTTTTCACCAGTCGTTCTTTGTTGTTGAGCATGCTGGATATCATAGGCACAAAATATACGTTCTATAATAAAATCCTTTTTTAAATTTACTGTCATCTTAATTCTTTCATATTAAAAGGACAATTTTTTGCTATAATTAAGTCATTTTTTGAAAAACATCATTTAAAAGGCAACAATAATAATAATAAAAATAATAAAAACCTTGTATAATTGCTTTTGGGTTTTGGCAGTATTTCAGTTTTTTGCATCACTACTCTTTAACACCACATGCAGTTTGCTTTTGGTAAGAGTATTGACTTTTTGGGCACGCCAAAAAATAGACTCGAAGCTTAACACTGCGCAACATGCCACATGACTGCTAAGGCTGCTTGCTTAATGTGGTTAGTATAATATGCTACTCTGATTGACATTAGTGTACCGCAGGCATTGTTGCTGCACTTCACCAAATTGATGGTTCCCATCTGATTTAAAATGTGCTTCATTTAGCTGTGCTCTCATGATAAAAAAAAAAACAGAGAAGAAATGAACAGGAAAGTGCAAGTTGAGTATCCCACCAATGCAGTTGCCATACTATTGTTGCGGTCTTTGAATATTATTGATAAAAATTGTTTATCGCCACAAAGCTGGAAGACATTGAGATATAATTTTTTCAGTGTATCAGACATCCCTGGAAGAGACACTCAGCAATGTTGTGTGTGGATATCAGATATAAAATATCCCCATTTCGCTCCCTAATATAATAAAATGTCACGAATTTGAAACCTTGACACTTTGCTTTAACATCAGAAGACATTAAGGCCCTCAGACTTGGCTCACCTTGCAGAAGTGAGAAGAAATCTTATTGGATGTTTTATTAGATGTCAGCGACATCCAGTACTAACAGCAGCCCACAAATGCAGGGTGTCCCGCTAAGTGCAAGTGGAGGCATGTAACTAACCCTGTTACAGTAGACGTACATGACAAATCTGAGGGAGAAGAGAGGAGAGGAAAGGAGAGCAGGGAGGAGGTGGAAAAGTGATGGTGAGTGGGGATGACATTGTGATGATGAGGCTCTGAAAATGGAGGTACATTAGTGCCTCTCTCCATCTCTCTCTCTCTCTCTCTCTCTCTCTCTCTCTCTCTCTCTCTTTCTCTCCCCCCTCTCCTTAGCAGCACATTTCAGCACAGCCGAATGAGGCCACTGCCTGTCTGTGTGTATGTACCTCTGTCTGCTTCTGTAACACTACACCCAATACATCTGAATGCTTCTGCCATTCTATCGGCCTAAACCACTGCATCGATGTCCATGCTGCAGCAACACAGGATGAAACCTATCTCACTTGGTCGGGTTAGAGAGAGAAAGGGAGAGCGAGAAGGGGAGAGGGAGGGAGAGAGGGAGAGAGAGAGAGAGAGAGAGAGGGGGAGAGAGAGAGGAGAGGAGAGAGAGAGAGGGGGGGGGGGAGAGAGGGGGAGAGGGAGAGGGAGAGAGGGGGGGAGAGAGAGAGAGAGAGGGAGAGAGAGAGAGAGAGAGGGAGGGAGGGAAGAGAAGGAGAGAGAAAGAAACCTAGTACAGCTTGCCGCATTGTCAAGGACATACCAAGGGGAGATGGAAGCGGGGGGAGTGAGTGAGGGAGTGAGTGAGAGAGGGAGAGAGAGGCCGAGAAGGAGGGGTGTGTGAAAAGACAGAAAAGATTCATCAGAGCGATGGGGTGCAGGCATGACTACTCAGCAGTTTTTTTTAAACCCCCCTTGCTCAGATGACACAAGCTTCTTCCCCATCATCACCTGTTATCGTCTTGTTCTGTCTTTAAAGGAACACTCGTGTTTCAGCCTAATCTCCGCTTGCCTTGTCTGCATCGTATGTTTCTATTACCACAGACAATCATTTCACTATGTTTTCCAGTTGTTCGGAAAGAACAGAAAAAAAAACTGGGTTCAAAACAAATTTAGAATAGAAGCCACTGGGCGGTTGCTTTAGTACCTGCTGATTGGCTTATATTATAAGTGTGTTTTGTAATCAACTTTATGATAGTGATGCAACAAATAGATTGATTTAATTCCAGTTCGTTCACACACAGACACTCTCATATTGCGCGTACGCTAATACCACGAATGCTGTAGTGTGAGTGAACGGGTTCACCATGCTGTGTTTGTGTGTGTGGGTATGATGTGTGAGAGCAGCCAGGCGTACATCGTGTCTTGCTGTGTGTGTATGTGTGTGTGTATTTGTGTGTGTGTGTGTGTGTGTGTGTTTGTGTGTGTGTTTGTGTGTGTTTGTGTGTGTGTGTATGTGTGTTTGTGTGTGTTTGTGTGTGTGTGTGTGTGTGTGTGTGTGTGTGTGTGTGTGTGTGTGTGTGTGTGTGTGTGTGTGTGTGTAAGCACATGAACCTGATGTACTCAGGCCGATTCTTACCAGTATGCTAGGCCATACTCCTGCCTTTATCCACTTAATGTGTTTGCTGGCTGGCTTGGCCTGTTCTCATTGGTTCCTATGTAAATGTCTCTCACACACACATGCACGCAACAGATTGACGTCAGTAGGGCTCCAGTGAACTGCGCTGCAACACTGGCTCTAGCTGTAGGTCATGTTTCTGAATTAAGCGCTCAGATCTACCACTGCAGCTCAAGAGATTCTGTTCCAGACAGAATCTGCAATGGAGCAGGCCAATCAAAAATCTATTCTTACACCAGCACAGGCCGCTCAGATGCAGTGACATCATCTGTAGCCGGGCGAAAAGGTGCCCAGAGATAGGAAGTTGAAGAGCAAGTGCGGGTTTGTGCTTGATGTCTTCATTGCTATGGAAACTGCACACAGCCACGAAAGAATGAAAGAGGGCTAGCAAGAAGAAGGATGAAAGAACCCGAAAGCAGACTTAAAAGGGGTAGCCATGGTTATTACATGTAAAAGAAAATAATAATAAAATGTACACAATTTTCCCTTCTTATCCCAAATGTAGATGATTAGCATGTTTGGAGTCCTAAGTTTGTTTCTCCAGTAAACCTCTGAGACTAATGTAGCAAGTAATGGAGGCTCATAGTGGGTGAAAACAGAAGATCACAACACTACAAGAGATCTTCACATGTAAGGGGCAACCTTGGCTATTATGTGTAACTTCAAGCAATTGTCTAATGAAAAATGTACACAGTTTTCCCACCAAACACCAAATGAAGATTATTGGTCGAGACATGTTTGGTGTCTCCATTTTTCCACTAAAGCTCTGAGGCTAATGTAGTTAACGAGTAATGGAAGCACATACTCTGGCATCTGGGCAAGAATAGGTCATAGTAGAAATAATAAAAAATACCTATGGGTTCAAATATGTTTTGTTCAATATATCACAAACTGCTCTGCACTAAATCAATTAACCAGGCCTCTCTTCATAATGAAACATGCAAGTTGGTCAGTGTTAGGTACCGACGATATCATAACATGCTCAGGAAAACATATTGAGACATGATGCGATGGAATTCATCATGATAGTGTCAAATATTGTTATATCTCTGCCCTGCCATTTAGCATCATACTAACTACATGCCTAAACCATAGCACACTTGCACTCTGTAACCACACTGGGTTCTTAAATAAACATTCTTTCATGATTTCTGGCTCTGTATGATGTACTGTCTTATTAAAAAAAATTCTCAGTGCTGATTGAGGGTGTTAAATTTACATTACTCAGTAGTGAAGTTAGCCTCATATGTCTTGTCCAAAGTAAAATAGGCAATCTTCAGACACTAGAGATGTTTTTGCTGCTATATTGACATAAACAGTGAATGATCACCTCCAGAATGTATTAGATGTTAAACACTGTAATAGGCTCCAACCACCTTTCATAGGAGCATTTACTTAATTCGGTTGCTCATATTTGTTCATATTTTGCACATCAGTTTCGACTGGACTTTTATTTGGACTGCATTGTCTTCTTATGGCCTTGACAATGTGATTAAGGGGTGCATTGCAATGGTCAATTACGTATAAACAATAGTTATAACATTAGATGAAGGATACTATAGTAGCATTTTATGTTACTGGGTGTTGTTTATTATTTTCTCGCTGCACAGTTGTTGTTGTGATGGCGCGAATAAGCTGGAGTGAAGGGAGCCTGGAGATATTGCAGATATTAAAGTTCACTGTGGTGAGAATGGGAGGAAAATGAAAGAGAGGAAGGCAGGCACTAAAGGTGTCAATTTGTTATATTTTTTGGGACCTTTTTGGTGATTATGTGCTTGTGGCCCCAAGGCCTTTCTTTCTGAACATGTACTTTCATTGTTTAGTTTTATACACATACTCAAACAGAAAATGAATAGATGGCATGTCTTTTATAAAGTTACATTTGGGCTGCAGTCTGTTTAGTCAGATTTTGAAGAAGAGAGTGACCACAAATTCCAAACCTGTTGCTGTCCCTTTGGGAAGCATTTCCGGTCAGCAGCCGTGACAATGGAAGAGCTAAACAAATTGGAGTTACACAGAAATCCACCAAGTACAATCTGACAAACTAGATGAGCTGGGAAACGTTCAGAGACTGACTAGAACAACTCGACATTCAGGTTAATCTGACAAATATTAAAAAAGCTAGGCTTAACTTGGTGTTGTCACAGTTTTGTAATTCTATCAAACCAAGAGGCTGTTACATTTGGGTGCTAGAATACTTAAGGTTGTACAATAAAGCAAATAACATCATGAGAGTGATGATCTAGAGCACTCATCGGTTTTTGGCTCATAGCCATGAGTAAAACACAGCCATGATGTTAACTGCAATAACATGACCTCAAGCGTTCTATTACTTACTGTATTTCTTATTTATTATCTCCTAGGTTATGTTTAACCATAAGTATAGAGTAATTACTTTACTTTTGTCAAACTGCCATAATAATAACATCATTAATTACATTTGGTTATGTGGAATTTATGATCTGTTTCTGCAGGTTCATGGTCACACTTTTTGATTTAAAAGCAAAATACAGCGAATTCAAAGCACAGTACAATATTCTTCTAATATTCAACTTACAAACACAGTATTGAAGCCAAAAATAATTTCATTTGCATCAAGTGGATTTTGTATGACCAGTCAAAACTATGACTAATTTCATGCTCTTCTTCGTTTTGGACTAATATTCACACATTTTTTTACTGTTTACATTACTTGAATAGAGGAAGGTTTGATTTAGGAGATGACCAGAGCAGGGCTGAATGATTTGGTGAACGATATCTAATTATGATGTTTCTGACTGAGATTTAAATGGCAATTATTTTGTACAGATTAAAATCAAAGCTTGTTTTTTGCCCCAAAACACCATCACATGCACTTTTTTGATTTAAAAACCTAAGAATCATATTTTCTTCTATTTTCTTTTTCCCTAAAGTCCACTGATACCTGAGTTTAGGCAAGAAAAAACATTCCTTTTAACATGACCATTTTTTTTAACCTTTTGTTATCCCTTTGAATTATACAAAATGTTATTTTACAGTGCTTTTTAAGATGTTCTGATTGGCAGCCTTGTTTTGTGCCTCGTTCAAAAAGTACTCTGGTAACACTCTTTATAACTTCAGGAGGAAAGGGCTGAGCCCAATAGCAGGATATGTACAGTAAATTTAGAACAGCCTTGTTTTTGCAACTTATTTTCTATATAAGAACTGTATGAACTGGGGAGTGAATGATACATTTGAAATCTCAATACTTTTTACGTACTATATGAAACACTTATTTCAAAAAAGGAAAATGTGTTTTTCCTCGATATGGGCCTATTAAGGACTGAATGCTAAATCTGCTCTGCCTAGGTTGTGTTGTCACATACACAGGATGTGGATGTTTGGTTGCTTTTGATAAGTTGCACTCACAGGTAGTTCATAACGTCTGTGTTATTCAATTTAAACATTTAAAACATGTTTGGACAAAGTGGTTGATCACATAACTAGAATTAAAGTGGCTGTTGCTGTTAGAAAACTGCACTTGAAAATGCCTTCAAATTGTGATTTCGATATAAAACTGATATCAATTTTTTTTTTTGCTTTGCTCTGTGCTTCAGGTTTGTCTGATAACCCCGCAGACCTGGAGAGGCGGGCGCAGGCGTTCGGACAGAACTTCATTCCCCCTAAGAAGCCTAAGACATTCCTGCAGCTGGTGTGGGAGGCGCTGCAGGACGTCACCCTTATCATCCTGGAGATCGCAGCCATCATATCTCTCGGCCTGTCCTTCTACCAGCCCCCGGGGGAGGAGAGTGATGGTGAGAGAGTGAGGGAAGAGTAAGGATGGATAGAGAGCTGTGACAGAGAATAATTGAGGTTCAGGGGAAGGGTGTTCCGTCAGAGGGGTGGTGTTAGTAAATAGAGGGAGAGATGGAAGAGAGTGGGAGAAGAGAAAGAGGGAGCTGGATGGAGGGAGCGTGGGAGGATTTTGAAAAAAGGTGAGAGGGAGGGTGAGAAGTGAAAGCGAGGGAGGAAGAAAGATCAGAGCAAATGCAGAAAAGAGGGAAGAAGAGGGAAGGGGAGGAAAGAAAATGGCAAAACGACTTGAGGAGAGTTTAGAAGCGGTTGCATGTGAATGGCAGGGGTTTGACAATTGCCTCCCACATCCCACAGCTTGTGCATTAAAAAAAAAAACCTTTACATTGTAATTATGTACATTGCTTCTCACCCACCCTTTCACCTTTTGAAAATCCAAAAGTAGTCATGCGTTATATTATACGGAGGAACATTTTTAAATAAACTTCCAAAGTTCAGGGACACCTGATAAAGTTTTGTAATGTTCTCTGTTCAGTATTGAAAGCTAGATCTTTTCATTTTCCTTTACAAAAACTGCAAAACCAAGGAAGCTGCTACTTTAGGTTTAATGACACACCTCATACATTTTATCGCCTTGGTATGATGTCAGTAGTACTCAAGCCATTCAGGTGTTTAAACTAGCTTTGGGCCAAAAAGTGTTGGTACTTTTAAAAAAACAGATTGGCAAAAAACACTTGAAATTATATCTTCACATAAAGTAATCCAAAGGAGTTAGTATTAGTGTAAGTAAATGACTGATTTATGTTTAGGTTCATGGTGGTTAAAGGTTACTTTATTGTCATCAGCAGCTATGAGCACGTACATAGTGTGATGTGACATTTCTCTGTAACAGTATAATGTGGACGTTCTGTAAACCTTCCAGAATGATGAGTGTTGCACCATAAGTGTGATTATTACAGCGGAGACAGCAGCGTTGAGCAAAGTGCAGGGGATGACAATACAATAAACGCTGACAATACAAGAAACAATACAATAAATAGACAGAGTAGCTGTGTAACAGTGGTTTGAAAGAGATGCGAATCAGAGACAATACGATAAATAGACAATACAACATACACAGTAAAGTGAGAAAGGGATATAAATTTGGTTGACAGTAATATATTTCTTTGTAAACCTTATGCTTGGAGCTAATTGAAAAGTGACAGCGACAACAAAACATTACTGGGCGAAGTGCCCGAACACATGACAGTGGATGTTAGAATGATGTAATATAATTGTTGCTAAAATGGAAATCCACAGATATGGAGTGCTTATGGTATCTTATGGTTCTCTGCTAATGTGTCTCCTCTCAGCGTGTGGGAACGTGTCGGGCGGTGCGGAGGACGAGGGTGAGGCGGAGGCTGGCTGGATCGAGGGTGCGGCCATCCTGTTGTCGGTCATCTGTGTGGTGCTGGTGACAGCCTTTAACGACTGGAGTAAGGAAAAGCAGTTCCGCGGACTACAGAGCCGCATCGAGCAGGAGCAGCGCTTTGCAGTGGTGCGCAACGGAAACGTCATCCAAATCCCTGTGGCTGAGATGGTGGTGGGAGACGTGGCCCAAGTCAAATACGGTCAGTCCCTGCCCTCAGCTGAACTGAGGAGCTGAACTTGTACACTAAAAAAGAGAAGAGTAAGAGAAAGTGAAAGAGAAAGACAGACAGAGAGAGAGAGAGAGAGAGAGCTTTGTGAGGCCCTGGATCTTCTATTGATTCGATGGTGATGTTAAGTGTAATGATATATTTGTAATTTTGTAGACAATACAGCATTGCTCAAGTACACTAAAGCTAATAAAACCAGTCCAGTTTATGTATTATCTAGAGCTGGGCATCCTTCAAGCATTTCCAATAATGAGACTTTAATACTGCTGCCTGAATAATTCCTTCTTTTAAGTTACAAACTAAAGGTGGGTGTTGCTTAAAGCAGAAATGAATGTGAGGTGATGAAAGTGGGTGTATTTACAAGACTAATCAAGAAGCGCTGATGTTAGTAACATGCATACAGACTGTAATTGAGACAGCCAGGCAGCAGTCAAGATTTTAGACCGAACATGCTTACTGGCACAGATGTGCTGATAATACTGACTACTTAGGCGTTGAATTAATTATATATAGTCACTGTTTCAAGTGTTTACTTGAAAGTACTTTGGTAAAATTTTAATTTTGTAACTTTAATTTTGGAAAATTTGAAAACTGCTTGTTTGAAAAATCATGTGATGTGAACTTAGCTTTAAAGCTAAACACGTTCACAAGATATGTTTAATTAGTGAAAGCTGGATAGTTTTACCATAGTCAAAAATCTGCTGTTGCAAGACATTACACCTTGGTGTTGGATTCATTTTCACTTGCACACCGCAGGTGTTTAAAGTGCTTTTTTTACATTTGACAACTTATGGGTAATGTTTGTTTATGACATTGACATAAATGGGGTAAAATTGCTTTATAAAAGGTTATCGTGTTTATTATAACTGATACTGATCTTTCAGATTGCATTAGGGCTTCCTTGTGTTTGTCAGTGTGTATAATGGTGTCCCCTCTTGTGTGCGTTCATATAGGCGACCTCCTCCCTACTGATGGTATCCTAATTCAGGGAAATGACCTGAAGATCGATGAGAGCTCCCTGACTGGAGAGTCGGACCATGTGCGCAAGTCGGTGGAAAAGGACCCTATGCTTCTCTCCGGTTAGTTGCGCTTATTTGTGTGTGTTTATTTGTGTTTACCTCATTGACAGCATATGTCAGTATGACTGAGGGGCTGCTATGGAATCCAGATGTTGCTAATTGGATCAGTACGTCTCTGGTTCCTGCCGTGTTCTGCAGCGCGTGGCCTCCCTCTCCTGCCTGCTGCTATTTTTAGGGGCCCACCATTGCTAACTCCATTCATTTTATTAGGCTTTCCTGCCATACGGACGGCATTATTGAATAATAACCTAACGATGTTTTAAGTGCCATGCCTGTAGGGACCGGTCAGTCTGTGTTGGTCACCATTATGTCACCAACTTGGTGTGGATTAATAGACGAATGATGAATTTTTGCTGATCAAATTTGCAACAGGGCTCTCTACAAATGTCCTATTTTTAAATCAGTTTTTACTACTCAAAACATTTAACCACAGATATTATATCGACATTGCATTATCGCACTTATTTTCTCTACAATAATTAACGCTACGTCTACAGTTTCCCATCATTTGCAGGGTGATTGTAGCAGGAGACTATTGGGTTTTAGACAACAGAATACATTATAATGAGTATACTGATTTTCTTCAGCAAATAGTAAACAAATATCCCAGCAAGAACATTTTTATGGTGTGAACAAAACACAAAAACACACAATCTTTATTTGTTCTTTGCCTGCAGCTAGCACAGGAAATGATGCATAGCTTTGCTAAAAGGGCCCTCATCATTGAACGCTGTGTTGAAGTTCTATGACATACCATGCAGTTCAGCTGTATATGGACAATAAACTACATAAACCTGAACCAAAAACCATCATTGCTGCTGGTCGTGATGCATCCATCTGAAAGTGGCATTTACTGAAAGAGACGCATTACAGGGGAGCCAATCACAAAAGAGTCCTTTTACATATATCAGTTTTAAATGCACAGAAACATGAATAGCTTGTTTAATGAAAATAGATTCGAACATGTTTGTGTACAAAGCACATGGGACCTTTAACATGAACACTACAAAAAACTATAACATAAACACACATGAAGACAAGTTTGGATGTCAATGCATTTGAATAAACTTGTTCATCCTGTGTGATTTTGTGACCTTAACATTATTTAAGACAGAGAGAGTGGCCCTGGAGGAACAGGTTTTTTTTTTTTCTTCTCATCAAGCACTCTCTCTCTCTCTCTCTCTCTCTCTGTCTTTCTCAATATTTAACTCTCTACTTCTCAGGCACCCATGTGATGGAGGGATCGGGGAGGATGTTGGTCACGGCTGTTGGAGTGAATTCTCAGTCTGGCATCATCTTCACACTGCTGGGGGCTGGAGAGGGAGAGGAAGAGAAGAAAGAAAAGAAAGGTAAGTGTGAGGAAAAAGAGTCCATCACACGCACGCGCACACACACACACACACACACACACACACACACATACACTCACGCGCACGCGCTCACACTCACACACACACACAAACACACACAAATAGTAAAAGCAACAGAGGTGAGAAGCAGAAGAAAATGGGTAACACAGAAATCTGAAAGCTTTCACAAATCTTGGCCTACCTGACACACACGCACTGAGACTGAGAGAGAGGGGGGGGAGAGAGAAAGAGAAGCAAGCAAGGAAGTGGGAGCTTACATGGATTCCTTTAGATGAATGAAAGCGCTGTGTGGACAGTGCCTGGAGGAATGTTTATGAATGGGATGAATAGGGAGTACAGTATAACAGCATAGGCATGTCTCATGTGCCTGGACATCAGAGAAACTGATGTCCTTAGTTCATTAATCTCAGTGTCAGGCTCAGTAGTGTCTGATGGCATCCATCAAGTCTAAAAACCTTAAGTTAAAAAAAAAGACAAAGTGGAAGCAGACGCTTGAAAATAAACGTATTCCTTAGCCGGCATGAGAGTCAGAGATTAGGGATGTAAAAGTGCATCAGTGTGTCATGGTCAACCTAAATGTGGCAGGTAATAATATTCATTCATTTTTGTTTTTGTCCAAAAACATTCCTTGTGTTTTCAAACTTGAAAAATTAAAGAAGGCTCAGTGTATTGTTCTGTCTGTATTCTAGTACTGTCTATATATTTCCTTATCTCACACTTTTAAAAACTATTCTGAAAGGTACCAAAGTAACAGTGTCTAATCTAATCGTGGCGAAATTCTTTCCTGACGAACACTTTACATAACCCTGGGACATAAACATCATATAAATATCATAAATATCAAGATGTCATATGCTGTCATGAGATCTCAAGAAAGGTTATGTTCAATAATACAACACGTAATGTTACCATTACTGGAAACGTCATGATAGTTTATGTTTCGTGATAATTGTAACGACACTGTTTCATTTGTTCATATGATGATAACAGTAGATGACAGCGTATGCCCTGGTAAATGTATGACATAGTTATGACAATGTTATATAGTAGCAGGGTGCAAGCAAAGTCCATTAAGTCACTGTAAGGCCAGATATTTTCACCCCTATCAGAGATTATGAGCTCTGAGGTTATGAATTCATCTAACTGAGCCCTCTAAGCCCTGTTAGAAACAGAGACAGGAAGGAGAGAGATCGTGGAGGTGACGGTGAGAGACTTTGCGAGGTTTACATCCATGTATATTTGTGCATTTTGACATTTTGACATGATCAATAACATGATAAATATTAAATAAAATATTACATACATAATATTTCTGCATTAACTTCTTTTGTCAATAAACAATATAAATAACATTTTTGTCCAGTCATAATTGTTAAACATGACAGAAGGTGACTGGTACCAGTGGACCGAGAAAGAAATTAAAACATGTTGTTTTATCAAAGAAAAAACAGCAGCGAACATTAAACAGAAATGAAGTGTTATCACTGATTAATGGACATTTTCTGAGCCGCAGTGTTGGCCAGTGCACTCTGTAATGATGTGTAATGGCCATAAAATGAAGTAAACAGCAATGAAAGGCTGCTCAGCATTAAAGATTTATATATATGTTCTGTGCCCATGTTTTACAGAAGTGCTTTTATCAGCATGACATAGAGAGGCTTATTATGCTGTACAGAGTTGTTTAAAAACAGCCTTATTAGCATGTTTCTTGCAACATTTTAGGTATTTGGTTGATTTGAATTTGACAGCTGGATGGAAACCTGGCTACTGTTCTTTTGCTGTCCCAGTGACTCACTCTCTCTATGTTTTCAGCTTCTGTGCTATCTAGACAGACTGATAACTGACTCACAGTAAAATGGTCCTTTATAATTTGCATACATCTACAAAAATTGTATATTAAAGACCCAGCACAGTGGCTTTCTAATTTCTGTAAAAAAAAAAAGTAAGATTTACATTTCAATAAGGATGGGTAACATTAGAGCTTTACTGATACTGATATCGATGCTGATGCTGCTTATCTATACTGATACTCGAATCAATACTACTTTCCATTATTTGGTGCAAAAATAAAGACATCGCATGAAAAGATGTGGATAGATTCAAGGGTTTTTTTTTTTTGGAGAAGTAACTTCAGCTAAATTGTTTTATGAGCCTTTTATATTGTGTGTGTATATATACAGTACTGTGCAAAGGTCTTAGGCATCTATGAAAATTGTTTGACCCTCACTGTACTGCATATTCATGACAACCTCCTGATTGACAGCCAGCGTCAAAGATAACAGCAGGGATGGGGCGGGTGCATCAAACTAAATCTACCTCGCACAAAATGAATCAGAACAGAACACAAACTAACCGGCTGTCAGCAGTTAATGTTAAACCGCACAGAACAAAGTAAAAAATATGTTACATGTGTTCAAAAGTCACTGTTATCAGGGCTGATGGTGAAATTCATATAGGCGCTAGCAGAAATAAAGACATTAAACCTTGCAACCAGTTACATTACCAAAAGAGTTACAGTAATATTACTGTAATATCTCATGCAGGGCTTGCTAGGTCAAAGAGGACAAAGAGCACAAAGAGTCCCAGGAAAAAAAGTCTCAGTACAGACCCACAAAGAAATTTGAGACATTTTAGTTTGGTCTTATGATGGGCAGTGTGATGATGACTCTTCTTTGTTTCTTACCTCCACCCAATCCTAAAACCTCCCACAATCCCTCCTCCACACCTACATGACCCCACCCCCTCACGCTCCCCCAATCAGAAGACAGTAGTTACTCACTCACTACTGAGGCCAAACAGAGCAGCATCACCAATGGTATGTATCACTTCAGACAGACAAGTTTCTGAACTACAAGCACATGCACTATACAGGCCACATGCAACAAACAGGTGCGTGTACAGTACAGAAAAGACTCTGTACATTATAAAGCCCGAGAGAGACCTGGGCTTTTCCACATCATACACCGATAATCATAGATATAAACTAAACCCTCGTCTAAATCAGTAGTATTAAAGTTGAACTGGTTGAACTTTCATGTACACGTATGTGCGAGCTGTGTGTGCGTGTGTGTCTGTGTATGCTTGTGTGTCTGTTTCCATAGTTCTGTGCTTTCTTGTTTCCTTCACTCAACAACACTGTGTGCTCTGTCTCTCATTCTGTCTCTGTCTGTCACTTTCTATTCCCCTGCTACTCTACTCTCTCTCTCTCTCTCTCTCTCTCTCTCTCTCTTTTTTTTTTTTCTTTCTATTCACTTTCTTTTTTCTATCTTTTCTACTTTTTCTCTTTATCTCTACTCATACCTCTCCATGCTTTCACCTCTGTATCCCCCCTCTCTCTCTTTCACTCTATCTCTCTCTCATTGGTTTCTTTCTTTCTGTCCACTCTCATCTTTTCTTTTCATCTCTCCACTATTCCATCACTCTTTCTGTATCTCTCCATTCCCCCATCACTCTTTTTATATCTCTCCATTCCCCCATCACTCTTTTTATATCTCTCCATTCCCCCTTGATGTGTCTCTCTTTCTCTCTTTCTCACTGTCTTCTTTCTATTCACTTTCTTTTTTCCTTCTTTTCTACCTTTTCTCTTTATCTTTCCACTCATACCTCTCCATGCTTTCACCTCTGTACTGCTTTCTCTCTCTTATTGTTTTCTTTGTTTCTGTCCACTCTCATCTTTTCATCTCTACACTGTTCCCCATCACTCTTTCTCCATTCTCCATTTCTCTCCGTTCCCCCTTGCTCTCTCTATCTTTTCTCTATTTCTCTATCTGTCTCTTTCTCTCTCTCTCTCTCTCTCTCTCTCTCTCTCTCTCTCTCTTTCTCTCGCAGGCAAGCAGCCAGAGGCAGCAGTGGAGACCAATCAGAATAAAGGTACCAGAGGGACAGTAGAGTAGATGAATGAGAGAGGCACTGAGGGGTTAATTATATTATTGCTGTGGGAAATCCTCACCCAGTGGCTTAACTAGTTGTTGCTAAATGGGGACCATTATCACAGAGAATGTCATGTATGCGCCCATGAACGTTTATGAATGTGTTGCAGAAATGCATAAATGAACTTGCAGTGATGTGTATGTGGTATAAATTCATACATTGACGTGTGCAGGTGCATCATTTGTCGCATAACGGCATACATGACAGCCGGGGCTTCACCAGACCTTTTTTTGTGCCGTGTATTACAGAAGTACAGTGTGTTTACAGCATCGTTACATTGTATTGTGTGCGAAGGGAAACCCTCTGCTGAATAGGCACTTTGCTGAATAGTGCTAAAATGTGCCGCCTCTGTGGGAGTTGATAGGGGTGATACACTTGTCCCGCAAGTTGCAGCCACTGTACATGTTTCCACTGTGCCACCAGTGACTGTGTCTGCATTCGTCTGGCTCTCTCTCTCGCCATGTGTCCAGTTTCGTGTATGTGCCATATGTACTACCAGCCCATAGTAGAACTGTCCAAATTGCTCTGCGTTTGTTTTTGTTATGCATATAGTATTCTGAATGGTTCATGATGGTTGCTCATACCGCTCACGGTAGCTCTGAGGTGTGCCGGGCCAGATTTGTTGTCCATATGTAAATGACGCTCAACTTCTGTCCCGCCCACCAGCCAAGAAGCAGGATGGCGCTGTCGCTATGGAGATGCAGCCGCTGAAGAGTGCGGAGGGCGGAGAGGTAGAGGAGAGGGAGAAGAAGAAAGCCAGTGTGCCGAAGAAGGAGAAGTCCGTCCTACAGGGCAAACTCACCAAACTGGCCGTGCAGATCGGCAAAGCAGGCAAGTGACACATCAGCTGACCAATCAGAAGAGATACTGAAGGATTAGGGGTTCCATCAGTCACCCATCCCTAGTTACTGTCTGAACCTCACCGTATGTTCACACTAGCAGTGCGACAGAACAAGGAATAGCTGATTTGTAGCTGCAGTGTAGTGGTAGTAGCACCATTTATGCAAAGTTGCAACTTTATGCAAATAAAATACGACACGTGAAGCAACAAACCAAGCGACTTGAAATTTGACATTTTTGTTTGTACTGGCATTTTGTTTGTTTCTATTTACAGTAGCATTTCACAAAAAATGGTAGAGTCACAAGTGCATTAGTCACAAAGTCACAAATGACGTTAGACTGCAGTCATGTTTGCTTTCAAATCCAGTTTGGTTGTCATAGTAACGACGCTATGGACTACTGCATTTTATGAACTGTTCATTTTGTTAACAACTCCAGGTTTAATATACATATGTGTGAGTACGTTGGTTCTGGTGTTGTTTCTCCAGGTCTGGTGATGTCAGCTATCACAGTGATTATCTTGGTGCTGTACTTTGTGATTGAGACGTTTGTGGTGGCGAGACGGAGCTGGCAGCCGGAGTGCACGCCAATTTACGTCCAGTACTTCGTCAAGTTCTTCATCATCGGAGTTACCGTGCTGGTGGTTGCCGTGCCAGAGGGTCTCCCCCTTGCTGTCACCATCTCTCTAGCCTACTCGGTGAAGGTGAGGAAGACCAGATGCACAAGACGTCTTTATATGTGTGTGTGTGTGTGTGTGTGTGTGCGCGCGCATGCGAAAATAGCAAATTTGACATCACTGCAGTTGCATTAGGCAGTTTATTTGTACTTATAAGTTGAACACCAACTCAGACATCCAAAATAATGCCCATGAAATTTTATGGTTTTTTGAATTGTTGAAAGTATCCGCACTTTGCCTTGATGCAACTTTGCATACACATGGGGCTCTCAAGCAGCTTCAGGAATCACCCGGAATGCCTTTGTTATTTTTGTTTTCCTACATTATTTGAAAGTTTAATGATGAGCACATAGAAATTTCCTTAGAAAAATAGGGTTCACATTAACTTGCATTAAAAATAAAACATGTTTTTGCCTTTTCCTGTAAAGTAAATATTTTGGAGATATACCCATGCACTTTTCGTTCTGTCTTGGAAACAGAATTTTAAGCATTTCAGGTTATATAATGTATCATCAAAGATGCAATCAGAGACTTTTAGTCTTTAACTCCAGAGTATTTAGGCCAATCGAATGGCAAAAATTCAGCAAAATAAAATGTGCTATTGTTTTTTTCTCTCTTACTGTATAAATTAAGCACAAGACTGCCTTCTTATTGTTAAATGTACTGCAATTGTTTCTGGGCAGATGTGCGTGCAAAATCAGGATAAACTTTGGACCACTAAGGAGAAGCTTATACATATATATATATATATATATATAAAAGGGTGTGTCCAAATGTATGGTTCCCATATGCTGCTTTTTGGTCGTATTGGTTTCAGTGTCTAATTTTATCATGTTCATGACATTTAATAACTTAAATGTTGAGAGACTACAGATAGTACTCAAAACAGCCTAGTCTTACCTTTCCATCCCCTACTCCTTCCTTCCAGAAAATGATGAAGGACAATAACTTGGTTCGCCACTTGGACGCTTGTGAGACGATGGGCAATGCCACTGCCATCTGCTCAGACAAGACTGGCACTCTGACCACTAACCGCATGACAGTGGTGCAGGCCTATGTGAATGACCAGCACTTCCGTGAGATCCCTGACCCCAGTCAGGTCAACCCTAATACCCTGGAGATGATAGTCAACGCTATAGCTATCAACAGCGCCTACACCTCCAAGATCATGGTGAGAGCATACACCTCAGTAGATGTAGGAAACATTCAGAAATTGCCTAAAATGGATTAGAAATGAGTTGGTATTTTTGGCACCATCAAGCACAAAACTGAAATGGGTCTCGAATTGTCCCGGTCAGCGCAGCTCATGGTCAGATCGAATTAATTATTGTTTTCGTCCAATACCCGATCCAGCATTTTCTGCTGACATCATCCTGATACTGATGTTGGGTACTGGACCAGTGCCTCTAGTCTCAGACATTTCGATCTGTAGTCACTGACAGTCTCTAGAAGCAGAAGGCAACCTTCCAGGGGAACAACAGTGGTAATGCTGTGAGAGTCCCTGCTCCTAATCTTTAAACGTATATTAGATGTTGAAGCATTTGCTTGATAGATATCTGAAGAATATTTTTTCATGCACTCTTTACTAGTTTAAAAATGGTAGCTTATTTTCAGTTTTGGCATTTAGATACTTTTACTCATTAAAATGAGTAAATGGCCCTTTGTCCCCTCTGTGCAAAGAGGTTAAATCTTTTTGCAGCTTTGTTTGTTTCTTAATTTTCACCTCTGCCACCCCTCTCTTGTCCTCTCCTTCCCTCCCTGCAGCCTCCTGATGTTGAAGGTGGTCTGCCTAAGCAGGTGGGAAATAAGACAGAATGTGGCTTGCTGGGCTTTGTGCTGGACCTGAAGAGAGATTATGCACCAGTCCGGGAGCAGATCCCCGAGGAGAAGCTCTACAAGGTCTACACCTTCAACTCCGTCCGCAAGTCCATGAGCACCGTAGTGCAGCTCCCTGACGGCGGCTTCCGCCTCTACAGCAAAGGAGCCTCTGAAATCCTCCTGAAGAAGTCAGTCTATTATTCCTTGTTGTCGTTATTGTCGCTGCTTTTTTATTTTTAATAGTTATCATGTGAGAACTTCCGGTTTTGAGTTAAAGAATGACGCATAAAAAGAAGTAATTCAGCGCATTTACTTGAATTTTACATTTACGTGATTCTCTTGAATAAAATCTATTACACCAGCTCTGTTATTGCTAAAAGTAAACTGAAACAAATGACTGACTTGTAATTTAATTTCCTTTCATTTCATTTATTCCGTAGGATATCTTCAGATGCGTCTATGACTGAAAATATGCACAACAATTTTACCATTGTTATTCTGTTTTTTTCCAGATGTTCTTCCATCCTAGGGGCAGGGGGTGAGGCACGGAACTTTAGGCCACGAGACAGAGATGAAATGGTGAAGAAGGTGATTGAACCCATGGCGTGTGAGGGCCTGCGTACCATTTGCATCGCCTACCGTGATCTTCCCGGCGACCCTGAGCCTGACTGGGACAATGAGGCTGAAATTGTTACTGACCTCGCTTGCATCACTGTTGTGGGCATCGAGGATCCTGTGAGGCCCGAGGTATGAGGAGAGCAGGACAAATAAAGCTGGCGTAGCTTTATTAAGTGCATTTGGGGATTTTTATGACCGTAGCATGAGCTGGCCGGGCCTTAGTTAAATATTTAAAATTTAGTATTGCTTGTATAAAATATATATTGAACTATATTTTAATTTTTTGTATCTGGAAATTTTCCCACTTAAGGTACCCGAGGCAATCCGAAAGTGTCAGAGGGCAGGCATCACTGTGCGCATGGTCACTGGAGACAACATCAACACGGCCCGCGCCATCGCGGCTAAGTGCGGCATCATTCAGCCTGGTGATGACTTTCTGTGTCTAGAGGGCAAAGACTTCAATCGACGAATCAGGAACGAGAAAGGAGAGGTGATGCTCTGCTTCAGTGGTTTAAAAACTTTCCCCCCAGAAACTAAAAAAGTACAAACTAGTATAATAATCAGAAGCAAAATGTCAAATAATCAGAAGCAAAATCATACAATTTTATTGACCCCGCAGGGATCAATACCTACTGCACAGACACAAGTCAAGAATGATATAAAATATGGTATAAGACAAATAAAAGTCTAAATAAGTACTCAGCAAACGCTTTTTACTAAATGTACTATGCTATGTACTAAAATACTGTGGTCAGTAAGAAAGGTGGATATAAATACTATAGAAAAATAAATTAAATAAATGAATTAATGCTGAAATCATTTACTAGTTAACACAAAAAGTGATTTAGAGTTAAACTCCATACCAAGTCTGTAATAGTGGCATACATAGTGACATTACACACGATAAGAATATTGCACATAAACTATTGCGCATAATTAGTAACATAAGTGATGTTGCAAACAGTTGCACAAATAATGAAGGTAATGAAGATGATTTAGCACACAATAATAAACTGCACATCTGAGGAGTGGGTTATTGCACTGATTATTGTGCGAGTGTGAGACAGAGGGATCAGTTATAGAGTCTGTTGGCAGGAAGGATTCTTTGTAGCGCTCAATGGAGCACTTTATTCTAGTGAGTCTATGGCTAAAAGTGCTTCTCTGTTCGACCACAACAACTGTGGAGTGGGTTATCAAAGAATGACACTATAATAATAAGAGCGGTCTGTATCTCTGCACTGTTTTGTGTCTTTCAGATTGAGCAGGAGAGGATCGATAAGATCTGGCCTAAACTGAGAGTCCTGGCTCGTTCCTCCCCCACAGACAAACACACTCTGGTTAAAGGTTAAAAGCTACATCCACACGACTTCATCATGCTCACACCTTGTTAGAGTAGACTGGCAAACAATCAAACTGCAGAATTATTCCCTTACCCAAATGTAGTCAATCAGCCAAGACCTGTTTAGAGTTTTTTCACTGGAGCTATGAGACGAATGTGGTTAACAAATAGTGGAAGCTATTGTAGATAACAGTACTTCACTGACTGCTTTTGGAATAAGAGAAAACGGTGTGAATTTAATAATCACAGGATAGACTGTGGATACGGTGAGAAATGTGTATAAGTTGGATGAAGCCACGCTTGAGCTTTGGTTAAGTTGTGCTGATAATCCACAGGCATCATCGACAGCACTGTGATGGAGCAGAGGCAGGTGGTGGCTGTGACGGGTGACGGCACCAACGATGGGCCAGCTCTAAAGAAAGCAGATGTGGGCTTTGCCATGGTATGTGGTTTTTCTATCCATCCAGTTATCCATCTATCATATATTTATCTATACATTTTGTAAGCTACCTCATGCTCTTATTCAAGGCTGTACTTTTTTTAATCAGTTCTCCAGGCATCTCTGAAATGACTGTCTCTGAAAACAAAAGATTCCACAATGCAAATGTTTTGTTTTGTGATCTGGCTTATCACTTGTTTTGAGCATCATTCGACTGGAGACATGTACAAAATACACTTTTGCAGTGTCTTCGCTCACGCAGTGTGCTTTACCAGATGTGCCGCATCACTTTCGGCAGGCCTAAATGGTCTCAGCTTGGTCTTTCAGATTGTTAAAGCTTATAATTAACATTACTAACATATTACTAAAGATTGTAATCATTATATGTACTGTATGCAGAGTAATATAGTACATAAGGAGGCGATGTGAGGTTTGGATGTGGATGATTGAGGTTTGTTATATATTGATTTATATCCATTTTCATGACTCCAGAGAAGTATCTCTACAATAAATGGGTTCCATTATTAGATGGGGCTCAGATTCAAATACACTAAAACCAGGCCACTCGACTTTTAAGCAGTAAAACTGCCTGCTTGTTTTTATTTAGTTAGTCTAGTTATCAGCACACTCTGTAATAGCAGTATGCAGTGAAAATTCAGAGAAATGAGACTGAGGATGAGTTCATATAAAAATGTAGGCTAAAAATAAGGTCAGTGTTGCCTTTGATTATTTGCATAATTTGGGGCTCAGTAAATTGAAAATCTGAATGATGGGTGAGTTAAATTAGGTTGTTCAGAAATGGGTAGATGGACGCCTGTTCTTACAGTCTTTTGTGCATTTGTCTCCGGGTATGTTGCAAAAAAAAACATGTCACACCAGCGTACTGTGTTAATTACCTCCCAGCTGGCCTGTGACAGCAGCAAAACTACATTTATTCTCTCTCTCTGCCTTTTTACTGACTGTATTGCAGTTCAGTTCAAAGTCACAACGTATATATGCATTGTGTTAAATCTAACTTTCTTTATGCAAGTGTTTGGGCTGAAATTGGGAAAACCATGCACTGTAGTGTTTTATTTGAAGCCAGCAATGAATGTCAAAATAATAGTGTTTATGCATTTGCTATTTGTTCGTTATGGCACAACATATCCAAGTTTGACAGCCTTGCAGGAATATACTTCACACAGGTATTGCCTTAAATCCCCCCTCACTCTCTCTCTCTCTCTGTCTCAGGGCATAGCTGGCACTGATGTAGCTAAAGAAGCCTCCGACATCATCCTGACTGATGATAATTTCTCCAGCATTGTGAAGGCAGTTATGTGGGGGCGGAATGTCTATGACAGCATTTCGAAATTCTTGCAGTTTCAGCTTACTGTCAATGTAGTGGCCGTCATAGTGGCCTTCACTGGAGCCTGTATCACACAGGTAATACACTCACACATCTACACACACACACACACACACACACACACACACACACACACACACACACACACACACTTGCTTTTATTCCACTCATCTTGCAGGGGTGGACTACAGTACCACGTACCGTGTGTGAGTGTGGAGAGCCTACAGTAGACCAGCATTAGCTCCATGTTATGCAGGTTACTGGAACTTACTGCATTGCACCTCGCTGGCAAGCAACGGAGACAGTGGGAGAGGCATGCTCCAATTAGCCTGAGCTCTGAGCCCCCTGCTGGAGGCTAATATTACTGCACACTATCTCTGTATGCATGAATTCTTGAAATGTATGAAAGTCATCCTGTACTTCAGCACTGTTTGTGTTCTCAGAACATGAATATTTGTCCCAGATTTCCACTGAGAATGCTGTTTTACACTAGCGGAAAATAGCGCAGAATATGCATTGTGCACACTATTGCAAACAATCCGGCTACAAGTGCAGCCCAATCCAATTGACTCTTTGAAATATCTGGATATACAAAATCTAGCTGTCTATACAAATCCTACTGTGTAGGATACCTGCTGAACATCTCTTTAATTTGCTCTGTTATCTAAGTAATGTGAGAAAAAATGCTGTCTGATGTTTAAACTGTGTATACCATCATTGTTGGAACAAAACTCCTTTTTTGGGGCTGTTTCTATTAGTCTGTTTGTCTGGTCACAGTTTATTTTACCACACTTTCTGAAATGTACTAAATGTCGGTTGCAGTGTGTCTCAGTGCTGCCTTGCTGAGCCGGGAATTGATGTTCTCCATTGAGCGGAGCTCAGTAAATCCTGCAGGGTCAAAAAACAATATTGACACTGTGCATGAAAAGGTTTGATTGGGCATATGGTACCTAGAGGTGTTTGTGTTGGCCAGTCTATTCTATAGACAGCCACCCAGTTTGCTTTTGTCAGTCAGAGGGTGTTCTGTTCCCCAAGTATGGAACAATTCCTGATGTGGTATCATCCCTGAATGTAGTTATAATGTGTGTGTGTGTGTGTGTGTGTGTCTATTCAGGATTCTCCGTTGAAAGCAGTGCAGATGTTATGGGTTAATTTGATTATGGACACGTTTGCATCCCTTGCCCTGGCCACCGAGCCTCCTACTGAAGCTCTGCTGCTGAGAAAACCCTACGGCCGAAACAACCCCCTCATCTCCCTCACCATGATGAAGAACATCCTGGGCCATGGAGTCTATCAGCTCGTCATTATCTTCACCCTGCTGTTTGTCGGTAAGATGTGAATCCTTTCATGTCTTACACTGTCAAGTAATGGGTTGGCTTTCATTACTTGTTAGATATGGTAGCCTCAGACACAGAATGTGTCTTGGCTGGTCGATAACATTTGGAGTAAGAGGGAACTGTCACATTAAGTTTATGGATGATATTTGTGTGTCCCAGTTTTGACCTCTGTCTCCTGTGTCTCTTCTACGCTGCTTAGGAGAGAAGATCTTTAACATCGACAGCGGTCGCAATGCTCCGCTTCACTCGCCTCCCTCTGAACACTACACCATCATCTTCAACACCTTCGTACTCATGCAACTGTTCAACGAGATCAACGCCCGCAAGATCCATGGAGAGAGGAACGTTTTCGACGGCATCTTCGGCAACCCCATCTTCTGCAGCATCGTGCTGGGCACCTTTGGAGTTCAGGTCGTACATTGTCCACCCTAAGCATTGTTTCAGAGAACTAGGGACGGGCACTTAAAACATGTTTGCTATTCAGACATCTGCGTTTTTAAACAAATAGTATTTAAACAGAGACCGAAAAATCTCTTGACACATGTGATTCCCCCAGTTAACCTACACACTAATAATTGTCTTTTCTATACTGTCCTTTTTGCCATTTTGCCTAATGTGTGATGCAATATCATCAACTCGCCTAGACGTTTTTTTGCAATTCCATGTTGGATGTTCTCTCAGACTTATAGAAATGACAAAGTAATACACAAATATTTTTTTTCTAAGCTACACTTCATTGAGCTGCCCAAATGAATCTAACGCAGAATTTGGATATCTGTATGTTTAAATAACTGTGCTGATCCCTAGTGAGAACAATTGGGATACTAAGAATTGGTCTCTGAGTCTGCCTAAACGTTACTGGCGCACAGCAGAGCCAGAGATATGGAGAGTGCGCAGTAAGTGGATGTCTTGCTGCGTTCTGCAATGTGTGACTCGTGACATGTGTCCCCATTGTGCAGATCGTGATAGTGCAGTTCGGGGGAAAGCCCTTCAGCTGTGCCCCTCTCAACGTGGAGCAGTGGCTGTGGTGCCTCTTTGTGGGAGTGGGAGAGCTTCTGTGGGGCCAGGTGGGAGAAAGAGAGTGAGACAGAGATAACCCTTTTCCTCCAACAGGGAACAGGTTCTGTTCTGGTTCATGCACTGTTCTGAGCATCTGGATCAAAAAATTAATTGGTTCAATTGAATCTAAAAAGTTGGTTCCTCACTGGAACCGAAAGATACTTGTTTTTCCATTGTAAACTGTAACATCATCATTGGGCTTCATTGTATAATTTGTACAGGAAGTAGAATGCAACAGTGGGGAACAGAATGGAAAATGATACATTTTGGTTAAAAGAATAAAAAAGTCCACTAAAGTTAAAAGAACCCTGAATGGTACTGGTTCAAGAACCCGGTCCCTCTTGGTTGCAAAGCTGAAACAGAGAGTGTGTGAATGAGACAGGAATGGTGACGAGTGGATGATGCCATTACAAATGATTTTAAACAAATCAGTCATTGGAAAAAAAGTTTGAACACTTCTACTGATGTTCTTTATTTATTTTCACTCTTCCGTGCAAATAATAGTAAAACTACCACAACTACGAAACAACACTTTAATTAGCTACTGCACTGCACTGCACTATTGTCATTCTACCAGAAAGGGCTTTTGGACCCACTCTGCTATGACAACTGATTGGCTGAAACACACCAATGGGGACAGTAGTTGGGTAGCATTATTTATTTACATATTTATTTATTTTTGTAGAAATAAATCATTGCTCTGCATAGACAGCAACATCAGTGTGTTCAAATTTTCACTACTACTGTATTATTGCTGACCATACACACACACACACACACACACATAGGCGCCTGGACAACACGTATCATTATACTGAAAATCAGTTGAATCTCTTAATCATGACATAGTAATACAAACATCAGTCTAGCAAAGTTTGTCCAAGCCTATGGCAGGTATTCCTTCGGTGTTTAAAGCGGACTTCTTTCAGGCTTAAAGTAATCCTGACATTAGAACTGACATTTTAACCTTGTTTATGTAAAAAGGACTACCACAATCTATTTTCTTCTGTCATTCAACAGACAAAATTTTTGTTTCATGACTCTCACTCGCCTCATTGATTAATCCACAATTTACCCATAATTTAGCCTCCCCACCGCGCCCACTGATCAGTGAGTGAAAATGGTAGACCTCACCTTGTTTCCTGCATGTACACTGATCAGCCATAACATTAAAACCCCACCCCCACTCACATAAGTGAACCTTGAGCGTCCATGAGCCTGTTCCCAGTTCACTAGCTGTCCATCCTTGGACTACTTTTTGGTAGGTACTAACCATTGCAAACTGGGAACATCCCACAAGACAAGACCTGCCGTTTTGGAGACGTTCTGACCCAGTTGTCTAGCCATCAATGTTTGATCCTGGTCAGTCACTTATGCTTGCCCATTTTTTTCTTTTTCCACACACGACTTCAAGAACTGACTGTTCAGTAGCTGCCTAAGCTATCCCACCCCTTGACAAGACACCGTTGTAACCACAATCAGTGTTATTTACATGGTAACGTAAGTGCATGTTAACATAAGTGAGGCTGTGTCAGTATTCACACTCCACAGTATCTGTACTGGTTTTGAATGTAATACCACTCGGAGGCGTATCAGGCGATGCGAGACGTGTGCATGTACACCAGTGATCCTCAACTGGCGGCCCACAGGCCATATCCGGCCCGCCAGAGCTTTCCATCCGGCCCCCTGATGGAAAATGAATGGACGTCTATGGAGCTAGACGGCTAAATTCTGCACTCGCCCGAAGAAGTGTTCTGAGAGTGGGAGTTCTCCTTATATTAAAATTTCTCTGATATTGCTGAATCAGGGATAGCTTAGTGAGGATATAAAAGTATGTTCCAAAATTTATTTTTTCTAAATAAATTGAAACAAGCCTTAAATTTGTCATTATTCCGCCGGTCACGACGCGCGCACTTCCGGGTTCACTAAGTGGAACGCGCGCGTAGAAATGACTTTTAGCTGTACCGAGTTAAGACTGATATGTGTGTGTGTGTGTGTGTGTGTGTGTATATAAGTTAAGACTGATATGTGTGTGTGTGTATATAAGGAAGCCGAAACGGATGCTTCGGCGCGAATCGTTTGTCTTCTCTGAGGACAGTGGACTAACCGCCTCACAAATAAGAAACCTAAAATATCGCAGTCGCCCCCTAGTGGCTAGCTGCAGTACAGGTAATATGAGTCTGTTAACATTAACAAAGGCTAAATTACAGAAATTTGGAAGGAAAATAAATATATCAAATAATAATATATTATTTACGATACAATATTAATTGTATTTTATTTTAGGAGAGTATCTGGCCCTCACAGTGTCTGCAGAGAAAAACTCTGGCCCTTGGACAAATGTAGTTGACGACCCCTAATGCACACTATTTGCCATTCAGTTTGCAACATTTGCACACATATTTATCAGAACTATATCCTGTGTTTTTGCTTTCCGCTTTTGTGTGAAGTATGAAAGTGTGAGGAAAGTTAAAATCAACTTTTCAGGAAGTACTGAGCCATGTTTCAGAAACTACAGAAAATCAAACTACTCACTCAAAATGTCATAAACCTCATTATTTATTTAAGTTCTTGGCAAAACAGATGTCAGTGACATTCTGAAGGTTTCTGCAGGTGGTGCAGGCCTGACTCCTAAGTTTTCATAGCAGAATGTCAATTTTTCCCAATCCAATAAAATCTGCATGAATAAAAGCATGTCCCAACCACAATCATTCCTTTGTCACTCAGAAATATGGAATTTCATGCACTTTCAAGCGCAATGTGACATCCCTGAATATTAGTGTTAAAAAAATTCCTACACTCATTCTTTCCACACAAAAAGGTGCCCATGTGTGTCTATAGTTACATATCACTATCAGAACAAAACCTTTTATCTCCACTTTTGTCATTTTGCTTTACATTTTTTTAGCACAATATTTTAGTCTGTGTCACAATTTTGTGACATTTGGATCAATATAGTGCAAAATTACTCGGATGAGATGGACTGGGTTGGAAGACAGTAATTTACACTGAAGTTTTTTCCTTCTCCTAAAAGGTTATTTTTATTTTGTAGATTCAAGGTTTTGTTCAGCAACCATTTACATTCATGCACCTGTGTGTGTACAGAGTTTGTCAGCTTCTCTCTGTGTGAACCAGGTCATCGCCACAGTGCCAACCAGTCACTTGAAGTGTCTGAAAGAGGCTGGCACGGGGCCGGGCACTGACGAGATGACAGAGGACGAGCTTGCTGAGGATGAGGAGGAAATAGACCATGCTGAGCGAGAGCTGCGCAGGGGCCAGATCCTCTGGTTTAGAGGCCTCAACCGCATCCAGACTCAGGTGCTGTGTGTGAGACCTGTGACCCTACCAGTAGAAGTAGTGCTAGTAGTCTTAGTTGTACTGACACAGACAGTGAGACAAAGAACACTGTTTTGATTTGCTTTACCTTTTTTCTATCTCTTTCATTCTCCCCTTTTCTTTCTCTCTTTATCTCTTTCTCTTTCTCTCCTTTCCATCTTGACTCTCCTTGAGAATCACTTAACACCAACTTATCATTGCCTTTGTTCTTCTCTGTCTCTCTCTTTCTTTCTCTCTCTCTTTCCCTCTCTCTCTCTCTCTCTCTCTCTCTCTTTCCCTCTCTCTTTCTCTCTCTCTCTCTCTCTCTCTCTCCTCTCACCCCCTGCCTCTGTGTGGTCTCTGCTTTTGGGATCCTTCACTAAATGAGTATAGATTTCTCTGACAGAGATCTATAAAGTTCCTCCCCTGCTTAGAGCTGTTTGGCTACTCTATTATGTAACTAGAGTCCTTTAGAGGCCTGATTTATTGCTTAGTTTCTCTTTTGCCTCTGAGCTGCAGGATTCATCCAGTGGAGGTCTACGGATGTCCTACTACTGCTCTGCCTAATCTGGACTATAGGTGCTTTTTGTCTGTAAATTTTTAATGTTTCATATTCTACAATCTCTCAACAGAGTTCCTTCTGGGAATTGTTTTGATTAACTGGGGACAGGGGTAATTAAGCCTTTTTGTTTTAGACTTGATGCTAATTTGAGTATTCGTTTGCATGGGTTTCTGATGTTATTTAATTATCCCCATAGATACGGTGTTGTGTAATGCAGTTTTTTAGTCCCTATTACTTCCCTCTACTTGTTATTCTCTCTTCGACATAAGGACTCGTTCCTTCTTTTTTTAGTTCCCAGAGTATATAGAATCTATATTTTCTTTCACTCATAATTTTGCTTCATTATTTTTACTGTTTCGGCAATCTCTGTGATGTTCACAATGTCCAGACTTTGGTTCAAAGTGTCCAAGCTAATGGTGTTTCTGAAGTATTTTTAATTGCCAAATCTAATTTGATTTAAGGACAGTCATCTGAATGGGCCAAAATTGAACAGTTCTTAAGTAATGTCTAATTGTAGTTAGGCAAATCCAAATTGTTTTTTGTGTCGTAGCTGTATTGTGTTTGGAGGGGTGTGTGTGTGTGTGTGTGTGTTATTAATTATGTTCTCCGTGCTGGAGCTGAAGCAGTGCCTTTTCTTTTCATTCTTAATATCTGCAATTATGGAGCTATTAGGAAAGAGACAGCTCAGTACAATGAAAGGATGAGCTCTCTTTTTCTCCCCCTTTAGACAGCATGAGGGTCCCACTGATGATGTATGTTAACTGGTATCGGGCTCTTGTTTGTGTAATGGTGTGTAAGGGTGTGTAAGGTTGTTTAAGGTCTTTTGGGCAGTGTGTGCTTCACTCAACCTGAGTGGATTGGTGGTGAAGAGTACAAGACTGAATAGACTGCAGATCTGAGAGGAAGTACAGACTTCTCTGTGAAAAAGCAACTTAAATATCTTGTGCTCTTAAAAATCAGTCAGAGCTGATGAGATTCTTCGACAGCGCCCGTGTCAGCAGGGTACATGTTTTTGGGGGTTTTTTTCAGATTTTTACTGGGGCACATGAGCTACGCATGTTTTTTACATGTGTGTAGAAAAATTATCTTAACTTGCAGCATTTTCTTCCCCAAAATCTCATTTTTAGCACAACGTGGTAAACGAAACAATTCTTTTGTCTGTGAAGTTATTTTTGAAGACAAACATTCTTGTTGTATACAAAATTGGATCTACAGCATTTTGCATTGAAACTCTTTGGATATAAGATCCGAAAGAATTTATTTATCCCGAGGGAAATTCTTTTGTCATGAACATGCTCAGTGCTACAAGAGGAATAAAGCTAAGACAATAAAGCAAAAAACAAAAAAAAAGAATAGTAATAATGCAAATGGAATAACAAAATAACTATAACAAAATAACAAATAACTAACAGATATAATAAAATAACAGATTATTAGTGCAAGTGGATATGAAAAGTGACTTGGAGTTTGTGCCATGAAAATATAGTGAATGCAATAAAATAAGAGAGCAGCAACATCCTTTTTTTTAAATGCTGAAAGAAAAATATATATTTTTCCAGTTATTGGTTTTATGATTATTTATATGTGGCAAATTGTCCTTTACTGAAATTGTATGTGTAATATTTTATGTACATTAAGAGCATATTGTGAAAAAATACTTTTGTACATGGTTTGAGAGGACGCCTTGGGGGACATAAATGCGACAGCTGTAAGGGAATGAGGGGGCTGCAGCTTTGTAGTGTGTCATTTCAGTGCTGTTAAAGAATGCTTGCAGGAAAAGAAGTCTTGGTGCTACTGTAGCACACAATCAATAGCCATCTTACAAACTCAGCTTCAAAGAGCAAAGAATCTTTCAGAACCTTAATAAACACATGCGCACACACACACACACACACACACACACACACACACACACACACACACACACACACACACATATACACACACAGATGCACCCACACACACAGTAAGCTAATTAGATGTAATGAAGCTGTATGATGAAGGATTTAATGTGGGTGTGTCAGGCACAGATTGCTGAAGTGCTAGAAAAGCTTCCTACAAGATTTCCATCGATCCCCTCGGCGCTCGACATTGAGTTGGCAAAACAGAACACACATTATAGCAGATAGCCTCATATCATCGGTCAGTTGAATTGGATCAAGGCTTTCACCCCGCGGTGGTTCCCTCAAAGTGTGTTGGCCCGGCCTTCATCAGTATGATTCCGATAGAGATTATGGCCAACAGCTTAATCTGCAGAGTGGTTTAAGTGTAACTTCGTGTACTTGTACAAATTGAGTAGGTTTGTACTGAATATAGTAAACCATCCATGAAGTGCATTCGAAAAATGACGCATCGAATGTACTAAATGCTGCTGATATTTCATTAATGTGGAAATTAGCTTCAGTGGGTGCTGCAGATAAGCTTCTAGTTGGTAGTGATATTATTTGTCAAATATAAGTCCTTTGGCCCTAGACCCCATAATGAGAAAAAAGGTTTAAGCCACCTTTTACGAATTCCAGGTTTAGCTTGTTTACTTGAAAAGCTCGTTTGCTTGATCGACGCATTTACGGAATGAGTCCAGATGGGTCCGAGGTGCGTGTTTTGATGTCAGTATCTTTGAGCTCCTTAGTTATGATCATCATTCTAATAGAAAATTATAGCTCCACCCCTGCTTTGTGCAGTTCCTTCAACAGAAATGTTCATAAGTGTTTTATTTGCTGTCACAAAATATATTCGTTTCCTGGCTCTCTCCTTCTCTCTCTCCTCTCTCTCTCTCGTTCTCTCTCTCCTCTCTCTCTGATATATTTGATATGATTCTCTCTCTCTCCTACAGATGGAGGTAGTGAGTACATTCAAGAGAAGTGGTTCGTTTCAGGGTGCAGTGCGACGGCGTTCGTCTGTGCTCAGCCAGCTCCATGACGTAACCAATATTTCTACCCCCACTCATGTAGTTCTCTCCACTGCCAATGCAAGCACCGCCCCCGGGAGTGAGTCCCCCTGTTTTCCCTGTGTCAGACATAACACACACACACATGCGGATACACACTGTAAACATAGTTTGTTTTTATACCATGTCAGGCCGTGAGGTCATATGTATGTTTCATATTTTATAAATACATCTAGAAAGATACGTCATATAAATCGTAGTTATGACTTTCAGTATCGACATGTCGTAACAGTCTAAACCCTAAGATCAACTTTCGTAAGCAAAAATACGTTTTTATTAGTTTGAACTAAAACGTTTCGCTTGTCCTGATAAAGCAGGTGCCTGTTTTTTTCCATTGTTTTACTGTCTAGTTGGGACATTTTCCTCCTGAAAATGTATAAAAACAAACACATGCAGATTTTATACATAGAAACATACATAAACACAAAACACGCACTCACGTCTAATACTGGTAAACATTGTTACAGCACATTGGAAAACACACAAATACTCTTCATATTTCACTCCCCACCCCCTACACACACACACACACACACACACACACACACACACACACACACACACACACACCCACACACACACACACACACAC
>JBBJLS010000134.1:22716664-22729292 GCA_037577275.1 Bryconaethiops microstoma | reverse complement strand
GAAAAAACACAAATACCCTTTATATGTCACGCCCCACCCCCTACACACACACACACACACACACACACACACACACACACACACACACACACACACTCAAACACACACAAACACATTGTACCAGGAGTGCAGTGTAATTATTATCTACTGTTTTTTTTATTTATTTACTTTTTTTCTTGAAATTTGCCTGTGGTCAGTCTGGTTTCTGTGCATCTGTGGCTCTTTGCAAGTTGGCCTGTCTAACCATGTGGACTGCTGTTTGCACCCTTGCCCTTTCTGTCTTGCTGTGTTGGTCCTCTTCTCTCGCTGCTGGGTTGTCCTTGTCCAGTGGGGGTTGGTTTTGTTTTCAGTGCCCTCTGGTTGGGCCAGGAAAGCCATTCTCTCTCTCTCTCTCTATTCAATCAGACCACTTACGGCACTGATGCACTCTGTTAAATGCTTCTTCTGATGCTTAGACACAGATGTTTAGGGTTTTCAGTTTTGCCCTCAGGGTTGGGTTACATGTAGATTCCAGCATCCACTTAAGAGCTATATAGATTCATCTATAATGGATCAGAACATTCAAGTATTCAAAAATGTCTTTTCATCATCTGAGCCTGTTAAAAAATTTCTCGACATATTCAGAAAATTATTGCTCCATCTAGATAGGGAATCAACATGCAACCATCTGGAGTTCAACTGCATCAAAGTTGGACTGTTAAAGTAGATTAAAATCAATAAAGCTCATTTTTGACCAAAATATAAGTTACCCCCCCTCAAAAAAACCATCTTGTATTACTATTTTAATAGTCTGTATTCCCGTAATCTGTAAGTCCGTTCAGTTGTAGTTGCATATTCAGGGTACTGGATCACAGAAAAATAGCTTAAGTAAATTAAACTAATAAGTTTAAGTCAATTTAAGATGTCTGATTCATTTGCATAATGTAAATGAAGTCAGAAATGTACACCCTTACTAAATATAAATGTATTCATAGTTTTAATGGATCACTGCAGTTCACTGACTGTGCAACCGACCCAACCATGAGAGCACTCTGAAAAATCTGCCCTAAAAAAGATCTGAACGCTCGTTGAAGAAATACAGAGAGAACATGGCATCGCTCTTTTTTCCTGGAGAGGTTTTTGTTGTCAAGCGTGGTTTTCTGTGGTGCACAGCCAGAGCCTAAAAGCTTTTCCTATGATCAAACATACGAAAGGGTGGCATACTGCTCCGGCCTTTGTGGGGGTAAACTTCCGAGTATAAGCCCTATAAGGTTCTCTCTCTCTTTCTCTCTCTTTCTCTCTCCCTCTCTCTCTCCTGTCTGTTTTGACAGATAATGCAGGTTGTTTCTTCATCTCAAGATTTTGCAAAGTGTCTCCTAATGTCTCAGTGCTTCTGATTCCCTTACAGATCCACCAGAGTCAACTCTTCCTGTTTACCTGTGTTTCACACTCTCTCTGTCTCTGTCTCTCAGTCTCACTCTCTCTGTCTCTCTGTCTCTCTCTGTGTGTGTCTCACTGTCTCTGTGTCTCACTGTCTCTGTCTCTCTATCTCTCTCTGTCTCTGTCTCTCTATCTCTCCCATTTGTTCATCACTCTGTCTGTTTTTTCTGTCTTTTACCTTTTTCTATAGGCTGCCTGTACTCCTCCAAGTCCTCTTTCATTTAAATAATGTTTTAATATCAACATGAAATGCGAATGTTTTATTGTGAACAAGAAGTACATATTCAAATAAGTTTAGTTTACCACTGCTCATTTTAGCATGTTGCAGTTTATATGCTTAAGTTTTATTTTTAATTTCTCGAGGCTTCTCAAACTACGAGGTTTTTTTTTGCTTTCTTCCTCCATCACTCTTGTGTGCGCTCAAGGCTTGCTTTTTGGTTGCAGGGTAGAAGTGTCAGGCTTATGCTTCTCATGGTCCCCCTGCAGCTGTCCGCTCTGTGTGCTCCTCCATCCTCCATGTCAACACACGTCTCATCTTATTTCTTTTGCGAGTGTGTGTTTGTGTGTGTGCGTGTGTATGTGTGTTACATGTCCTCTCATGTCTTCAGTGTAAGACCTCTTCTGCTCATGCTGTAATGCCTGGCTCCTCTGACTCCTCACTCAACCTCCCCTTCTGTTTTTTTGTTTTTTTTTTTTGTGGGGGGGGTTGTTTTTGCTGTCCTCATCATGTTGGTTCTCTGCAGAATGACTGTGTATGTTTTAATGTTTTGTCAGCCCCAAACTTTCTGCCTCAGATGAAATTACCCTTGCTTATATCCTTCTCAGTTAGAACAGTACTTAGGGAAAATAATAAATGTATGCAGTATAAATTTGTGTGTGTGTTTGTGTGTGTGTGTGTGTGTGTGTGTGTCTGTGTCTGTGTCTGTGTGTGTGTGTGCGCCATTTGGGCAGTAAGCATTCATTTTATCCAAAAACACTAATATAATAAGTACTTGTGTTCTAATATCAAGGTACTTGTAAAATTATTAATATTAGATTTTTTACTTTCTGAATTTAATTGTATTTATTCTTATATTGTTTGATATTTTTAATGAATAATTGGATCATTGGAAACAGTTTTTGTGGCTGCATGTGAATATCTATACGCACTGTGTGTCCAAAAGTATCCTGACAGCCCTTCGAATGAATGAATTCAGCTACTTTAATGTACACCCATTGTCACAGCTGCCTTTATCTCCATAGAAAAGCATTGCCTGTAGAATGGGATGGTCTGGAGCAGCCACACATGAGCTTAAGATTGTCATGTCCAATGCCAAGTGTCCGCTAGAGGGGTATAAAACTCCTCACAATCTGTGAAGCAGTAGAATTTCTCATCTGGAGTAACAGAACACCATCGGATACTTTTGGGATGAGTTAGAGTGGCATTCATGGTCCAGAATTATGTTCAATATCATTACTTGACCTGGCTTTTGCTCTGAATGGAGTTAAATCCCCACAGCAACATCATGTTCCAGCATCTTGTTTAAAGCCTTTTCAGAAAAATTGAGCTATTAATACCCTTGATTTCAGAAGAAATATTGGATAATCTGGTGTCTATACAGTTTTGGACACATAATGTGAGAGAGAGAAAGTGTGTGTGTGTATGTGTGTGTGTGTCTGTGTGTTTTAGGTCCTACAGAGTATTTAGCATAAAGTCTTAGAGTATTTAGCAGTGGGTCATATTTGTTTTCATCTGGGTTTTGTAAAACCTCTCACTGCTCACACTGTGAAGGCGTGGCGCTGATGGATATTCATGTTTAATCCTTGCCTGTTAGCTCTCTCATTTGTTCAAACATTTACCAAATATGGTAACTCACTCTGCACAAATGAGTTATAACAGCTTTCTGACCTTTTCATTTTCCCTGTGAACTCGTGATGAATGATTTTGTTTATCAAATGATGAATGCTGCTTATTTAGGAGCAGTTTTGACGGCCTTACTGCTATTCCCACATACACAGACACCAGATCATTTATAAGCACTTTTGGAAACACTTCGCTGAAGGCCAGTGTTCGTACGTTTTCATTCCAGCTATGTAAACCTTGCATGACAACTGACTTGAACCTACATAGACTTTCAGAAAGGCTTATTCCAACAAGCCTACGTTGTCGTACAGATGTTTGTAGAGAATCCTGACATCATTTCACCAGAGAAAATGCTATGACAACTGTCGATGCTTGTTGGAACCAAACATTTGTAAGTGTTCATGTCTGTTGTCATGGAAGGTTTGCATGCATAGCCTTAATGATACTTGCTTCCAATGAAATGTTACTATACTTTTTAACCTGATGCTTGATAAATGGCCATATGCATCTTGAGCGACCACTGAAAATCAAATGCGTATTGACTTAATTTACAGTTTGCAGCCATGTTAAAACCGTTAAAAAGTCATAAGTAGATCCTAAGATCTACTGGAGATGCATACTTGTTGGTTTCATCAGTTCACTGGAGAAGCGAAGGTTGATTAACCCTGCATTAGGGGGACTGTAGACCATCAAGTGACACTGATGATCTGAACCCTCGGGATGCAAGTTCATGAGTTTACCTTGACTCAACGCCAGAATCATAAGGTCAGGAGGTCGTGAGGCCATTTCTTTAACAGGATATGAGATCATTGTCATTAACCCTTCAGTTTTCATCCTGGCTTCTTAAAGCACTCTCCTTCCTCTGCTTACACTCTCACTCTGTTCCTGCTTCAGTGACTCTTATTTAAATGTAGTTGATTTGCAGAACATTTTTGGAAAAACAAAAAAACAAAAAAAAACAAATACAGTTTGTTAAAAGGAATATATTTTGAGTTGTTTTGTTTTTTAATGATCCAAGTTTTTCCATCAAGCTTTTTCTTTGAAGGACAGCGTGGGGGAGACAGTGGACTGTAATCTGGCATGCTATTCATCCAGAGCAAATCACTAGTAACATCCGGTCTTTGCTTTCCTCCATTACTCTACTGTGGGCATTATACTCGAAAGTTTACCCGTGTCCATACAAAAGAGGAGACTAAGAAGAATACAGACAGAATGTAAACAAACAGCAAAATGCAAACACTATTCAAATCGTTCACAATTTGAATGAGGTCTTTTCTTTGCTGACAGACAGGCTCTTTGGAAAAACAGATAAGCACTTAACCAAATGCTTGACCGTTTCTTCCTGTTTGTTTATTTGTTTGTTTGTTTGTTTGTTGTTTTCTGTTGTTTGATACCTTTTCTTTCCAGTTCATTTAGCTTCTTTTTCCTTTGCTGGGTGTGTTTTTTGGGATGGGGTGAGAGGCGTGGGGAAGATGGGCTATACCGCAGCAAAGGAATATGCATCTAAATCTTCTCATCTTCAGATTTCTTTCTCTCTCTCTTTGTATATATATACACCTCAGAGATATGTGTGTGTGTATATGTGCCACAGCTTCATTTGATTTATACTTACAGCATGAGCCTGGCTGCTTTATCACCATGCCTTCATATATTTACTCTATTGTTTTCACTTTAGTTTTCTTGCTTTTGTTTGTCCTTTTGTTTGTTTGTTTGTTTGTTTCCATAACAGAACGAGACAGCTGCACTGGAATGAGCGCATCCACTGTGTTTGTTGGTTTCTGATTGGCTCCTGTGCTCCTTCACTCTTTTCCTGGTTAGCCAGCCTGCAGCAGAACGCATCAAAGCTCACGCCAGCTCTTCTGTTCACCCATCCGTACCTGTCTGCACTCTGCATGCCAAACAATGCTCTGCTCTCTCTTTCTCTCTCTCTCTCTCTCTCTCACACACACTCTCTTATCGTCTTTTTCTTACTACCATCTAAAATTATCCACTAATACTACAACGTAGCATGTTTCGTAATGATGCCAAGTGTAGGAAAAATCCTGAACTGTGCTACTTTCGGAGGGAGGCAGAATCCAGGCATACGATACTGTACCCACACTCGATGTGTTTGTGTTGATTTTGCTGCGTCTGTGTTTATTGTGCCTGTTCTGTGCTTGTCAGTGTAACAGTGCTTGTTAAGGTCTTCTGTCACAAGTGGGTGTCAAGTACATAGCATGGCAGGAAATTTCCCTAGTCAGAGTAGGCTGAAGTCATTATGCTTTTAGAATTAGACTTATCTCAGGTATTTTAACTCCTAATGCTTTAAACCCTAAAGGTCTGTAGGCCCACAGTTCAGTCCACACTCTCGCACCTATGTACTGTACATAGTTTCACAGTAGTTATGTTGTAATTTATAGTAGTTACTGAAAAGCAAGTATTAAAGGAGTAGTGAAGGACTAAATCAACTGTCCATTAATTTCTCTTATAAGATTTTTGTGAGTGGGTGTTCTGTGATATATGTGGAGAAAAGTGGAGAAAAACGTGAAAAAGTATTGTCTGTGATAACTGGCTGTGTGCTACACACGTGGCAGATAGAACTGAGCATTCCCTTAACATTAATAACTGAAAAATACACTTGGAGTACGGTGTGTACACTAAGCCACACAACAGCCTATCACATAACATTATAAAACTAAGGATAGCCATCTAATAATGCTATAAAGCACCACATTAAGTAATGAATACACATATTCATTAACTTTAAACATTCATGATCATTAATGAACAAATCATCAGTCACATCACGTTAATCTTTGTAAAACCTTACAAAGAAATCCTGACTTTCTTTTGGTCAGAAACACATTAAAGAAAAAGCATTTCTAGGCCACAGACTAAATCATACTCTGCGATCTTCTAACAGCCCATTACTCCTCTCCTCATTAACATTTATTGGTTGATGGCTTCATTAGGCTGTGCATGCTCACACGTGAAACCACATCACAGTCACATGACCACAAAGCTTCATTGCTTATTTTGCATATCTGTCATGTAGCCACACCCCTGGCTGCTGCTATGCCAATGAGGCATCAGTCATACTTCATGACTGCAGGAGCGGTGCTCAGCTGCATCCTCCCTCCATCCCACCAGGTGGATCCTCAATCCCACGTCTATGTGTCTCGCCATTTCTTCCCCCTCTAATGTTCCTCCCAGCACTCTGTTGCAGATTCTAACCCACCGTCTCTTCCTTTGGCTGTGTGCGTCTATGTGTGTATTAAGACACCACTCTCTCGTTCTTTCTTTCTCTGCCTCTCACTGTCTGCCCATGTCTCTCGCTCTTTCCGTTTTCTTCTAACTGGTTGGTATACACACATAGCTGGCATTTGTTTTGTGTTGGCTGTGTTTGTACTCGTGTGCTTCTGTTCGTCTTCCTTTCCGAAGCCTGGTGTGTTCAGTTTTAAGTTCATGAGAATGAACATCCATCGTCTTGACTGTGAGTGACAGTGGTGAACTGACTGTACAAGTCCTTTTTCTGCTTATGATTTTTCTTTTCATTTGTCATCTCTGTCTTTGAGAAACTCATAAGATCTAGTTGCGCAAGATATTTTATAGTCTGAGATGAAAAACAATTTTAAAAGCCCAAAACATAGCACAAAGAAAAGCAGACAAAAAGAAAATGTCCAAAGCAAAGCAGTAAAAATATTTCAATGAAAGGAAAGACACTATAAAAGTTTTATTTTTACTAAAACAATAAACCTGTAATGATAGGGCAGATGTGATGCTACATTGCAGCAACTTGATCTTGAGCTGTCTGTGCATAATAAGGCATGTCCAGAGAAGGTTCTATGATGTCCAGGATCAGTGTCTACCAGACTTATACTAAAAGATTTCTTTGTTTCCACCTCCTTTCTCTTCCCATACCCTCTGTCTCTCCCTACTTTCACCACTTCATCTTTTGTCTTGCCTCTTCCCTTTGTGTCTTGTTCCCTCCTTATCCCCCTTTTCTTTTCCTTCTCTTCTTCCATGTCATCTCCCCCTTCTCTCCCTCAGATGCGGGTGGTGAAAGCGTTCCGTAGCTCACTCTACGACGGCATTGAGAAGCCCGAGTCCAGGAACTCCATCCACAACTTCATGGCGCACCCTGAGTTTCTTATCAACGACTTCATCCACAACATCCCGTTGATCGACGACACGGACATCGACGACGAATCGGAACTGTCCAAGCACAACCACTACCACCAGTACCTGCACCCGGCTCTCCGCAAACCCCCACCCCCTCCCCCGGCCCGCCAACATCCCCGCCCCTACCGTCAGTACAGCCTGCCTGCCACACCCAACCGCAACAACAATGCTATTGAGAGCAGCATCCACCATCTGACCCGACCCACAGACCACAACGGACACTGGACCTCCTTTCCCAGACAGCCGTGCCCCCTCCTCAGCCTGGAGACCTCATTATGACTGCCTGTGGGGCCCTGGAAGAAGGCCACCTGAAGGACTCTGAGGATACAGACATGTGAGGCGATCGAAGAACTCCTGTGGACACAACAGTTGGTGTGCTTCTACCCCAACTACTGTAAACAGACTAATTCCACTAAATCACCATCTTTCACCCACTCTACCACCATCCATTGAAGCACCTAAGTCTTTAGAGGCCCACAGACACCAACTTCCTCTCACTGTGTAGAGGGGAGGCCAGTGTGCTGTGTGTCTGTGGGGACTAAGACCAGGCCCAGGAAGATGAGAATCGCATCCCCATTTGGGACAGAATTAGGATTGTGGTGGGAAGGAAGTCTGGTCAGATGAGATTTTTAATGGTAAAATCAGCGTTTGTGACTTTTGACTTTCCAGAGGGAGAAAGGCATTCTGAGCTCCCTGCAGGCAGAATAGGGGTCCAATCACTCCACTTTTTATTGATGTTATTTACATCATTATTACGCTCATAAGTACAACATTATTATTCTGACCATCATCGTTAGTGCTCGGATTATCATTACTCTATTTGGACATACAGTTTTATTACTCTATGACTAATGCTTTATGGATTAGCTTTAACAACGTTTGTTTATTTATTTAAGGTTTTTCTAATTTATTCATTCATTTATTTATTTATTTAAGTATTTATTTGTTTTGTTTGTTTATTTATTTATTGTTCGCTCAGCAACATTTTTATTCACTCTCGCTTTGTCTATTTCTGTGTGTGTGTGTGTGTATGTGTTGTGTCTGTCCTGAAAATAGAAAAAGCTAAGTACTAACAAAGCAAAGTTACAGTAAATTAAAAGTTAAAAGTAAATTAAATCATAACACATCTGCAAATAGCAAAACAGAACATTAGAAACATTTATTTTCATTCACTAGGTCAACGTCCATTATAAAACCGTTTTGTTTTGTTTTTTTTTTGTTGCAAAAAACATAATTCAGAGACGTCTGTCGTTTTATTGGATAAACTTTCGATGGAGGTAAGGTTTGTTTAATCTAAAAGCCATTCTTTTACGTTCGTACCATTTTAAACATCTAAATGTATTGATTGAAATATGCTACAGGGTTAGAAGTTTTGGGCAGTCTCCTTTCACAGACTTTTTCACTAATATAGCTGGTTCTGGTGACTTTCCATCATATCAGTTCAGGCCTCAGGATCATCTCAGTGGTCACATTGGCTGAATTACCACAGCTGAAACTGGAGGTGGATTTGCCCAGTCTCAGACATCCATTGTGTTATTAGGACTGTTAATTTAGGTTCCTTTGACATGTTTTGCAGATTATACCAACAAAATGCATTTACCCTTTAAAAGCATTGTGAAATAGTATGATTCACTCATAGCATATTCATACTTGCTGGCCCTTTAAATCCATTCTTAGTCATTCTTGCTTTCAGACATCCTTTCTTTTTCATTTTAAGGTTATCAAGTAGTGACAAATGTTTGTGAGGAAGTCAAACATCTGACTACAGACTGTGGTGTCAGGGTCTGATCCAGGATAGGAAACCCCATCTTATACTGCCACTACTTTCATCATGTGATTAATATCAAAGAAATGAACGATGGACAATCGGTGAGACTGACATCACTTTTTTTGCACATTATCAGGGCTCACTGGTTTGGACAAACAGTTTAAAGGTAGAACACCCCTGTGGTCACCAGTGGACTTTGACAAAATGCAAATTACACTGTTTGGTTTGGAAATGGGTGTGTTTTGGTATCAGACAACACTGGGATACCAAAAAGTCACATGCTGCTTAGGACAGCGTGTTGCATCATACCGTACCATGCATGATGTACCATGACACATTATAAAACACTAGATTCGAATACATTCCATTGACACTTCATAGGTCTGAGTACCAAAGGGGACGGCATCCTCTTACACCCCATAACATTCTGGGTTGGTACAACCAAGATCATATTGCTCTAGTCAATGCATTGCAATGCAATACAATCATCTGGGGAATGGGACCGGCACTTATGCAACAGACTGTCCTGTCCACAGCTCTGTGAAATAAGCTTGATAAAACATGTACATAGGGCTCTCAGAAATCCTTTATCTGTATAGAATACTTTTCTAGAGTGCCCAGTTATCAGAGACTGGCAAATGTTGAAAGCATACAATGCAAGCATGAACATCGGTGGATCATGTCATTGCATTGCTCAGTGGTGTCTGTGCAGAGCATGTGTTGATAATCATAGCGCACCTCACTGTCATTGTTTGACTTCACCTTTGTCTAATGGATGGTCCATTTTTCACTGGCTTTCACTGTGTCTCTTTAACAGTAAGTGGACATTACATTTCTCCTTACGGTCATTGATGTGCTGTTGACTGCAAAATGTTCTTCTACAGTTACTCAGTCCTTTTTCTCATTTGGCTGCAGAGCAGAGCCTTGGAGTGGTGCCTCGCTGCCACTCTCACAACCTCTCATATATTAGTGAATACACTTATTAAAATGGGTGGCTCGTCCGGCTGAGATCAGGAACTTTCGAAGCTGAGGGATGCCAAAGAGCGTCCTCTTGATAACAGAGACCCCAGAAGGAGAACAGGAACATGGCTCAGTAAGACAAGATTCCTCCACCCATTTTAGCACTACCTAGAGTGTTACCTATTAATGTGTGTCTAAGGCACTGAAAGGGCCCAAATTGCTCTTACAGTCCCAGTAGAGTCTCGTGGTCTGAGAGCTCTGGTAGGTTTTGAGTGAACGTGGACCCATTTCAGTGCATCAAACAAAGCAAGCTCACTAACATGATGACCAGCGGGGGAAGAAATGTTCACTAAACTTACTTAACCCATAACTATGATGTATCTTTGCCTAATCTTATCTAATCCTAAAGCTTAACTGTTTCACAATAGTCTTCAAAGCTATACTTATTTCTGGATGATTGCAAACCTAAGTATCTCCGTTGTAGCCCCCAGTCTCATTCAACTCCCCAGACAAGAATGAAATATATAATGGCATATGTATGGTGTCCCACCTCACCATTTCAGCTATCAGCAGCTTCACCAAGGCTCAAAAACTGGATAGAGTTGAAGGTATGTATACAGGAAAAACAGATAATCCAAAAAGTCCATCATCTGCCTTTTGTTCCATTTCGTTGTAGGAAATTCACTCAAGGTAAGGTGAAAAATTTTCAAAATGTGAAAAGAGTATATAATATAATATATTTAATATAAAAGTTATAAAATATTGTACAACTGCACCGCCGCTGTACATTTTTGCCAAAATGTGCACATGTGCATCTTTTGTTTACAATTTAAGCACATTTTTGTTTTATTCTTTGTCTCTTCTTCTTTTTTTTCTCTTTTGTAAAGAATTGAAATTAAACATCTTGTACATTATTATGATTATTATTATGATTATATGACTATTATTATTGTTTTTTCCAACAGTGCTCTTTTAACTGATGGAAAAAAAAAAAGAAAACACAGTTGCACATTCTCCTGAGCATACTCTTACTGCGCTACAATGAATAAAAAAAAGACAAAAAAAAGAAAAGAGAAAAAAAAATCCAAACTATTAAATATATTAATAATTACCTGCCTGTTACTTAAGAGAAAAAAAGTATCTATATATGATGAAAGAACTCACCTGTATACTGTAGACTAAACTGTATGGAAATCTAAGAATTTACTGGGAAAATAAGTCAACACTTTTTGTCTGTATAAAAAAAAACAACAAAAAAAAACAATCAAAGTATTCTACAATAATAACTTTGACCAGTGTCTGTGGTTGTGTTTCATTGTGTGGCTGTGCTCATTTCTTTAATAAGGTAACACATATGCACCAGAGGCCTGGAGAAGCTCTCAGGCCACTAAGCCATGAAATTCTTATAATAGAAATGATAAGTGCTGACTTTTTATAATAAACTATATATCTATAATACAGTTCTCTTCAATGCACCAGTGATAACTGACGATGCAGTTTTTCAATTACTGATACTGTTTTCAATTCACTGATGATGACAAACTCTTACAAAAACTAAACAGACTGATTAGAGAACACATTTACACCTTCCTTTAGCTCAAGTATCTTTTAGATTCACACAGTCTTGCTGTATGCAGTTTACACACACTGAAGAAGACATAAATCCAGAGATATACTACATGGACAAAAGTATTGGGATGCCTGACATTTACATCAACAGAGGCTTTAATGACAGTGCACTCAAATACATAGATTTTAATAAGGAGTTGGTCCTCCTTTGCAGCTTTACCAGCTTCCACTCTTCTCGGAAGGTTTTCCACAAAATTCTGGAGTTTCTGTGAGAATTTGTGCCCATTCATTCTGTAGAGCATTTATGATTTCAGGCGCTGTTGTTGGACGAGAAGGCCTGACTCATAATCTCCCTTCCAGTTCATCAAAGGTGTTGGATGGGGTTCTTCCACACCAAACTCATCCAGCCATGTCTTTATGGAGCTTGCTTTGTGCACTAGGGCACAGTCATTCTGGAATAGAAGAGGGCCTGACAGCTAACACAAAATGAACCCAAGCAAGCTTTCACATTTTCTGCTTAATGACTGTGTTGTAGATATACTCTTAAAATGATATTTTACTGTGTACGCACTATTTTCTGTGTGTTTGTGTGAGCTAGTTCCCATGTAGCCAAGGAATGCTAACTTCACTATATTGACAAAAGTATTGAGACGTTCGAACATTTTAATGACACTGGATTCAAATACATAGACTTTAATATGGAGCTGCCACCCCCTTCTGCAGCTAGAACAGCTTCCACTCTTCTTGGAAGGCTTTCCACAAGATTTTGGAGTATTTCTGTAGGAATTTGTGAGAAGGCCTGGCTCGCAATCTCCGTTACAATTCACCCCAAAGGTGTTGGATGGGGTTGAGGTAAGGACTCTGTGTGGGCCAGTCAAGTTCTTCCATACTGAACATTAAGCTATATA
>JBBJLS010000134.1:22665334-22709837 GCA_037577275.1 Bryconaethiops microstoma | reverse complement strand
CACTGGGACACAGTCATGCTGGAATAGAAAAGGTTCTTCCCCAAACTGTGTCCACAAAGTTGGAAGCATGGCGTTGTTCAAGATGTCTTTGTATTCTGAAGTATTAAGATTAAGCCCGTCACTGGATTTAATGGACCTAGTCCAAACCCTGAAAAACAGATGTCACAATACTTGGCAAGAAGGCAGATTTTTATTCAGGTATATACAAATATTTCTTGTTTTCCAGGAAAAATAGTTTCCTGTAAAGTCTGTAACGATTTAAATTAACTTACAAATCACATTCACATTTAAGTAGCACCTAGGATACAAAAACCCCACCCATTTGCGTGTGTGATACTGGACACATGTCGGCTAAATCACAAATGGCTCTTCACAATCTATATAGTAAGATGTAAAGGTGTATAGCTCTGTGTATTTAGTACAGAGTATTTTCTGAAGAATTTTGACTTTATATTTTGTTCTCGTCTTTGTGTCTAAGCAGTCATTACATAAACAATTACATCCTGGATCAATTGAATTAATTGAATAAAGCCTTAAACAGAGTTGAATGTCAGAAAAGATTCAGCCATAGACAACATGTGTCCCTTTAGACATTTAATGCATTATTTGATACTTTTTGTGAGTTAAAATAAAGTTGCCTCTTATAGTCACACGTGAACACACCACACAATTATTCTTTCTCTGCATTTAATTCATTCAACAGAGCGAAGCAGTGGGCAGCCAGGAACACAGCGACCAGTGAGTGGAAGGTACCTCAGTGGTGCCACTAGAAGTCCTGTGATTCAAACCTTGTAGTCACATGTGAACACACCACACGATTCTTTCTCTGCATTTAATTCATTCAACAGAGTGAAGCAGTGGGCAGCCAGGAACACAGCAACCGGTGAGTGGAAGGTACCTCAGTGGTGCCACTAGCAGTCCTGGGATTCAAACTTACAACCATCTAATTACATCGGCAACTCCCTAACCACTCAGCCACCAGCTGCCCAGTTATATGGGACATTTGAAATTGTGCCTGTTTTTTTTTTTTGTTTTGTATTTATGCAGCTCTTCCTCAGGCACAACCCATTCAAGACTCCACCCAGATCTTGAAGGGAGTTCCAGTTCCTTTTTTGTGGGAAATGAAATGGTTACTGCTGTTGATGCTCTGCTCTCCAATTAAGGTTGGTGATACAGTCATACTGTACCAGTCATTCCCATCACTTGTTCCCGGCCTTTCTAAAATAACTTTTTATTCACACACAAAATTAAGACAAGGTCATATTAAAAAGGCTCATTTAATGGGGAGGGGCAATCACCAACAGACTTACTAACTTGTGCCTTTTCATCCAACAGCACTCTAGGCCTCATCATTTATGCTTAAGTTTGAGCGTTTCAACTTGAACTGCAGTACAGCCAATTAGAGCTCATTTAAATATCAATCTTAAAGGCACAGTGATAACAGCTTGTTTGTTTCTAAGGGATCAACAGAGGATAGAAAATGGTCATGGAAAATCAATAATGCAATTTTTGTGCTGTTTGGGTGTGTAAACCCACACAACTGTTAAATGGACCTCAGGGGAAAAATAAAACCAGGAAAATGTAGGAAATGGGCCTCTCAGGTTCTAAAAATAAACAAGAACAAATAAACTGACTGCTCTCTGACTAAGGGCAGGCCTGTTTGAAAGTGCTTGAAAATATCTCCATGCATGAAGTGATTCCACAATCTTGTGCAATGGTTCAGAGACCATGGCTTCCCTCCATATGTTTATCCTGACCTGGCTTTTCAGGTGGGTCATGCTTGCATGATAATCTGAAGGGGAGAATAAAAATAAATGAAAATAAATGATGTGCAGGAGATACTTCCAATTCACTTCAATGACTTCTCAGTAATCATATTGCACAAGCAACAGGTATGTAGGCTTGTGCAGTCACCCACCTGTATCCCAGTGTTGGGTGTAAACTGATAATACCTCAAATCCTAACTTAAATTAAAAAACAAAAAAAAATGTCAGGCTGTATGGGGCTCTGAAGGAAACCTTTTAGTGTAGATTTTCTGGGTCCAAATTAAGCAAATTAGTAAAGGCAAATACAGTTGGCTAAAAATATAACTAATTCAACAGACAAAAACCCTCATGCTAGTGAGTAAATGTTTTTAGTAGTTTAATTTTATTAAACTGATGCAAGAATATGTTCATTGTTGACCTCTTGACAGAAGAACAAACCCAAAAATGGATTAAAATTTACTATCCTGTTGGTTAGACTTGCAAAATGTACCATCATCGCCACATCCTACTTGTATAAGAAAGACGACAAACTGCATTTCTGAATTGACAGAAAAATACTTGACAACTTTATTGTTTATCAAAATACTGTAACAGTCATACAGATATTGGTTCTCTTCTCTTAAAACTTAAGATTTTCAAAAGCACAGATAAAGGGCTGATGAGCAAATGCAAGTGATATTTTTCCAAACACTGAAACCTTAAGCGCTCTTGTATTTTTAATCAAGAATTCACCAGAAAATGCATCGCTCTTTCATTTCACATCCAGCCCAGTGGCAATACCTAGATCCAATTTAAAATTTCCCTTTTAAGTCATCAGAAGTCTTCCTCATTTTCAGTCAAACATTAGAGAAATGTTTTTTTACCAAAGGGAGAATATGTTTAGCTCTACAAAGTGCATTGGAAAATGGAAGTCACACACCAAACAAAAATAATAATAAGGCAAGAGGGCAAACCCACAGAGCTTTGGCACCAGTGTTAATTCAGTTGTGTAAAAGGCACAAGAGGCATTATGAAGTACTAATAAGTGTCATTTCACCCAATGGCATGTTAAAACATCTGTGCTCTTTCAAAAGGATGAAACACTCACCCTTTCTGCTACAAGCAAGAGTTTGGAAAGAGCATCGTTTACCAGGCAGACACACTGTAGCAGCCACATTGTGTTAGGGACGATCAGTAACACACTGGTGTAAACCTTGTAGAACGTGAGAGCCACCATGACCTGCACCTGCTTTAACAGTACTACCGAACAATGCAAAACAGTCTGGCTGTGCTGAGGGAGGGGAACTAGAGAGATGAAGAAAAAGTATAGCACAAGGAGAAATGAGTGAGACAGCAAGAGAAGATTCAGTGTTTGTGTTTGTCTTTGGGCTGCAGGAGTCTTGACTGTGATTGGTGGCAGGGGATTAGACAGTGATGTGGAATGGGCTCCCAGGAATGTGGTCATCACCCCATTTCACCACCAGAATGTACTCGCCCTTTTCTTTCAGCTGGTAGGACACATTATAGAGGCGGTTACCCAGATGTTTGACCAGAATCTCTTCACAGGGTACTTTAGGCCCATCCACTCCAACCAACAGCATGTTTCGTCCTGTTATTTAAAAGAAATAAAAACAAACGATACTTACGAATTAGGAAAAATATTTCTAACTGAGATTTAAACATCTGCTGTTTATGTGCCTGCCACTACAAAGCATTGTACTGCATGGGATGCAGTCACAATAAGTAATACCTGCTTTGCTGCAGTCTACACTGAAGCTGTTTTTCTGGCCAATGAAGCCCTTTGTGAGTCCTAGGCCTTTGGCCACCACACGGCTAGCATCAGAGCTAGCCCAGCCCGGTGCGGCCTGCTGAGTGGAGGTCACACTGCGCGTCACAGGGTCAACCAACACTGATGAGGTCTCATGCATACTGTGGCTACTGACCAAACGAGAGCCTGAAAGAGAGGACATGGTCACTGTAGATATTAGGCACAAAGTTTATTTATATAAACACACCAGTCATTCAGTGCGCTGTATAGAGATTCAATAAGACTAAAAACATTAGCACAAATGTAAAAATAATTCTAGAATAACCGTAAAATTTAGGATAAATGTAAAAGGTTCAGTTTTTGTGCAAGTCTTATCGGTTGTCTGAAATCAGCAGAAAAGGCTGTTTTAGCTTCTTTTTTAAAAAACTGCAACCATCTTTGTGTTGGTTCTTTCTGATTCGTGAGTGTCAACCACAGAATAACCCCTGTTCTCTACGCATGTCCTGAATCAATTCAGGACCTTTGCGGAGAGCCTGACCCAAATTTTCTAAACAGTCTAACAGTGTGATTGACAATTTGAAAGACCGCTACTTTACCAGAGTCTGTATTCAGACAAATGTCATTTGATACCTTTGAAAGTTATTTCAGTATTATGTTGACTGAAGCCTGACTGAAAGGAGCAAAAGTAGCCATTTAAATTCAAGTAATTACTGATTTGATTGAAGACTACATCCTCATTAATATAATAATTACAAAAGAGTCTTCAGAATTCTCCATTGCAACCATGTAGCAGTGCTGAATTGAAATGAATATATTTCTCACCTGTAATTCTAGCTTTAAAGGGGCTGCCGACAATATGGTAGGGTCCACCATATTTAATGGAGATTAGGTAGTTCCCAGGTGCCATTGGTGTGTAGGTAACCTTATATCCTTCTGGACACTCCTGACAGTCCATCTTTACTTTTGAAGGCCCATCAATAGTTACTGCCAGTGCTCCTGGACCAGCAGAGCTTGTGTTTACAACGAATTCACATGGAGACCCTACACAGAAGGAAGCAGAGGCTCAGACCACACTGACAAACAGATTCTTTTTTTCCCCCCAAACAAATGTTAAAAGCCCACAGGTACATATTTAGGCTGTCTACATACCAGTGGTTCCACCCTCCAGTCCAGATCCATAAGCAGATACCATGCCTGGATCTCCAGCCTGGCCTGCCTCTCCAACCCGAATCTTGAAAGGGCTTCCAGGGATGTGGGAGCCATTAAATTTGACATCAATTAGGTACAGGCCATTCTCCCTTGGAATGAACCTCACGGCATACTTATCTATTAGAGATGCATGGAAGGGTAAAATTAGCAGGCTCAAAGGTTCTCCAGTTTTTACATAATATTCTGACAAGCACTTGGAGATACTGTGTGGAATCACTCTGTTCAAATCAGATGCCAAGTTGTGTTGCTCTATGCAACAGTAAATGCTGTGACAAACCGCAGAAGTTCAAACAGCCTTTAAAACTTTCTAAACCTCGCCATGGTCTTTTATTTGTAACGCTACCAATGGTGTAATTAATACCAGACACTGGTGTCAAATTATAGTTTTGGTACAGTATTAGAGAGTAGAGAATTCTAATTTGGTTCAGAGCAATAGAATAGTAGCTTCTATTTTATACCCCATGTTCCTTATCATTCAAGACAAGGTATTTCAAACCCTCTCATGCAAACCAGTAATCATGGTTACCTTCATCAATCTCAGTGACGCAGCACTCCTCCAGGGCTCCGGATGGGCTGTGAACTTTAGCGTCAATAACACCCTTTGCCCCATTCAGACTCACAGCGAAAGAAGCTGGCTGGTTCACCTTTAAGCCGGACTCCTGCATTCACATAATACTTCTACAGGTCAACTTACTATTATCGAACACTCAGATGGATCCAGGGCTTTCTAGCACATCTACAATGCTACATTGATTTGACAAACATCTTACCTTCAGGCTAAGAGGGTTAAAGAGAGGCTGAATTAGAATAGTATCCCAGTCCCAATAAAGCTAAAAATGTAAAGAACTCTGGGAAAGTATGAGGAAAAGAATCTAAAGAGAATGAGCCTCTTTGGCTCTCTTTAACCCTTTAGCCCCTGGCGTCCATCCCTGCAGGATGTAGGGAAGGAGTAAGGCTGTTGGGAGCCTTTAGGACAAGGCACGAGAAATACAAACAGTCCTTCAGTATCCCACAAACCCCAGCACATCCCATCAACACAGCAGCAGAGCACCATCGCACTAAAGGCCATCATTACTATGGGCTTCAGAGAAATACCTACAGTTTACCTGTGAGATTGTTAAACCATAATATACCCTTCATCTAATTTCTTCTTAACTTGTGATAAAAGTTCAGTCATATATGTTTACCCATGGAGAGCCTTAATTAACTTAATCAGCAGTGTTACATTAAGGTTGGAACTAAAGATCTCTAGAACTAGAGTTGGCCACCTCTGGCCCACCTTAAGCATATGCTAAAAGACGACAAACTGTGATGTTGCACCATCTTCCTTACACCTGTGGTTTAGATTAAAGTGTTGTGAAAAAGGCTCTCTGTTGCTGTGCTGAGGGCAGCATGGGACTCGTTTTGGGCGGACAAATGTCTGTCTTCCTCGAAGCCTCACCTGAAGACTGGCAACAGTAAGTCGGCGGGCATCATCCGAAGGTGACGCAACTGGCACCACGAAGGGACTGTCAGGGATGTGCTCATCGTTGAACTTGATAGAAACCTCATAATCTCCTGCAAAGCCAATCCATAAACAGTGAGTTTCAGAACCTACTATCCAATAATATGACAAACCCTGGAGTTCAAGATTTAAACAGAGCACTAAAACCAAGCCACTCAATCTCACCAGGCTCCTGGACAATGTAGGAGACTCCACTGGAGCCGTCTTTCCGGTCTTCAAAGGCAATCTCTGCCTTACTGGGTCCTTCCACGGCAATGGACAGACCTCCAGCTCCAGCCTCACGTGTCCATATACTAAACTCAGCTAGAGGAGGCATGGTGCAAAGTGTAAGGCAAAATAACATCTTAGCCATACTTTTGCCCCTCCAAGCTGACATTAATTCATAGGATTTTCACACACCTGGCACTCCTGCTTCCGCTCTCTCCAGTCCAGGACCACCGGCACGGACCTTGTGAGCCCCTCCTTCTCCTAGTGGCCCCACAGTGAACTGGAATGGAGATCCTGGGACATGCTGGCCTTGATACTTGACACTGACCGTGTGAACACCCATCTCGGTGGGCACAAAGCGAATGCAGTAAGTGTTGTTCTCTCCTTCCATGATCTCAGCCTTGTGCACCTTCCCAGAGGGACTAGTCACTTGGGCAGTCATGTCAGCGATGCTTATTTCTATAGGACAGCAGTAAAAAGGTCATGCTAACTCAGTAACTGAACAGTCCATTTAAAAAAAAAAAAAAAAAAAAATCTTTTGGTGGTGCCTACCAGGTATCTTCAGACTTAGGTCGCACTGGCTGCCAACGTTGGCAACAGATGCAGCTCTCTTCTTGCGAGTAATGCTCTCTTTCATCCTACCTTCTCCAGTCACCTTTACTGTGAAAGCACTCCCTGTGGGATATACAGAAACAGGGTTAGCATAGCATACTGACCAGTTACCAACAGTTAATTGAAAAACATCATTAAGATGCACCTGGAACATGCTGGTCAGCAAACTTAATGTTGATTATGTAGTTTCCTGGCTCAGTAGGGCAGTATGTGACCTTGCAAGTTCCATCTTCCTGATCTTCAGTGTTGATGTCCACCTTACTGGGCCCTTCAATGGATAAGCTGAGACCTCCATAGCCTTGGGGTAGCAGAACAACCACACATCTGTCAGCACTTAAACTACGAGACTAAAGTTTTGGAACACATTTTTAATTGTTCAGCATTCCATCATATTAAGCATTTGATAAAGTACTCACCTGCATCTCTGGTATCTATGATGAACTCTGCTGGCTCAAACGTGCGAGCCTCACTCAGGCCCTGACCAGACACGCGCACGCGGCTGGCATCAGCAATCTCTGACTGGTTGATCATGACAGAAATGGGACTATTGGGAATATGACGTCCATTTTTCTTTATATTCACAAGGTGCTCTCCAATTTCTTTAGGCACAAAAGAGACCCCTAGAAAAGATTAGAAAAAAATAAGTGCAAAATTCCTGAAAATAGGAACTGGATTTTACATAAATCAAGAATCAAAGCTACCTGAGGACATGAACCTCCCATTCATGGGGGGAGGGGGGCAGGCAGTAGTTTTTGGCCAAGATACTTACCCACATGCCCATTACGAAGCATCTTGAGCAGGCACGGCTCCTCTCTGCCAGAGGGGGTGGTAAGTGAGGCGGTCAACTGGCTCAGGTCAAGCTCACCAATATCCAATGGTATGTCCGCTGCAGAGCCCACTTTCAAATGGGACATGCGCATGGAGTCATCTCCTGAGGACAGAGAGAAACATGAGGACATGCTTTATAATGAATAGCTCAGCCACGCATCTGCTTCAGCATCCAAGATAGAATTTTGTCAAAATCTCAGCTAGATCTTACTAGGTCTGCAGTAAAAAGTTTTGATTTTCCTGGTCAAACACACCTGATTCAGCTCATGAGAATAACCCAGGTTTAGGTGGTATGTTTGAGCAGAGAAATCAACAAACTGCTTAGACACCAGCCCTCCAAGACCAAAACTAATGACCACTGCCATATGATGAATATTGGGATAGATTCTCCATCTCTTTGATTTCTGACCTGTGATCTTTGACACAAAAGGACTGCCAGGGATGTGCTTGTCATTGTACTTGACAAGGATGTTGTAGTCTCCAGGCAGAACAGGTAAGTAAGACACAGTGCAAGTGCCATCCTGATTGTCAGTGCAGCTGATATCTGCTTTTGAGGGCCCCTCGATGGCCAGAGAGAGACCACCTGAAAAAGAACACAGCATTTCGGCACAGTTAATTACTTTTGCAGCATCCCACCAATCTATTCCAGCAATGAGTTCCAGTACAAAAGAGTACCTCAGTAAAGTAAGGCCGTACTGAAATTCAACTCATTTCTAATAGGCTTAGAGTTTGACAGAACAAAGTGCCTCTGTACCTTCTCCTGCATCCTTAGTGTTGACTGTAAACACTGCTGGCTTATTGACCATGCCATGAATCAGACCAGGACCATAAGCAGTTACATGACCACTGTTGACATAATCCACATAGAACTGCAGTGGACTTCCTATCAGGGAAGAGAGGGAATTGGCATTTTGATTACTTACTGTTCAGGGTTTGGGGGAAAAGAAAACCCAAAACACCCCTTTACTTCATTCAGGACAAAATACTTTCAATTATTCATGTACCCCAACCACTCTAGCACAATACAGGTAGAAACTCTCTTAGTGAACCCAAGTATGTATTGCTTTCCAAATTTAGTGCAATAGTATTTGCATTTATGAACAAAATGTAACTTTTGTCCATTTGTTTAAACCAAAAGTTGAATTACTTACACTTTATCCAAAATTACCTGGAATATGTATGCCATCATATTTGATGTCCATTTCATGCAGTCCAGCCTCAGTAGGAGCGTACTTCACTGTGACTGTGCCATCTTTATTATCAGTAATGTCTGGCTTGGCCACTTTTCCAGATGGCATCCTTACTTCACCTGAGAAAGATTAGATTTCGCATTTAATGCGCTTACTCACATCTTTAAAGTCAAAACAGAATGTTAAAAATGAAAACACAAAACTTACCTGTGATTTCTCCCTTCTGGATGGTGAATGGAATGACTAGGTCGAAGGGTCTCAGTCCAGCCACATCCAGTCCATTCATGCCCAGTGGCCTGTCTGTTGCCTGGGAGACAGAGAAATACTCCGAACATAAGCAGAGGTAGTGAACTCATTTAGCTACATTCAACCTGATACTGGTCTCGATTTTAGGCTGTTATTTTTGGATGTAAATATTGCTCAAATCTCGATGTCTACACAAATAAAGCAAAAAAGGGGTACTGTTATTAGGAACAAATTTCTCAGTTTGTCAGCAATAGTGTGGTGTGTCCAACTATGAATTCATGAAACAGAAAATAAATATTTAGAAAGGTACAAGGCGATAAACAAAACCACAGATATGACTGATTCACATAAACAGGAAAAAACAGACTGAGAAACAACATCTGAATTAAAACACTAGGCAGAGTGTGTGGTACACATCCCCAAAAAAGGAAAAGATGATAATGGTTATGAAGATGACGCAGCCACCAACACTGACACTGTGAGAAAGAAATGACGTCATAACAGAAGAATGAAAGCGCATTTTGTGATTCTCTAGTTTGGACAATGGTAAAGTGAAAGCCAAGCAGACAAGACAGTGGACTCACATGGACGTACTACAGGAAAGGAACCAACAGTGATCTAAAACAAAACCAAACCAACACCACCTAACAAATACTATAGATGTCTGACATGGTCCCAGCCATTTTGTTAAATGTTGACTTCCACATTTATTGCTTTCAAAATGGCTGGCATTAACTGAATGACTGAATGATTGAGTGTTAGATGAAACAGGGCCTACACCTGCAGGGAAAGAATAACAGCTGGAGAATGGAGACAAGCGACGTGGAGACATGTCAATGAGGGACAAACAAGGGGTGGACATGATGAGAGGGAGAAAGCAGGGAGTGTCAGTACCCATGGCTGGCCCATGTTGGGCGCGTAGGCGTACTGCGGGACCTGCGTCTGCTGCATTAGTTGTTCAGGGGAGGCACCTTCCAAAGCCTGAGACAGGATGACAGAATCAAGGGTGAAATACTCCTAATATTTAAACATTCAAATTGGTATAGATCAGTCCATTGGGATGCTGTTTGGGAATGAAGTCCGCTCCTGGCTTGGAGTTTAAAACCATGCGTCTCTGGTCAGCAAAAGAAGAGACCTATCGAGCTTTTTAAACCTACATCATGAAGGCTTTGCACTAAAAGGAGGTTGAGTTTTTTTAAACAATTTGTTGCAGCCCTAATGTTAACTGTAGGGTAAAGTTACATGCCCGCTGTAACTGTACTTAACACGTCACTGTATGTGAGGATCAATCAAAATGCATGGCTTCTACGTACCATGACCTGGAAGGGGCTGTTGGGAATGTGCTCTCCTCCGAAGCGCACGCAGATGACGTACTTCCCAGGCTGGGGTGCCGTGTAGAAGATGTCAAAGGTTCCGTCCTCATTTTCAACCACATCCACATCCACCTCTGCACCATCTGGAGTGCACACTGTGCATGTCACTTTGCCCTTCCCAGCAGCCTTCGCATCCACAGTGATGACCGTCTGTTCCCCGATCTGGATAGTGGGACCAACTCCAGCACCTAGTGAATGCCATATAAATGGTCGCAGTCAGTCTTTGGGGGTGTTTAGTTACTTTGAGCTTTAGAATCTACCCATCCATAATAATAACCATTCATGCATCCTGTCTCATCTCGACCCTATGACACTGTGGCAACAGACAGAGAAAGACATTAAGATTGGAAGACTGCACAGTTATGATGGCTGATTGAGTGACACTGTGGGAAAAACTGACATTTCAATGTTTAGTCACAACAGGAACACCAATGGTATGTTTAGTGCAGGGAACAAATGCCATTCTTGAATGATGACAAAATTTCAACAAGAACATCTGAATCACCTTAGATATACGACGTGGGCACAGACGAATCTGTGCACTCTAATGGAGTGGCAAATTCAGCAACATAGTCTGTTGTGATTAACTGTATAATTTTTGGTTATGGTTGTGCAGCTCACTAGCCTGATGAATTATTCAACATTACAGACGTTTGCTTGCCAAGTTGTCTGTTACCTCAGTTGTCCGAACGTTGTTTTCTTGAAGAATGCTACAGCCTGTAATTTAGACTATCGTTAATGCAGACGACGTTTTAACAAGGAAAGCTCAGTGCATTCCACCATACAGGCATATGAAAGTCAGACTCAAGTTAGTGATTAGTCTACCATCACTGATAGGACATGCTGTATATTACACCAAGGAGAGAAAGTGGGAGAAAAACGAAAAAGGATGGGCTAAACTGCCTGACCAACCGAAAGCCATAAGAGTCCATAGATAACTCTCTGTATTGTAATCTTTTGTAATCTCTAGTGTTAAAATGCAGCTTAAAAAGGAAGCCTAGTACCTACTTTATTAAAACCACAAATGTTTATTAAAAATCACAAAAGGACAGGAGTCGGTATCAAAAGCAGGATGGTGCCATTCTGCATGCAAAAAGAACAGAACCTGGGAGCAGAGACATTTTCAAAGCGCTTACCCAAACCGTGACCTCCAATTGAAACTGAGAAACCGTGAGAAGCAGAGAGCGAAAAAGTGACAAAGTAAAAAATCAGGACAAAAATACAACAAAATGTGCTCAAAATAGAAAAAGGAAAAAAAAAAAAAAAACATTTAAAACAAGTGAAGAACAGTGTGCTGGGAGTGTGAGCAGCTCTGCACAACAGGTGATGTGTCTAAGTAGGTGAGAGTGGAGAGCCACACATATATAAACCACAACACAAAAAGGCTCATATCTTAAATTAAGGCAATCCAAGCCTCAAAATGAGTGATGGTTCCCTTACAAAATGAATCCAGTGATTACTTTTTGTACATGACATGCCAGGGTAGTTTTGGCTCTTACCCAAAATTGTCTTAAATTAATATGGTGCATAAGGTATACATTTGGGAAATATCCCTTCAGTTTAGGGAGTTATTATTTTCCTTTCCAGTAGTCTTGTTAAACACTTTACACACTCTGCAAACTTAAGTACAGTATTTGTCATGTTGATTTGTGCTGATCTGAGTTAAGTGTTGTAAAGACATGCCTACCTGTGACTGTGCACTTGCTGGCGTCTCCTGTAGGCACGGCTCGGATACGGTATGGAGAGTATGGGATTTCATCTCCACCGTACTTAATAAGGATGGTGTAGCGCCCAGTCATATCTGGGACATAGGACACCAAGTATGTCCCATCCTGGTTATCACGAATTTTGGCCTTCTTGGGTTTCCCTTCTGGATCCTAAAACGAATATGAAGGGGGGGGGGGGGGAGAGAAATGATATTCAATATATTATTCAATACTACCCGGCATGTCTACCTAGTATAACATTTCCTGATTTTCTTAGGTGAGTATTTACACTTACAGTGATCTGGACAGCCAGAAGTCCCTCTCCTGCATCTTTGGCATCAATAGTGAACTCCACTGGCAGACTGGCAGGCACACCAGTGGTATTAAGGCCAGGTCCACTGGCACGAACTTTACTGGCATCATGTGTGGGCAGAACCTTTACCTTATAAGGACTGAACGAAAAGCAAAAAAGTATCTGAGACAAATATCAAAATCGAAGAAGGATGGCAACAGTGAAGTAGATAAATGAATGGAAAAAAATTCACCACTTCATTCCTCACTGCACATTATCTCTTATCTACTTTACTATCACATCCCACAGGGGACTGTTGTGTGTAATTACATGCAGCCAGTTACATCATTTTAGCTAGATAATGGGCAGTTCAGCAGTCAGCCTTACCCTCCAAAGTTAATTACGTGTGTTACCTTTATAGGGTATCACTCTGTATTGAGATTTAAAAAAAACACAAGGAACTAGTGGAATGGGTAAAGAGATTAAATGATCATGGTCTGTGTACCTGCGTGGAATTTCCTCATCAGCATACAACACATTAATTGAATATGGTCCCTCTCTGGTGGGCACATAGCTCACGCTGTGTGTCTGATCTCCATTATCCACCACTTCAGCAGGCTCCACAACACCTGCACAACAGGTGGGAGAGAGGGGGGACAAAGCACAACAACTTAAATCAGTTATATGAGTGAAAAAAAATATATTAGTCTTGGTATTGCACATAGGGCGAGTTGCCCTAATGTGAGATTTTTTGTAGTTTAATGTTGGCCTAACATTGTAATATACTACAGAAGTCCAAACTACAAAAAAAAATGTCCCACATTAGGGCAACTCACTCTATATAATTACACCAATACAGCCGCACCCAAGCTCTCTCACCTTTGGGTCCCTGCACTCTGACCTGCAGAGGGGCCACTCCTGCCTTGCTGGCATCAACAGTAAACACCTGTGGGATATTGGCCCGAACATTGGTTCCAATACCCTGACCCTGGCACTTAACCTTAGTGGGATCAACAGTATCATGGACAGGAACAGAGAAAGGGCTTCCTGTATTAGCAGATAAAGCAAACAAAGAGGAGTCACTTTCTGCTAAATGGAAAATGAGACAAAAACACCTTAAAACATATTTGGGAAAAACAAACACTAACCAGTGATTGGTTGGCCTCCATAGGTGATATTGAGGTTGTAAGTCCCTGGCTCATATGGTATGTACTCTACAGCACAGCTGCCATCTTTGTTATCAGTGCAAGACATCTTGGCCTCTGAGGGTCCCTCCATAGCAAGGCCCAATCCTCCTGTACCAGCCCCACTACAAAGACAAGTAAAAAGGAGACAAAGATTAGGTAAGAAAAGAAAAGAAAAAAGAAAAAAACCCCAAAAAACTCAGGTCACTGAAACTTAGTTTTACTACTAACCGGGTCTCCACAGTGAATTTGTTGGGTTTGTTGGTGATGCCAGCCTGCAGTCCTGGGCCATGCACTCGCACACGTTTTGGGTCACAACCCTCAGTCACAGGCACACGGAATGGACTGTTGGGGACTGGGGAATCATCATAAGAAACCTCCACGCTGTGCGGACCTGTCCATATAAACACCAAGATAACGTCTTACGATCTACAAGTGAAGGCCTAAGAAATGTGCTGCATCGATCATGAACATGTAACATGGCTCACCCTCTTCATAAGGCGTGTATTCCACTTTATAGGTACCATCTCCCAGGTCCCTGATGAGAGCTTCAGTGTGGTTGCCAGACGGATTGTTGATACAGGTCTTGATGTGCTTACCGCCAGTTTTTGTAAGGGCACGAGCATCAACAATAAAATCTGTGGTAGCCTCTCTGAAAACACCTTTAGAAAAACAATTCCAAGAAATTAATAAAACGTAGCTATTGTCAAATTTGCACCTGACAGGGTGACAACACCATCACCAAAATCCTTAAGAGGTGGTATTCAGATGTGTACCCAATGTATTTAGATCCAATACTGTACCTTTGCCTTCAACTCCAGGTCCAAACACTTTCACACCACTGGTCTCTACAGCTGGCTCAACGTTGAGTCTTGCAGGGAAGTTTGGCACATCCTGGCCACCATAGCGGATTGTCAGAGTGTAGGCGCCAGGGTACAGCGGGATGTAGGTGATGGTATAAGTTCCATCTCCATTATCCTGGATATGGACCTCTGCCTCAGTGCCATTATCAGAGATGATCTCTATGGTCAGCTCAGCATGGCCAGCATTGGTGCAGTCAACTACAAACTGGCCAGTCTCACCAACTTTGGCTCGTTCCAAACCTGGTCCAGAGCAACGGACCTAACAGACACAGGGAGAAACTTACTGGCATGAACAATTACTGACTGAATTTCAGTCCTGTCTCAGACCATTTTTTCCTGATCTAAGACACACCACCGTTTCTTGGCGAGAAAACCCGTGATGACCACTCCATAAGACTGTAGAGTGAATCATGTGATCTCCCTCAGACTGCACACTGTTGCAGATAGCCTAATATTTTCAAGCTCTACAACAATGAGTAGCTTTCTTCTCAGTGATGGCAAAGGCCACTTGTTTTCTGAATGGACCCAGGAAATAGGAGGCTATAAGGCCTATCGAAAGAGCCTTGAGTCGCATTTTGAAATTATGTATTTTATATTTGTTTTTGCACAAATTGGTGAAAAAACAGCTCCAAGTTGACACTCAACATCTTAAACACAAACGTGGAGTGACTCAAGTGCACTTTACAGATCTCACAAAGATTCTGAGTGAGCCTTGTCTGTGACTGCTCATGCAGCATGGAGGTTGCAAGCCATAAAGCTTCTGTAGGGTGATCAATGCATTGAGATTGTGAAAGTCAAGCAGTGTCCACTGGGCATGGCCGTCACTCACCTTAGATGGATCAGTTGGAGCAACAGCCTCCACAGGGAAGGGACTTCCTGGGATGGGAGCACCATCATAAGTGAGCTCTACTTCATAAGGCCCCTTGTCTCTCGGGATGAAGCGAACCTGGCTGGTCTCTGGGCTCAGACCAGGCTCCACCTTACAGGGAACGGATTTACCAGCAGGTCCAGTCACCTTTGCAGCAACTTTACCTTGACCACCTGCACCCTTTGATTTCACTGTAATCTCCTGGTCTTTTCCAACAGTCATCTCTGAATGATGGGGGAGAATGTTAGAGAGTAGTTAGTCACTTTGGTTAAAGTAAAAGACAATGGAAATCTTAAGTAAAATACAGAGGAGAGCAAAAATCAAACAGAAATTACATACTGTCATCAAGGCCTGCAACCTTTATCTTGCCCAGATCCAAAGAAGGAGCCACAGCCACAGCAAATGGAGTCTTGGGAATGGGGTCACCGCCATAAGTCACGTTCACACCCATATTGCCCTAAACAGAGAGGAGGAAAAAAGGGTAAAGGCACTTGTATACAGACACATTTATAAGGTCAAAACAGATTCTTATTGAAGGGGCCACACATGCACTGAATCTTTATATACTTGGCCTACTGATCTAGCAGGAGATGGAAACTGTTCTCACCTGTTGTACTGGTGTGTATTTGACAGTGTATGTGTTGTCATGGTTGTTGACTATGTCGAAGTCCCGCACCATCTCTCCCTTGTTGGGGCCTGTGAACTGAGCATCCAGCTTAGCCTTGCCTGCTCCCTTAGTATTCACAGTAAAATGAGTGGGCTTATTCAGTTCCACACCTGGGGAAATCAGCATAGCCAGAACAGTTATCATCGTCCACTGATGCCATCTTTCAACTTAAAAAGTAAAAAAAGTACAGACGTACAAATATGGAAGACTAATATTTCTAGGACTATTATAAACATTCCAAAACTATTATAAATATGCTACATTAACTGTTAAAGGGAGCATGTAAACACATGGTCATGTAAACATATATGTTTACATACTCCTTTTCAACAGTTTATGTAGCATATTTATAAGTTTTAGAATAGTCCTAGAAAGATTATAAGTCTTTCATATGTACTTTTTTACTTGAACATCCTTGCACTAAGAACTGCACCTTTAAATTTAGTTGTACAGCTGCTACAATGACAGATTCTGATTCTTCACAGGCTAGTATAATTTATTTTCTCACCGGTGCGGCTGAGACCAGGACCCTCTGCTTTAACTTTGCTAGCATCATGAGAGGGATCCACTTTGATTCTGATGGGTGTCATAGGAATAGCCTGAGAAAACAAATATGTATAAACACAGGGAAAGGAAAACAAATCTGAAATACACACTAGCACACATGGAAAACGCATGTGTTACCTGATCAGCAAACAGAACCATAATAGTGTAGCTGCCAGCTCCTGGGGGAGTGTACTTCACTGTGAAAGTATCGTTATCATTTCTGATGATGTCAAAATCAATGTCTGCCTCAGCTGGTCCCACCACGCCTGGAGCACACTTAATCCCAATGCTGATGTCACCTACACAGACAAAAAAAAAAAAAATATACACAGCTCTTAAGATAAGAATTTGGCCTTAATAAGCCAAAGCTGGTGAGCACAAGAGTTTCCTATATGGTCGTACCCTGGCCAGCCTCAGAACAGTCCACAGTGAAGTAGGTCGGCTCAAAAGCCTTCAGGCCTGTCTTAGAAACACCAGGTCCAGACACCTTCACCTTATTAGGATGGCATCCAGCTCCAATATTCATCTAAAGATTAGACAAAGAAATAATCCACACAGTGATTAATATTAAAACAAAAAGTAGGGCATGCCCTTAAAGGATTTTTACTGCAAGAGTTTGCACTGACCCTGAAGGGGCTGTCTGGGATGTTGACTCCTCCCCAGGACACCATGACTGTGTGTTTAACGGGTTTGCGAGGGGTGTAGCTGCAGCTATATGTTCCATTCCCATTGTCCTTCACCTGCACATCTACTGGGTTTCCATCTCGGTCCTGACAGAACAGATTCATTATTCCACTGTTTTCTAGTCCCCTGTAAGCATAAAACAGTACGAAGACATACCTGAGCTTGAATCTTCAGAGGGGCTTTGCCACCGAGTTTGGCATCCACTGTGAACTCAGCCGGTTTCCCTACAGACAGACCACTGCTCTGAAGGCCAGGGCCATAAGCCTTCACCTGTAATATATTGGCATAAACCAGTCAGTGTCAAATGTTGCAGTTTAGCAGCTTACTTGTGATTCCACATAGGAGTAGTTTGGGAATGCACATACCTTGTCGGGATAGAAGTCTCTGTCTGGTGCTGGTTGGATCTCTGCCATGAAGGGGCTGTGCTGGATGTCCTCATTCTTACAAAGAACATGCACTGCATACTCGCCTGGCTCTGTAGGCCAATAGCGCACATCACAGGAACCATCACCTTTATCGTCACACTCAATTTTAGCTGGTGATGGACCCTCCACAGAGAATCCTGAAATAACAAATAAGTGGAGGAAGTCCAATATGTTACATTTCACATGAATTTTTACATCTTTACAACATGAACTTTGTATTGCTTACAAAACTGAACATAGATTCTAGAAAAACACACCCAAAGTGCCAACATCATCTCCAACTGCCTCAACCACAAAGTCAGCAGATTTGCCCACAATACCACTCTCCAATCCTGGGCCCCATGCCCGCACCTGCTGCGGTCCCGCCTCGCTACCAATTTTCACTTCGAAGGGGCTGAGAGCCAGAAAATGAGACAAAGTCAATGAGAGAACATGGGAGAGAAAACGTACAGGAACACACTTTGCTTTCTTTCCGTTTCACAGCAGACAAACCACCTGAGAGCAAATATACTAACCTGCGAGGAATATGCTGGCCACCCCAGGTGATTGTGATGATATAGGTTCCAGGTGTGGAGGGGTAATACTCATAGCTATAGACGCCATCTCCCAGATCTTTCTTCTTACAGGGCTCCTCCAAACCCTCTGTAACACACAACTGCATTAGTAATATGATCAAAACATCAAGGACAGTTGGAAAAGTACAGCTGAAGCTTCACTCACTGGGCCCTTTGATGGTGACCTTCAGGTCTCCAGTGCCAGCTCCTTTGGTGTAGACCTTAAACTCTGCAGTCTCCTTGATCCGCAGGCCTTTGGGCTGCAGACCACGACCCTTGGCTCTGCACAGGCTGGGATTACATGCTGGAAAGTAAAATGGAGACATTTAATGATTACATGTATTGCAGGCCATCATCTTCCCAGCTATTTCTCTGAATGCTGAGGCTTTAAGAGACGGACAGGAAACCCCTAGCATGCTGCAGTTGAGATAGAAGGCACTGAGTGGCAGAAATAGATAGCTTTAACATGACACATACAGTCAAGGAAAATGGCAAAAACAGCAGTGTAGCACAGAAGTGAAGGAAACAAGGGTTTTGTTTCATTGCCTGAAAAAATGCAATTATTAATGCCGTTAAATTACTGCCTCATGGGGATCCCCCTGATTTCCACTGAAGCAAATCATACAAATGAGTTTTACCATGTGTACAAAAGTACAAATTAAAGTTTAACCACACAATTGTGTGTATGTCTTGTTTTATCTACGATGAGAATATGATGAGTGTCAACTATGACAGGAGACAGAATAATTATATTAACATGCAGACTTAGCATGCAAAGTGAAGGAAATACCCAACAAAGATCCAAGGAGACAGGAAAAATCACATCAGAGGCCAACAGGCTGATCCAAAAAGAGAAGCGAGATCAGCAAACAGATGACAGCTGTCCTTCAGAAGGAAAGTAAACCAGAGAAGAAATAATAGCCCAGAAACAAAGAATGAGATGACATAGGAAGATATGGTTTAGGAAGTAAAAGGCTGCAGACTAAGATTATATAAATGAAATAGTTTGTCAGTCGTTTATAAGATTTACTAACATTTTCCTCCCACTCCTCATGGCCCAACTAATAAACTTAAGTCAGGTCCCTTCTCCTATTCCCTGTCCCTGCTGACTGCTCACCCTCTCCCACGCTGACTGTGTAGGGGCTCTTGGAGATTTGGCCTCCAGCAAATGTAATATAGAGGACATGTTGCCCCTCCTGGGTGGGCTTGTAGGTGCAGCGGTAGCTGCTGTTGCCTTTATCCTCGATGTTGCACTCCACCGTGTCTTTCTTGCCACTGGGGTCCACAATTACCACCTCTACTTCACCAACTCCCGCACCTAAGAGAGGGAAAATGGTTTTTATAACATACATTTTTGAAGATTTCTAATACTGACTATGGGAAAGAGGGAGAAATTACCAGCAGTGTAAACATCAAAGTAGGTGGTCTTGTTGGCAATGTTGCCCACAGCCTCCAGACCTGGTCCCTGGGCAGTGACCTTGCTGGAGTCCCCCTGTGCCATCCCCACATCTACCTCAAACGGGCTCTTTGAGATGTGAAGCCCCGCAAACAGCACTGTCACCTAAGGGACAGGAAACAGGTCACCAATGTAACTGGCTAAAAGTTTCACATTCCCCTCAAACACTGTCAGACTACTGCCTGAAGATAAATACAAAGTCTCCAGAGCATTTAACTTTACAGTAGAGGATTTCAAATATGACTCAGCATTTACCTTATGTAGCCCAGTGACTTTAGGAACATAGACTACGGAGTATGTACGATTTTTGTCATTGTTGGGAGTGACTTTAGCCTCTTCGCGGTGGCCAGCAGGATCTTCTACGTAAACCAGCACCTCCCCCTGGCCTGCACTGATGGTTTCCACCGTAAACATGGCTTTCTTCATCACCACATTACCAGTGGGCTCAATACCTGAACAAAAGGTAAACAGTGTTTTTACATACAGATACTAACATTTCCATGCTGTACTACATGTACTTTTAGGGATGCACTGATCATTAGCTTGTATGATTGATTCAGACTTCTTTACAGCAAAACTGGCCAATTTGGCCTTTGTTAACTGAGAGCTCATTCTGTGCGGACTAAATGAGTAAACGAAACACATGAGCACATTCCCAGTACTTTCTTTAGAAAAACCGCAACATAAAAAGGCTGTGCATTATCTAGGTTATGAATGTACCTGGTCCATAGGCGCGAGCCTTCTTTGGGTTAAGTTTGGGACGAAGAGGGGCACCAGGCTTTAGCTTGGCCTTGGGGAACTGCGACAGGTAGGTCATGACAGAGTGCTCATCCACATTGGGATCAACAATTTCCTCTGGAGTAATGACCTGGTACAGGGGAAAGAAAGACATTTTAAATATACAGCACCTGACACCAAAAGGGGAATAAATGTGTTGTCAAATGAGTCAAAACAGAGACTGTCTCATAGGAGACCAGCAGCTCATAAGACCACATGCCAGCCTGCGGCATATGCTCTTGGGCACAAGACACGCGACAGCAGGAAACTTCGCCAACCACACTTGCAACTGACAGCATGCAATGTATAAGATTGGCATACAATCATCCAGGAACTGTCTACTTCAAACCTCATTAGTGTTTCATTTCTGCTGTGGCAGAACTAAAAAAAAAAAAAACCATCTACCAGCACTTTACCACAATTTCCATGGCAGCAAAGTAGTAAAACAAAACCTAAACAGTCACTGCTTCATCAGAAGGATTTTCCACTGGCCTTGACAGCCAAAAATTCAAAAATAAAACTTTCTAGAACAATGCTTAACGTTATGCAGATATGTTTTTGTTGCTTTTCCATCAACTAGTCCATTTCAAAGTTCATGACTGGGGAGGCCTAATTTTCCAAATGGAAGGTATATGAATTTTTAGATGGTATTACTTGAAAGAATTTTTACTTATTTGAGAATGCAGTTGCACAATGGTTTAGAAACACTGTTCAGTCATTTATATTGTCAATTTCTAGGCATACATTATACACCATTTTAAACTCTTTACAACCCAGATTAACTGTGGCTATGATGTTCACCTGAGGAACCCCCAGCCATTCGTCAGCCTGCTGCATAGCCTCGCGGGCGTTGTCCACGGGCTTTGTCTGATCCCAGGAGTCCCAGTCCGGACACAGACCTGAGGGTTTAAAGACTTGATTAATACCCACAGCATGTCAACAGAAAACCAGGGTCAAATTGAGTACATCAAGGACAATATCAACGTAATACAGCATTTGCCCCATTCCACCTCACCTGGAGCACAACTGTCCACCAGTGCTCCCAGGGCTTTGCCTGACTGCCAGTCACGGCTAAAGTTGGTGATGGGCAGCTCGGGTAGCTTGTTCTGGATCCAGCCCAGGAGCCTCTGCTTGGGCGTCTTCTGCTTGGCATCGTCCGTGTCTTCCTCCTCATCCCACATGGGCATAGAAATGGAGTAGTGCAGAATCAGTGTCCATATCAGTCCCAAGATGAGCTTCAAGTTCCCATCCACTATGGCCTTACTGTCTGTGGGGGACACAAAGAAAGGGGACAGTTAGAGGAGGCAAGGAAGATGGAAGGCATCAAGCACATTAAGCCGGACTCTAATTTCACGCCTTTCCCCACATTTTGGAAGTTCAGCAGAGAGTAACATGCAAGGGCCCTTTTAAATAGAGCCCAACTAATGCCAATATCCAAGACCTGCAGTTGTATTTACTATCAGCAAAATTGCCTATAACATAGTTAATGGCTGCCTCTCCAGATGCTGTACAGTTAAGAGATTCAAATCTGCAAACAAAACCAAGATGGTTCTATTATAACCCTAATCAGATTAGATTAGCTCATCAGGGAGATCCCTTTCTACATCCCTCTGACAAAACTCACATCCAGACAGCCACAAAATTACATCGCAAAAAAGGGACAAACATTTTCAAATGATAAAACAATATATTGTGAATTCATAGGAAACATTGCTCTATATTCAATCATAAGTCCTGTCATATCAACTGTCCTAACCAGCCTATGGGATCTCCCTTTTCTTTTCTCTTTGCGAGGATGGAGATGAAATTTTACCATCCAGAACAAGTAAACGGTTAAGGGATTCTTTCAGACCATCATTTTATGACTTGATAAGTTTTCTCTTACATGCTAGGTTACCAAATATAGTGAGCAGAAGTGGTCAAAAACCTTCCCCCAGAGTGAGATGCTGAAGTGGAAAAATAAAAATAGAGTAGCACCAGTAAAAGAGCAAATTACACAAGCAAGCTGTGTAAATTTAACCCCATCCAAATAGAAAGAGAACTGATGAGAGATGACAAATCAAAACCTCAAAGAAATATGGGTAGCCCATTCTCAGGAAGTAAAATATTAATATGAATAAAAACAGATTTACCCATCATGTTTACATATACAGTCTTTGATACACTTTCAAAAATGTTCATCTCTCTTTGGAAGGCCCTGTTGAAACTCTGCTGTAAGGCATACACGGGATAGTGAGAACCTACAGCCCAGAACGGTTTACTCCAGTTTTAAAATACACTGCAGGACTCAAGACAGACAATTAGCAGTTATAACAGACATGCACACTTCTCTCTTTCTCAGCACCTTACTACAGCATACACCCATCCGGCCCACAGTGTGGTTAGAAATTTAGAAATGTTCTCTCAGTTGCAGAAGACTAATGTAACAGACAAGCCAAGAACACTCAGATCCATTCCAAACACGTGGGCACACGCAGAAACATACAGCTTAGTGAGTGGCTGGATCTTGATGAGGTATAGATAAGGGTGATTACTGGCTGTTAGCAGAGTTACGTTCTCTGGGTGGGGTGGGGAGAACTCTTCCTGTTCCAACTGAAGCGTGCTCCACTGAGGACAGCCTTTAATTCTCTGCAGAGGAGACCCTTTCAGTACAGCCCCACACCACCAATCCACTCCCAACTAGAATGGACATGAGCTGGATTAATGCATCATCGTTATGGAATTCAACCCCAGTGGACAACAGATTTGTCGTGTAGCTACAGACCAGTATATCAGAATCCAATGTCCCAAATGGTAAACAAGATACATTGAGATATTATTCTAAATAATCTGGGACCCTTTGTGTTAGTCATGAAATGTTTACACAATGTAAAGAGGAGCAGGTGCTTTTAAAACGTGTTTTAAAAAAAAATGTCAAACATGTTTCCATTTATACACATGAGCTTTATAAGTGTTTGACAGCTTAAACAATTGTCCCATAGGACCATAAGAAGCAGTAAAGTGGTAAGTCTCAGTATAAAATCCATAATGAAGTTGTGCTGTGCGTGATTATAAATAATGGCAAACCTATCCTTTGAAAGTCCTTGTGCTGGGCTCTGTATATTCACATAACTGTCCTTCACCAGTGAACGCTGTTTATGCAAGCATTGTTTCACTGCAGACTCAACATTCCCCAACAAAGACACTCCGGCTGAGCCAACAACTCTCAGCTTAATAGTACAGGGAGAAAAAAAAACAAAACAGTGAGTACACATGTACAAGAAACAGCCTTAAATAGAAGCCTTCAACACGCTGTATATTTTGAAATATCGCATAACACCTCATCCTTCTCCTGACCCCCACACCAGTTATCCAATAATGCCTTCCTGCCATGTAAAATAATACATTTGCAATTTTTTGTTTGTCCTCATTTTCCAAACTGTGGCCTACAAACCCACCAAAGCTTGCAGGAATTCAGCTTGACTTCTGGTGAGAGACCATCTCAGATCAAATTTCATTCAGACTGAAAATGCTGGAAATGTTTTTAGGCCACAGGGCAATGAAACATAATTTCACGTCCCAACGAATAAATTAAAAGCACAGTTATCCATCAAACCCTAGAATGGAGGCCAAAAGAAAGATGAAATTTGCTATTGAAGGCAAAAGGGCCTAGTTTTAACCTATTTTTAAATCTATCTATGGTCAATTACCACAGACAATATTGATGAAAGTTTAATACTTAAGAACAAAAACACTCATTCAAAACCCTACAGTACAAGCCAATGAGCAGGGGCTGAAGCATCAGTTTCAAGGCAACATTTTTCCATTCTCCTTCGTACAGGAAAGTGCATCAATTATTGCCTGTGATATACAATTCATTTCAAGTGTGATTAGGTACGGGCAGAGGTTTGGTTGAAAAACACTACCATTATCATTTAACTGGGACATGCAACAGCTCACCTTCCCATTTTCTGAGAATAGAAGGAAATACGGAAGGAAAAAGTGTGACAATAGGAGCTGGCCCTTATGACTAAACAGCAACTATGACAACTCTGCATGCGGGTATACAGCAGGAATAAACTTTTACAGACAGAAAGAGTGTGTGTGTGTGTGTGTGTGTGTGTGTGTGTGTGTGTGTGTGTGTGTGTGTGTGTGTGTGTGTATGTAGTGAGAGAGTGATCCATATCCTTGAGCAGGTTGGATCTTGTTAGGAACATCAGAGCCCCAAGTCTGATGAACTGTAGCATGGAGAGGGTGTGGCCAAAACACAGACTGGGAGCTCAGCTAGACACAGGGTCACTGCTCTTGCATAACATTACATTCCTTGCAATCAATTAACCTCACCCATAGACGGGAATAGATTGTAGCTGCTTTTTACATGCCTAAACCCAATAAGATACAGAAGCCCTCATTTAGGAAGGGGAATAGGGTGGCTTCCTAAGCCAGTTCAGTTAAACATGGCTTTAGTTCTCGTCTACCTTAACAACCCTGGCCTACATTTACCTGCTTTTAGTATTTTCCAACTTTTATCCTACTTTCTACTTTTACTTTAAATAATTTTTAATTCTGGAAGCTGTTGTCATGCATGTTGGAAAGTTTATCCAGCCTAAACATAAGTGAAATGTATGGTTTCAGTGGTGTAATTATCAATAAAGTAAAGTTAGATCAGCATCTTTTTCTTGGCCAGGTTTAGACGACTGTCATACTCGAGTGGGTTCAGATTCAAAACTAGGTATGACAGGTCGGGCCATTGTCAGACAGAATGTTCTCAGGGTAGGCTCTGATTCAGAGCAACATTCCAGCCCCAATTAAAGTTCTTGTGTGTGTGTGTGTGTGTGTGTGTGTGTGTGTTTTGGGGTGAGGGTCAGAAAGATGCTGACGCACATCATAGCAAACATATAAAACATGACAGGAATCCCCACCACTCCAGTCTCAGGCCTTTTTTGGACATGGATGGTCTGGACTAGCCATCAAATTCCCAAAACATGAATCGCATCGCTGAGAGAAAGAGGTGCAGGCATGCAAGAACAGAGGGGAGGGGGGACAGAGGGAAACAGATCTAAAAACTGTGACAGAATATTTGGGCCATGCGATAAGAGCCAATTTCAGAAAGCCGAGTCATCAATTGTAGATATAGCAATGATGTACCTCAGGACACATCGCGATGACTCACTGTCTCTGTGCTCACTTAACAACGGCAGCCAACGTGACATCAGCACCTGTGACCCCACACCCAGACCTCTGATGCGTCACGACAGGAGTCTCTACAGACGCTTCACAGCCAGCTCAGAGGTCTGGCAAAAACGTCCTACCATACAAGAACAAAGGATCGGGACCTTGATATGTTTTACACAAACAACAGGCTGCTGATACTGTCCATGGTAAAAGCTCTGAGTAAGATTAGACTCAATTAAATGATTTAGCATGATTAAAATTAGCTGCAATTAAAGCCCAGTGAGGGAGCCGTAACAGCATGGCAGTGGGGGGGAGCCTCAGAGGAAATTGCCCACATTCCAGTAAGGTCTTATCACCAAGTCCTAGCCTGCTGGCTAGACAAAGACACAAACACATGAATCATGGAAAACATGCTTCATCATTATCCTCCTCAGAATTTCTCCCAAGTGGAAGCTGTGCACAGAACTGAATGCTTCATTTGTTTTGTGCCTCGTTAGACATGTACAATCAAGCTTCCAAAAGGAAACCACGGTTACAGTAAAAATGTTTCAGCTCCAATACGATAAAAAAAAAAAGAAGCCAAAACAGAAAGGACTGTCGAGTTATCTGAAACACCATGTGGTGCGGTAACACTGAAATGGTGCCAGATTGCCAAATTCAGGAAAACCTTTCAAAATACATCGCTACCAACATGCACTTTTAAGAGCATGAGATCCACAAGCAAACTTCCTCTTTCTTTCCTTTCTGCTTCATCTAAAGGTCCCTCCCTCCTTTTCGGCTTTCCTCCCTCCCTCTCCCTCTCTTTTGGAAATGTTCCCCTTGGTTTTTTAGCCTTAAAAGGGCAGAAGCAAACTTGATCCTGGCAGGCCACCCATTCCCCTCCACAGCGGTTTCTGATTACAGAGAGGGAGGGAACAGCGTGAATGAAGGAGGGAAGGAGGGAGGGATGGAGGGAGAGTGAGAAGGAAAGCGAAGGCCTAAAACAGTGAAAACTGCTGTGTTTGGACTTTTGAAAAAAACCCTATATTGACAGAGCTGGCTTGCCATTTGGCTCGCCTTGTTTTGTGGCCGATTCAAGCCAAGTTCCATCACCCGATCCACACATCTTTTTCTCGCTCAAACAAACACACAGTACACAACCACACAAAACATATGATCCACATTACACCCAAGCCCAGAGAGAACCAACAAGTAGATGTCCTCCCTTTTTAAAGATGCCAGTTAATCACGAACACTTTGGATTTACATGTTCACATTCTTGGTAAGAGGTCTGTATTTGTGTTGCAAAACTCATGGATGTCTACGGAGAAGACCTGATTCGGTTTAACTGATCATGCCTCAACAATAATTAGCAAATATAAGTGCTATGCAATCCCCCAGCAACACCTCAAATCCAGGACACACTTGTTCGCCCTTGTTCTGAACTCTTCCTCATTTGCCCTCCCCCATCTCTCCCTTGCCTCAAAATGAATAAAGAAAAGAGAAAACCACAGCCTGCGTCTGGACCCTTTGCAAAAACATACCATCCCTCACTATTACAGCAACAAGCAGTGCCAAACCGAATTCTCCTTATCTGCTGAGTCTCTGTGGAAAACTGAATTATAGAGGTCCAGGCAGCACAGGAACACTACAGCTTGCCCTTTCGGCTTCAAACCTCCTCACGGCTTTAAACTCTCGTGTGTGTTCCCACTGTGACTATTGAGGTTTAAAGCTCCACATTCTTCGCGAGGCATTTCAGAAACACTGAGAAACATGTCTCCGTCTTCATGTGGTCGATCCCGCTGCTGTCCTGGTGATTCACACTGTCTCACAAAAATCTTCTGAAAAGGTTTCACATAAAAATGTGAAAGCAGAGTCTGAGTCACTGAGGGACAGATATGTGCTAAACCCTTATTCTGAAGTCTAAAGATGACTACTTAAAGTTCTGCCACCTCAAACATGTAATTCTACCAGGTGCTTTCTGCTGTGTGGGTGACATTTGGTACCATGAGCTCTCACGCACAAACAATTCCCATTATCTTCTTTATCAGACACTTTTATGAACCTTATATTTACCACATTTCAGAGGCCTGCTCCTTAGAAACATACTGCCCTTAATTATTACTCCACTTTATTTACACCATCTCCCCTTTAGACAGGGCTACTGTAAACCTTCAAGGTTTCACCAGGCAGGGTTCCCTTAGTAGAGGCCCGGAAAGAAAAGGAAATCCTGCAAAGAGATTACGAAAGAAATGTCCCAGAGCCTCCGTGGGCTGCTGCCAACAGGCCCTATACATTATGGGCGGGGCACATGAGATAACATGAGTTAAGAATCTAAGCCAAACAAACATGCTAAAGAAATCTGCACAATATTCAGAAGAGAAACCTGAATAAAGTGCTGGCATAGGGAAAACATCCCTAAAGATGCACTATGACAAACTTTGCTTGATCATGATATCACAATTAGCTTTTCTGAGTATATCACACTTCAGCATTGACTAACTGCATGTTTTGTTACAAAAATACCATCATTGGTTCGGTTTAATTGGATTTACTGCAACACAAGGTGTGAACTGTAGAACAGAAAATCACTGTATTCAGTGGCACCACTGGGTCTCTTTTTATTCATTCCAGGCCTGTTTGAATCCGCCGCTACATGCTCCCACGTCAGTAAAAACTCAAGTACATTCTACTTTTCACAAAACTAGCTACAGAAATAACCCCACGTTATAATACCCCCATGCAAAATGCCCTGTAGGTGAACAGCCACCTAAAGAGTTTTTGCAGTTGTTCTAAAGTTTGGAGGCTCTCAAAGAAGCAATTACTCGTATTCTACCCTAATCAAGCCAGTATAGATTGTCCTCAATCAAGTCAACATCATCAAACATTAAGAACCATAGACAATTTTTATTTCATGCCGACTATATTCAAAAGCTGACATACTGCATCATCCCGCCTCCCGCAGTAAAACTAATCCCATTTGAACAGCAATCAAGAAAGCAAGACAAGGGTCACCATAGTGGTTAAATAAGCAGTGTGCAGAAAATGCATTCATTTGTATTACGGGGGAAAAGCTTTATTTATGTAAAACCAAACTCATTTCACTCCTGTATTACAAATGACAAACCACACATCGCAATTAAATAAAAACCAGCTATGATTTGCAACACCCTAAGGCCTGATGCATTGTGATCATTGGTAAACTAAATATTACTACCACCTCTCATGTCTTTCACCACTGATGTGTAAGATTTCTCAATGAAACTGCCCTCATCTATCAGAGGACTAAGATAAACTGATTTTGCACTTGTGCATATTAGTGAAAGTTACTTGTCACTACTGCTTCTTCCAAGCCCTATTGACTACCTTTAAAGAATGCCTAGTCCTTAAATGGTTACATTAATGAGTCTTGGGAACCCTTTAAACCACTATTTCAAAAGCAAGATGAATTCAAGTTCTGTCCTGACTGGTACGCAATAAAACTCTGGCATGAAGATTGAGCAACAGAGTGTCAGAAATCAGCACATCATGCAGAGCCACACCTAGAGATGACTGAGACGGAGAGTGTACCTCCCTTACCACTGAGCTCCAACTGTGCTGCATCTGCAGGGGAAGGAGGAACCCCTGCACAACACTACAGGAACATACCAAAGCCCCCACCCATCTAATCAGGAAGAACTTTAGACTGAACACGGAGACTTTGCATTTCCACTAAATGAACTCCATGGGTGATCATCCACAAACACACTGTTCTTGTTAGTGAGGTAGCAGAAGTATGCATGTCTGCATATCTTTGAAGGCTCTCAAAACCAAATCAAAGCTCCAATCTTAAGTCGATGTTGGTGGAACATTGTCAGTATCATGTAGGTGAATCAATATAACAGTCTCCAACTGCAGTCCTTACTGTGCTAAGTACAAACAGATGTAAGAAATGTTACACTACATCACCTGAGGTTTTAGTACCCAATTTCTTGGCACTCCCTGACTTCCTTGGCTTGCAACACCCAGATAAAAATGTTAAAGTCATCCCCTGCGGGGCCTGTTGAGAAACCCTGCCATGCAGAGAGATCACTTCAAACTCCTTTAATGCCTAAAAGCTAAACTCGCGATAAACTAATGAAGAAGGACCACTCTGCCAACTATCGAGCACATGAGCATCAGTGCCTTGACTGTAGCTGTAGACGTGTTCCCACAAAGTTATCACTTTTAGCCGGATAGTGGATGGACTAGGACATGGAGACATTCGGAAGTGTGGACAAGGGTGTGAAATGTGGTAACTGTGGTTTATGTAAAAACGGGATGTGGAATAGAAGGGGAGTAGATGAGCTCATGTCTTATTGCATAAAAGCCCCGAAAACGAATACGACAAAGGCGCAGACGGCTATCCCGCCCATGAAACTGCTGGACATTAGCAAACTCTGCATAATTTCAATGCAATTAAACGACATGTTTCATTAACCCTCCAGCAGTTCTCATTCTCCAACCCTGTAATCTTATTGTTTTATAAGGATTAATTATGCAACTGCAGCACACATTAGAGTTAATGCCCATGACTACACATCCAGTTTGTTTAGTCTGTCTCATCTGCCTGCTCATTGGAGTGACTCAATTTTAGCATCAACTCCTCTGGTTGGACACCTCAGTCACTATGGTTTTACCAAAAAAAACCCCAAACAAACAGACAAGCATACTCTAAAGCATTTTAGTAAAGAATCAGAAAAACAAGCAACCACTCAAGAGGTTTTGTAAGAAAACATGGATGCATTGGGAAGAGATGCATCTATTTAAATAAGTGACAGAACTTAAATAAGGCCATGAAACATTGTAGGCTTTATTATGAGATTCAGACAAAAGACTAAATAGCATCTATTAAAATAAGCACTCAGTCAGAGGGACCCTGGAGCTGTGTGCAGAAAAAAGTCATTCTGACTGACAGAGTTAACCCCACCCTGCTCTAAGGGGTTAAACTAAACTGTGCATGTGATAAAAATTCTGGCAAAAGTTTCTACGTGTTAAATCCAGTGTGGACAGCTTCACTACCAGCCAGGACAAAGACAACTGACCCTTTTCTGTAGCAAAAATACTTCAGCCACACTTCATTCACAGTTAGTGTTCCCAACTACACTAATAGGGCTCACGAGTGAATAAGGGGTCCATTCCTACACAAACTCAGGTCTTACAATGAAAAAAATGCTACAAATTAACTGGTGGTCTTCCTCTAGACCCGTTTTTTTACATAATTCTCCTGTTATCCTGCGGCCTAGCTCAGCTCTAGGGATGGGGTGGATTATTGAAAGGCTTGAATGGTTCAAGTCAGTCCACGTTTTTCCAATGACAGTGAATTTCTCAGCAAAAAATAAAATACGGAGGAAAGAGAGACAAACAAGGAGAAAAGGCCTTTTTGAGAGGTTATATGTCTGATCCAGCCCGTCGTGTGGAAAAAAAAAAGTGTGTGGGTGGGCGTGAGTGTGAGTTGGGGGTGTTAGGGTGGAACTTCAGCCAGCTGTGTGACTACGAATAATACAAGAGATGTAAAGAAAAGAAAAAAACTTACCTATGGAGACAAGCTTGATGTTCTCCCTGTCGAGGAACTCCAGAGCCACGGAGACGTTCTCCAGTTGCATCTGCCTGAAGGTGGGCCGCTGGTTGTACTTGCGGAACATCTTCTTCTGGCTGAGGACCTCCAGGAGCCCGATGAGCCGGAGCCCGTCGCTCAGGTCGGTCTGCAGGTTGGCGATGCGCTTGTTGACGCATTTCAGGTGCTCGTTACACCAGCGGGTGAAGGTGTTCTGCTGGATCTTCTTCCACGGCGCGTCCTCGGCCAGGTCCTTCTCCGTGGCGGGCATGTCTGCGTCCTTGTCCGGGCTGAGAGAGGCGTTGGGCGCGGGAGAGGCTGCGCTCGACTGGTGGAGCCGGGGGTGTTGACTCATTTTTATGGACTCGGCTCTCCCTTTCACTGGCTCTCTGACTCGCTAATTCTCTGGTTTGGGCGGAGCCTCCACGAATCGCTAGACGTTTTTTGTGCTTTTACTCTTTAACTATGATAAAACAAACAAGAGGAAAAAATAAGTAAAACAACAAAAAACCGTGAAGTTAAATGTAGATTTTTAAAAAGTGATTACAAGCAAATGTTTAAAAACTTTTTTTTAACTACAGTAAAAAAGAAAAAAAAAGAATAACAATAAGTAACGCAACAACATTGCGTTACTTATTGTTATGATTACCAATTATTTTAACTTCTTTATTATATTTATGTACAATTATGTAATATTATATAATATTGATCTAATATTGATTTTTATGTGATATGCCTAACAAACTGCTGGATAAAATCCTCTGGTTCCACGGCAGAACAAATGTCTAATAATATTTTTTTAAGTAAATAGGCCTAATAATAATAAGTAAATAAGAATAAGCAAATAATAACGAGTAAATACGAATAAAAATAAGTAAAACAACAGTTAAAATGTAGCTTTTTTTCATAAATATTTGAGATAATCTTGCCTGAGCAGAAGATGGGTCTTTAAAAAGATGTGAAGATGTGTGTATGTGTGTGTGGGCGTGTGTGTGTTTGTGTGTTTGTGTGTGTGTGTGTGTGTGTCTGTGTGTGTGGGCATGTGAGCGTGTCTTTATGACACAGCCCAGTGATTCCCAAGCTTGCCCGTTTTATCACTTCACTGCACATTTTTTTCAGAGCTATTCCTGCTCTAATTCAGACATTTAACCTCATCAAAGCCTCAATAATTACAGATGAGTTGAGCCAGGTGTGTTAGAGCAGGGAAAAGACTCAAGTGTGGAGCACATTGAGACTCCAGAAGCCTCAGCAGGCTTGAGAAACACTGCCCTGGAGTATTACATAATGAAAGAGTGGTTTGGTACACTCTCTTGAAACTCTACCAGAACATTAGCATAAATATTAGTGTTTTCATTCATTCCTAAGAAATTTGCAATTTCCTAATTCATAAAATGTCTCTCCACACAACATTGTTCAAATATTCAGGATATCTGCGATTGTATGTATGTCTCACTAGAGACATTGTCTGGTGCTTCAGGGAAGTATGTTAGTGATGTCAGCACGAATAAAACATAACAAATACAGAATGAATCTGCATCAGGGTCCAATTCTTGCTAGAAGTCCTACAACAAGAAAAAATATATTTCCAGTCATATTCTCTAATCAGAAGTGAGCTCAGCGGCATCTTGTGTACATTCAGTTATTAACACATGTAAACCACTCTGTACAGCTGGTGGCCTGGTGGTTAGGGAGTTGCCCCTGCGATCATCAGAGGGTTGTAGATTTGAATCCCAGGACTGATAGTGGCACCACTGAGAGGTACCGTCCCCGGGCGCTGTGTTCATGGCTGCCTGCTTCTTCACTTGGTGAATGGAAGAATTTCACACTGATCACTGCGTGCTGTGGTATGTTCACGTATGACAAATGGACACTTTACACACTTACACTTTATAAATTGCTTATGAATTTATTTATATTTTATAATATCATGTGTTGCTGTAATGCCATCATTTATAAATATGGTAATGCACTGTTGGAGGAGTGGTCCAGACTCCTTTAAAGAAACAACAAACAATGGGAAAGTAGGAAACGTGCAAATTATGCTGTGTTGAATACCCAAGGAATATAATCCTAAAATCCCTGGCATGATCCGCATACACATTAAGTGTGTGCAGTTTAAAAAACAGTCCTGATGCATTAATTCAGCCTTTTACTAAATAAGGCAACTAGGCTAAATGTGTGTATGTGTGTGTATGTGTGTGGAGAACGCAGACCATTAAGAATGTTTTCTTTTGGCCTTTTTCAGAGACTGCCTCCAGAGAATCTGAGGAATGCCCCTCCTTGTCTAACCACTGATGCCCCCTGACCCCAAATAAAACCCCAATAAAACAACCACATTAAACAGACACGCTCACTTTCTCTACTTTCTCTCAGTGTCTCTCTCTCTCTCTCTCTCTTTCTCTCTCAAACACACAAACACACACACACACACACACACACACACACACACATACACAAATGCTTGCCATCAATGACAAAGAAAAATGAGTGGAAAGTGACCAGTGTAACATTTAACAACATTTGTATGGGCAACTGATTCAAAACCAGTTATATATGTGCTCAACCACAGCTCACGGTTTTCACTTCTATAACTGATGAAAAGCTTGTAAGCTTTTTTCTTGTCATGTCTCACTTCGAATCAACGGGAAAACAAACGAGACATACCAGAACTTTATCACGCCCATCTCGGTTTGTTCTTTAGTGCCATCTGCAGGATGAATAAAGCATGAAAGTGGGCATGAAATAAGGAGCTCCACTTTCTTCCCACTGATCCTGTATTATGCGCCAGTGCTCAGGAACATCACAGGTTTGGCGTAATTAGTAGGATATTTGTTCTCAGGGTGATGAACGGTATATATTTATGATTCTGAAATGACCTAGGAACTGTTTAGCATAAGAATGAAGTTATTATTAATAAATGAATATTCAGAATGTTTTTTGTGTAAAGCTGGCCCTTGTTGTCACACATAAACGCACGCACCACACCACAGCACACGGTGTGAACAGTGTGAAATTCTTTCTCTGCATTTAACCTATTCACCAAGTGAAGCATCGGGCAGTGAGGAACACAGCGGCCGGGGAGCAGAGTGTGGGGAGGGTACCTTGCTCAAGGGACCTCAGTGGTGCCACTAACAGTCTTGGGATTCGAACCCATGCCTTTCTGATTGCAGGGGCAATTCCCAATCAGGACCAGACACCAGCTGCCCTGCTAATTTTGACTGTTGGTGGGACATGAATCTTCAACTCACATTCAGAACCCAGTGCTGTAACCACTGAGACACCAAGTGGCATTTCAAATGATAACCTAATCTTCCCTGCCTCTCTCTCCTTCTCATTCTCTTTCTCTTTCTCTCTTCTCTGTACATGTATATATATATTACACATTAGCATAACAGAACAATAATCTCTGCTTTATATTGTTTTCGCCAGTTATCTGAAGTTGAATAAATCAAAAGACATCCGGGTTATTTACCTTTAAAGTTAAAACACTATATCAGTTTTTTACAAAGTTTGTATTTTCAGATTAACATTACACACACACAAACACACACACACACACACACACACACACACACACATACACACATCCTACCACAAACACACACACATATATATATATTTGTGTGTGTGTGTGGGAGGATGTGTATATATATGTATGGGTGTGTACATCTCACTCTTTCCTACTGTTCTTACTGTAGGAAAATGTTCACTATGCATTTTCAGCATGCAAATTGCTTTCTAATCATTCATGGAGAAAATTATTATATATGTTTAACTGACTAATCATGACAGCCTTGGTTCTAACTTGAGTAATATATGAGCTAATACCAGATGGCCTGTGCATTGACACACCATCAGGACTAAAAATGTGTAAGACAGGCTGTGTGCTTCACACACACACACACATACACACACACAGCATGATGAAATGAAAGAGCGCTGCAGCCGAAAAGAGCTGCTTGATAAACCCACACCTTGGGTGCAAACCGCAGAGCACGCTATCTCCACCAAGCAAGTGAAAAACACAGATTGCACCCTATGCAAATACTGACTTCCTCAGTTTTTTTTTATGGGTGTCTCAAGGGTGTGTCGATTCAGCATGTAAGAAATTATACCATAAAGACTATCACAAGTAGAAGAAGACTGATGTATGTGCTCAGGACACCAAACTGGAACCTGAAGCCCCTCTTACTAGTGAAAGTGAACATCTGTCCTCGCAGCTGGATGGTTAGTGGGCACTCAGGTGAGATGTGTCCTGTGTGCAGTTACAGACGCAAGGGGGCGCCCACACCTACAGCATCAAATGGCGCAACAAGAGCGGACCTTTTCCATATTTTCCCTTATTTGGTGAGGAGCTCTTAATGAGGATTACGCATTTAAACCCCCCCTGTAGAGCCAAATGATGGCTGTGTGTGTGGGGCAGCGTTTAACGCGAGATAAAGCAAAGGACAGCTTCAGTGTGAGATGATCCAAAGCAGTTACATTAAAGCCTGATTCAGACACATTACAATTTGTGCATTTAAGACAACGCTTGCTCCTTTTTGACAATCAAAGACAACATATTTTAAAAAGCCAATAGAGCAGGTCTGAAGAGCGCAACACATTTAGCATCATCTGTAATGAAACGCACATGATGAACTGCAGGATTATGAACATGCAGACAGTACAGAACATGAGGGGTGTGTAAATGTGACAACAGTAGTACATTAACACTAGTAATGAAACACGTCTAAAGAACACCCTGATACACTTTTCTGCGTGTTTCTGTCCGATAACATCCTTCTTAAACTTGTTGAACGACGCTAAAAGCAAAGAAGTGAATATACAGAGAAGTTTAAGAGTTTTAATGCAGCAGATTTTAACTACACACTTGAGGACTGAACACAGCTTCATAAAGTATAGGGAAAGCATAATCGCTGACTTACACTTCTTTGATTGTTTGGTTGGTGGTTTTGGGGGAAAAAAAGTTGTCTTCTGTATCCTCCACGACTCCGCAGGCAGGAGAAAAAGTGCAGTGTCTCCCTCCCGGACCTCTCGAGCCTGCCTGAGGGGGGAATGCTGGTTCGGTCTGCTCCAGAAAGAGCACTAGTGACACCCCTCGGCCTTTTCTATCTCCTTCTGTCCTCCGTGGCTCTCCAATACGAGAGCCTTAATTGGTAAAGTATCAAAGAGGAGGTGGAGGGGGGCTCTTTTCTAGCAGACTGAGTGAGAGGCTGACGTTATACCGGGGACCGCGCCTTCAGATTTTAAAGGTATGATGTCACCCCGTTTTCAGCAGCGTGGTGCGGAGTTTTTTTTCCTACCCGTTTTCTGACAAGCGCCCGTCCCTCTTGTGCTACTATTGGTTAATACAAGCCAAGCTTCCACGGTACGATTGGCTAGTTTTTCATCCTCCTACGCTGATTGGATACAAGCACACTCTACTGGCCAGTCCGTGAGCAGGAGGGCGGGGCTATGCTCAATACGGGTGAGGAAGAACCCCTCTTTCCCGAGAGCCTGTCTCCGATAAAAAGTCTATTTGTCTAGCTATCTGTTTTTTTGTTATTAGAGAATTTATGCTCAGAGTTAGGGTCTTCTCTGTGAACTTTTAAAGCACATAAACGACCGTGCACAGCTGATTTTGATGAAAGAAGTGGAAATGCAGGGGCCAATGTTAGTCTGAACTGGACTGAAGCCAAGTCTGAAAGAGGACCTGAAGAGCTGATGAGATCACACAGTATAGGATGTATGCGTGTGAGCAAAGAGAGAGAGGGAGAGACTTAATGTATTGATGGTTAAACGTTAAGCTGTGTTCTGTATTGTACAGATGAACACAGATACACTAAATGGACATAAGTTTTGGGACCAGGCCCCTTACTTCCAGTGAAGGGCTTAATCTTAATGTTTCAGTATACCAAGACATTTTGGATAACATCATGCTTTCAACTTTGTGGACACAGTTTGGGGAAGAACCTTTTTTATTCCAGCGTGACTGTGCCCCAGTGCACAAAGCAAGCTCCATAAAGACATGGCTGGATGAGTTCAGTGTGGAAGAACTTGACTGGCCGAGTCCTGACCTCAACCCCATCCAGCACCTTTGGGATGAACTGGAACGGAGATCGTGAACCAGACCTTCTCGTCTGACACAATAAATGCTCTACAGAATGAATGGACACAAATTCTCACAGAAATTTATGTCCAAGAAGAGTGGAAACTGTTATAGCTCCATATTAAATTTGAATGCAGTGTCATTCAAGTGTTTGTTGGTCAGGCATCCCAAGACTTTTGTCCGTACAGTAGATTCTTTTGTAATAAGGATAAGGAAGTGTATTTTGGAAATTCTTTGTTCTTGCCTTCATTTTAATGGTTATTTTGTTATGGCATCTTTATCAGAAGGTGAGGAAACTGAAGTAAACTGGACTCTCTGCATTTCCCCAGGTTTCTCTCGGGCTCATCCATGGCAGAGCATCTCACATCATCTGGCCTCCAAACCGGTGGCAGAAGATCAAGCCGTCTGTTCCTCCTAATCGCAGCCCTTTACTCAGCTGGGGAGGACCAACAGAAGAAGACGAGGACGATGATGGGGATGATTGACTTTTCAGACTACCACACAATGACATTAAACCTCATCTACAGACCATGCTGTTGGTTGGACTTTGGACATGCATCAGCTGGTTGAGAAGCAGCAAACCACCTCAGTGTTCTTTTATAACCTGTTAGATTTCCAATTGTGCAAATTTGTGCACTCTGTCTGAGTGGGCAAAGGGTGTTTAGAGTAATTGAAAACTGCTTTTGCCTTTGAAAAATGCCCTAAAATAAACCACTGGAGGAGATACTGAAAAACCCTCTTAAGTGTCCAACTTCACTTCGGTTCTGTTGTGTTAATTCAAAGAAATAAACGCGACTCACACTGTCATTTTCCCTGATTATTTTTTCCCCTGATTATTGTAATGGCTTTCGCTTGTTTTTGTTTTGTTTTTTTTAAAGCATTTGCCACCAGCTAGTGACTCATTGTTTTATTCGCCTAATCATGTGATTGAAGTTCATTTGTCAGTTAGAGAACACACATCGGGAACACACTCAGCTGTTTCTGCTGAAGAACTGGCAGTAAGAAAGAAAAAACATGGGCAAAAAAAACAAATCCTATTAAATCTCCATAATGTTTCAATTTAAAACAGTTTAAAATGTGATGCATCTTACTTAGGTCTGTTTATCAAAGTCTATAATGTGTATGTAATAACTCCGTTTTTCTGCCTGTGTATCTCTTTAATGCTTCTGCTACACATTCACCTGTGATGTACCTTGAGGAAAAGGTTGTCATATGCATAAAACGGAGTCAGCGGTCAATTTTGTGATTGATCTTGTGCTGCCTTGACAGATCGTCCTTAAAAGGCACGGCCACGAATGAAGCTCACACTACAGCTGGCTCCTCGGGGAGCACACCAACCATGGTTCTAAACTCAATAGGCCTTAATGTGAGTGGCTGCAGGTCAATACAAATCTCCGTGCCGGCCTGTGATAAGTTCAGTGGCTGTCAAACATAAATTGGCACCGACATCCTGGGAGGAATCTCATGTCCCTGGAGGAAGCGAACTCCCAATGAGTCCCAATAGAGGATTTTAATTTCTCCTTTGTCCAAAATGTAGGTTTTACTCATCTATTAGCCCCATTTAAATGTGCATTTTGAAATGATCCTCACATTACACTGAGTCATAAGTAACCCTCAACAGACTTTATGTGGTTTCTGACACTGCATGACGTTTGATATTATTATTTAGGGTTGGTTCTGACTCCTGGTGAACTTATAGATACTGTTCTAGTACTCTCACTACTAAAATACTAGATTAAAGAGTACTAGAACTACCATTCTCCAGAATGTCCTGTCTCCTGTTTGGGTATTCAGACCCTCTTCCAGGGATGAATCACTGCTGTTCAGACCTACACAGTTAAATTATTTAGGCTCTCTGAAATCAAACCATATAAGAACAGGTGTCCAGCCACAGCTGAAGAAATGTACACATGAATTCTTATTTCAGCGTTTTCTATGAAGACAAGAACTTTCACAATGTAACATAACAGTTGGCTGCTTAGAATAACAGTCCAGCACACAGAGGGGGTGAAATAAGAGCCATATGTTTGTTTTACTGGTCTTGACAATTAAGCACTATTGTACGGTGCCGAAGTTAAAAGAAAAAGTGAACTGCATCTTCCATTGATAATCAAGCACATTTAATACCTTTGAGTTAATACTACTACAGATACACTATATGGACAGAAGTATTGGGACACACCTCTTAATGATTGAATTCAGGTGGTCTCTTACTTCCAGTGAAGGGTAATCTTAATGCTTCAGCACCAAGACATTTTGAATAACGCCATGCTTCCAACTTTGTGGACCCAGTTTGGGGAAGAACCTTTTCTATTCCAGCATGACTGTGTCCCAGTGCACAAAGCAAGCTCTATAAAGACAAGGCTGGATGAGTTCAGTGTGGAAGAACTTGACTGGCCGCACAGAGCCCTGACCTCAACCCCAACCTTATAAATGCTCTCATAAATTAATGAATGGGTACAAATTCCCACAGAAACTCCAAAATCTTGTGAAAAGCCTTTCATGAAGATTGGAAGCTGTTATAGCTACAAAGTGGGGACCAATTCTAAATTAAAGTCCTTGTTTGTGTAATGGTCAGGCGTCCATAAAACTGGAATTGTCCAAATGCTGTTCTGTATGGGCGTGTCGTGGGAGCTAGTTTGACTGATCACTTTTTTGTTTGTTTTTTCATGAATTTCTGTTCAATTTTGGTTGCCTTCAATTTTAACCACTTGCTTGGACTCCACATTACATGATATCACCAACACTGGGATGCTGAAGGCTAACATATCCCATCTCTAACAAAAATGGACACTTGGTGCAGAACGCTGACCGCCAATTCTGTTATATCAGCTAACAGATGCCCAAGTTAGCATCATGCTGAGTGAATGATGTAGAGCGAGCGCTAACCTGCTGTCCAATTATAGCTGTCTCCAATTCGACCCACTATCTGGGTGGTAAAGGCCAGCATGTGCTTCCTCCAAGTCATGTGAAGCCACATTTTCGAACTGTCACTAATGCAATTGGACACTTGACTGGGCTTATAGGAGAACTCTAACCACCTCTTCTCTTATATCAGCTAACCAACGCCCCTGCTGCCATCATGAGTGAATAGTGGAGAGGGAGGTCAACCCTACCCACCAAAGAGGGTGAAGCCAATTGTGCTCTCTTGGACCTCTCAGCCATGGATGGCTGTGGCACCTCCAGGGTTCAGACTCCTGATGATACGACGAACATTTGGACATTTCCACCGTTTGGGAAGGTATCATTAAAAAAAACACTAAATAGAGCACAACCTTGTCAAGCAGCTTTTTAGTATACAAAAGCAACTCTGCACAGGAGAAACAATCTCTTATGGAACATGACAAGCGCATTACCTCCACCCCAGGGGAAATTGAATCTCAAATTGAATTTACTTAAAAGAGCCGAAGTCTTTCAGTGCTGGATGCACACAGCAGTGAAAGTCTGTGTCAGTGTCTCATGGACATGTTGATATACACCCTGACACACATTCAGCAGCAGCTCAAATCTGAGCTACATTATGTCTAAGCCAAACAGCCACTGGGGTTTCCGGCCAAATGAAGACGGACACACGGTTTGTGCATTACACAGAGGCAGGGAGAAGCTTTTTAAAGCATCAGGCACAGCCACCTCACACAAGAGAGCGGTTTAACGGGTTGCTGTACTCCACACAGGCAACGTAAGGCTTTTACACAAGTGTTTCTTTTAGCTGAGTCTAATCCTCTCCTCTCCTCCTTTATTATTAACAGAGCATGTTTTATGTAACAGAAACGGAAACAAATCACTAAAGACACTAAATCCTAGAACTGAGGTAAAATGAATCCTGGAACTGTGTAGAAAACAGTGATACCAACACTATTGCTGCTCACAGACCGAAAACAAAGGACTTTCTTTAATAACCGAAATCAAATGATCATTTTCTTACAGTTCCCATTAATCACATTTTTTATTCCCTTTACCTTAGAGTGCAAGAGCAAGTGTGGTGTGAATGTATAAACTACATAATGACCAAAGATGGCAGGGATTTTCACATTTATTGGCTTAATTGGTGGTCCACAAGCTGCACTTTATGTTAAAGAGATCAGCGGACCCATTATTTTCCAGATGACGGTAAAGAAGAGAATGGGAATGAATTCACACTAATTGTGTGACTTAGCTTCATAAATATGAAGTTATACTGATATATGACTAATGTATTACTATATTACTTATGTAAAGAGAGAAATAAGAGATCTAGGTAAGAGATCTACCCGATCCGTACCGAGCTACTCGTCGGCAGGGCCGAAAGCAGGCCGCAGCAGCACTGACTGCATCACTTCTTTCTGATTGGTCAAAATGTTGCCATCACAACATGCAAAGAGGCCTTTGGATTTTTTTGCTGTCAATGCAAAAAAACAACAATGGAGATACAAACTAACAACTGATTGAAGATAGTTTTCAACGTTGTGAGAAATGCTAAGGTGAACCAGGACATTGCTAACAAGTTAGCTGGGTTGGGTTTTTATCACACGGGTAAAGAATGCCCGGGGGAAAAAAACTAACTGAGATACACTGAAAAATCAAAGTTTGCTATAAGTTTGGAGTCATGAAAAAATGCAAATGTCTTGGTGCACCTTCAGAAGTCTTGTGGAGTCTCAGCCTTAGTGGGTCAGAGGTGTTTTGCCGCCACAAGGGGGACCTACGTAATATTAGGCCGGTGGTTTTGATGTCATGGTTGATTGGTGTATAATACACATGAAATATGTATGAAGTGCTTTAGTCAATGGCCAATATGTGTGTCAAAAATGATGTAGTGGATGGACAAGGGTCACCTGCTTTTGAACCACTGTGTCCAGTTTGGAATATCAAATGCTAATTCATGCATTATTAAACCTAGATGAACACCATGCAGAATGCAAATTGCTGTTTTTTTGCCGCAGGGTCAAAACAACAGAACATGTTGCATTAAGACGGCCAGTGGAACGGTGAGCAATCTTACTGACAATGGTTCAGAAATGGGAAAAACATAAAAAATTATAGTAACTGGTTTAGTAATGGAAAGGTCATTGAGTTTCCCAGAAAATGGTTCCAAAATAGACTGAAGGTATAACGTTTCAGAGACTGGCAGAGCTTTAGGTGCGCCCTCCTCCTTTGTTAGCTAGCCCTGTGTTTTATCCTAGCCTGCTAAATATGCCCATGTCCCACCTTGTGTGCTCGAAGCTTGAGTGCAGAATTGTGTGGAAATGGGACAAACCAATTAAAACCCAATTTCTGCTCCCAGACTCCAGGGGCAGGATGTGGTTGTGTGGTTTCTCTTGATAAGCTGCGTGTAGGAGTTGCAGCATTGCTATTGTTACCTGGCTCTTCTACAGTCATCCCCTCGAGCCCCAAGTAACACAAAAAGCTACAACTGGATATTTGCAAAGGGTAATAAGCTAATTCAGCGAAGCACTGTGCAACCTGGGTGTTTATCACAATCACTACCACCTTAAGGGCATCTGAAAAACAAGCTTTTAAAGAATGTCTTATAATGGGGAAAAAGGGAATAGATTTATATCTCAATTGGGGGGGCACTGATGAACAAATGGCAGCTGATGGCTTGTTTTAGTCCTGTTTAGTAGCACTGAATGTGATGTGATGCAAAAAAATGTGGTTGGACAACCAGTTCGCATCCTTGAAGACTAATGATGAAGTCTGAGTACGGTTTTCAATACCAATTAAAGCTGACAGCTGAGATTTTGCGAGGGCTTTTACTTCACACTGATGGTGTAAATCTATGATTCGTCTTGGATCATTTACTTCTAATAAAGCCTAGTGAGCCCTGAAAAAAACTTGTTTACATACAATTAACAAACTACCAGCTTCATTATATCACTCAGCTGCCAGTTCCATTCACATCTAAAAAAAACAATATGAGCAAGAAATATATTTCAAATGCATCGTGTGTCCTTCAGATACATTCCAAACTCTAAAATGCATCAAACCCATCATTTTATCATGCATGACTCTGAAGGGCAAAATAAACTTTTGCACATATAGTGGTGCTTGAAAGCCTTTACATTTTTCTATATTTCTGTAGAAATGTGTGCTAAAAGAACAAACTTTCATAAAAGTCCTAAAAGTAGATAGTTAAACAAATGAGACAAAAATATCATTCTTGGCCATTAACAGTCATGTTGCAACAGAAATATTGTTGTTATTGGTCACAACAGATACTGAAAGCAAAGATTTACATATTTCTGTCACTCAAAGATATGTAATATTGGATCATTTCCCTCAGTAAATGAATGACCAAGTATAATATTTGTCTCATTTGTATAAGTGGGTTCTCTTTACCTTCAGGACGTATGAAAATCTGATGCTGCGTTAGGTCATACTTTTGCTAAAATATGGAATCCTAAAAGGCTTCACAAACTTTTAAGCACCACTGTATCTCTGTTTTCTGAATCAGAAAGAGGACTTTTTGGGATGCACTTTGCAGTGTTAAATCTGTGACTGTGGCTTTAAACAGGAGAGGATGATGCCTGAAAAATGACATCTCTATAACCTGCACTGCTGTATCTGGGATTACGATTCTAGCTGATCAGGAAGGCTGGTCTCTGCTCCAGTGGATGTTAAAGTAAAGACGCAGTGCACTCTGGTGGATAAATTAAGCCACAGCATTAAAAATATGCAGGAGATCTTCTGTGTTCTAGAATAAACTGCATTTTCTAAAATATGTTGTGTGTTCGAATATACCACGTTTCCTTATATTCTAAAAATGTTTAGTAATGCTTCTTCTACTTTCAGCTACCCCTGATTAGGGGTCACCACAACAGATCAACTGTCACCATCTCCTTCTGTCCTCTGCATCTTCATCTCTAACACCAACTGCCTGCATGTTTTCCCTCACCACATCCATAAACCTCCTACTAGACCTTCCTCTTCTCCTCTTCCCTGCCGCTCCATCCTCAGCATCCTCCTCCCAACACACTCAGAGTCTCTCCTCAGCATCCTCCTCCCAACACACTCAGTCTCTCCTCAG
>JBBJLS010000134.1:22654829-22665234 GCA_037577275.1 Bryconaethiops microstoma | reverse complement strand
AGAGAGAGACAGAGAGAGAGACAGAGAGAGAGAGAGACAGAGAGAGAGAGAGACAGAGAGAGAGACAGAGAGAGAGAGGGTAGATATAGAACATTGGGGTTTAACACTTCTAAGAAGTGATTCTGGAATTTTATCAAGATATCACGGCTAAATCAAAACCTAGTGTTTCTATTTTTGTCATTTTTTTGTAACATAATTATAAAAAAAACAACACACATGCAGTTTACACTTTGACAAAGTGACCAAGAGAAAAGCCCAAAGTTGCTTAGAATAAAAGTCTCTTGTAAAGTTAGGTTTTAGAGGTTGAAGGTTTTGTTTCAGCAGTGATGTGGCTCATCCGTCCCTTTCCTTCATGTCTTTCTGCTTTCTTGTGGCTCCGTTTTCAAATTTGGCATCCATCGCCATGGCGACAAATATGCTTTCACTTCCCATTAATCCGCTGTTGTTCGTTGTGCTACCTCATCAGTTTACAGGGGAATTTTCTTTCATTTTTCGTTTAGGATGGAAAACAATAAACATCCTTTGGCTGGAAAAGACATAATCTTAGTAGTGCTCCTTTTCTTTACTTATTAACTGGAACAATGAAGCTGGAACAGTGCAGTGAATGTCATATTTACTCCATTTGCCCTTAACCCAAATGTAGTGTCACTGATAATGTCACTGATTGCACTGGAGGCAATGAGGCAAAAAGTATAAGGCTAATGCAGCGAACAAGTGATCAAGTAATCACACACTTACCTCAAACTACATATATACCAAACTACATATAGTTTTTGCTCATTTTGGAACATTTCAATTAGTTTTTTTTTTTTTTTTAACATTTGACACCATAGCTGCTATATTCTAATGACATGTGAACAAAAAATGTATATATTTTTGAATGTTATGAGACTAAATGGAGGAAAAGCGTGCATGGCTAAAACAGTATCAGCCACCATCATAAAGCCTTATCTGTAGTTCTGTCCTATAGATAACAGTGTCATACAGTGTCAAAAATCACATCAACAATTTCGGTGACTTAATAACCCCAAACAGATGTTATCTAAAACAACGCTGTAGCTCCAGTGTAAAATAAAGAAGCAAATGTCAGACACCAAACATGCATTTATGGATATGGAAATCGTGTAAACTAGATTTAATTTTGCTGTATTCAGTTCTCAGAGCAGTAGGCCTCTCCCCAGTAATGCAGCTGGGTGTGGAGTCCACTGCCCAGATGTGGCTGATGCTGGCCACTGCAGCTTTCTGGACTTCAGCCATGCAGAACTGTTGACTGCTGTAGTACATTCAGAGGAGAAAGCTTCATTGTTTTCTTCATTGCTCTTTATCCTCTTCCCTCTGTCCCTCCACCATCCCACTTTCTGTTCTCTGATCTTTGGCCTTTGCTTACATCCTCCACACATTTGGAGCTCATTAAAACAAAATTACACTCCATACCCATCCAAGAGTACATGCCTGCACACACACATCACACGTAACACACAATGCAGTGCATACAGAGCACATTAGAAGTCTAAAATGCTTGATTTGAAAGATACAACTGCATCAGTTTTGGATTATAATTTGTGTGAAAAATTCTTTCGAATGTAAAAAGGTTTGGCGTGTTGCCTTTATTGTCTTTATTCTGGCACTGTGTACATGATCACGATCACGTGTGTATTCAGTGTATTTTTTTATATAATTTAATTTTATCAACTGAATTGTATAAAATTTATCAATGAAACTCCATCTCATACATTTTATATCACATTAAATTGCTAATTAAAGCACCACAGTCAAACTGGATCATGACGTCAGAGATTTGCACTTCTAGGCTGGGTCTAAACGTTACAGCCACCATAATATTTGGGTATTTTAATGACAGGGTATAGTCCGTTTTTCAAAATTTGACTTCAGCTAATCTTAGGTAAGCATCTACTGTGATATTATTTTGTCATTTTGAAATAAAAGTCCAGAAGCTTTCATAAAATCTATAATATAATGTCTGTTAGCTAATTTAGTGAATATATTCTATTGTTCAAGGTAGTTGGTGCTTTTTGAGTAAAGGAGCTTCTTTTTGTAAGGTGAGTGTTTAATTTGTGTTAAACCTTACATTTTGGTACTAAGAAGTGTGCAATCCTAGCCTTCTTTTATTTTTCTCTGAAAAATAACACTAATGGTAAAATGACTAAATTATACCACCTTTTGGTGATCAGTCTGTATCTTCAAAACGATGTGACATGTTGCTGCAGTTACTGGGACCTTTATCACAAAACTATCCCATATGACACTCACCTACGAGACAACATGGGCAACAAAGAATAGAGACTGCTGCCTTCAGGTTCAGACACAGTCTTAGTCCACGTGTTGGAGTGCATTTTGGTGACCCTTCATGCAGTGGACATGAGAACACAGGGTGGGTTCACACATCCTGATCTATGTGTGAAGCTTTTGGTGGGCTGCTGCACCTAGCCTGTGGCTCCTGAGCAGTAAAACTGGGTGAGTATGGGTTAAAAGAATCTTCACCATAATAGAGGTGTGAAATGTTATCTGCTGTCTATAACTGCATGTCAAGGAAGACCACACAGGAAACCCTCAGCTTTCGAACCTTGCCTAGCAGGGCAGCGTCAAACAAGGACAACATGCACCATGTTCTTCCTGTCAGACACATGTAGGAGGTAGAACCTGGCAGATGTTATTTTTGATTAGCATTAAGGTCTTTTTTTGCCAAACTTAATTAGGTCAAGAAACAACAGACATGAGATACTAGATATGAAAACATGAGATACATGCTAATGCGATTAACAATGAATGAAACCCAGTGGCTAACAACTAGCATTGCTCAAAAGATATTGTGCCATCCATTCGTTGTTAGTAACATTAGCATGTACGGTTAAACTATTCCGTAAATGTTTAATTCTCTTTCATTCTTTCTTTACTTTCATGATCACCACTGGAGTCCCACAAGGTTCAGTTCTTGAACCTCTGTTGTTTTGTTTTTTTTAATTTCCCCATTCTATGACATCTAAAACTACAACATCCAAAAAAACACCCATTATTTTAGGATTACCCACCCAGCAGACATTCTAGAACTTGCTTATTAGAAATCAAACACTGAATGAAACATAACGTCCTTAGGTCGAATGGTTACAAGACTGAACGCATCCTCATCATCAACTCTTAACAAAACGCTGTAAAGCTCTCCATTGATGACCCATTCCATATTACACCTATTCTCCAAAATCTTTACTGGTGCCTTGTTAAGTACAATTTACACTTCAAAATAATTCTTCTCACATATAAAGCTCATAACAAACTTGCTCTTTTACTTTTGTCTAATCTTCTCCTCCCCAAACCCACCCATAATTTAATATCAGCTTCAGCTGGGCTACTAAAAATTCCTCCAACATCCATAGTTTTGGTGATCAAGCACTTTTGCTTCTTGTTTCTAGAACTCTCTTCCCTCACAATTCATACAGTCTACATTTCTCTTTTTTTCCTAGCCCACTACCAACCCAAGAACGTCTTCTCAGTGTTGTCTACTCATTTTTGTTTTCCAATTTTCTCTTTTAATGGGTTATTGCTGGTGTTCTGTTATTATAAATGTAAGCATATTATCATAATTGTTACAGGTTTTTAAAGTAATTTGGGAATTGTGGTCCATTTATTATGAAATGTTAACACAATGTAAAGGGCACTTGGTGTGCTTAAAACTGTAAATAAAAAAGATTTGATATAACAGCAGTGAATATGACACGAAGCTCACAGTGAAGGAAAATGAAGGACTGTTAGATTTCATCTCTCAGTACTTCATTAGAGTCTGGCAGATACTTCAGGCCTGAAATGAGACAGTTTGAGAATTTGTTAAAAATTTAAAAAATGCAAGGACAGTAACTTATTATTCTAGGCAATTATCTTGAAAGAGAGATTATGCTGGCAAAAAAAGACTGGATAAAGAGTGGGTTGTGGCTGACTGCGGTTCAGATTTCAATGAGCTGAGGTGAACAGTTATGTATGTGAATCTGAGTCAGACCTGACCTGAGCACAGTCCCATCTAAGGCAAGGAGTGTTTGCTTGGCCCACTTAGGCGAGGAATGCAAGAAGAGACAAGAGGAATAGTTTGGATTGTTTAAAGACCTTCATGGACACAGTACACTCTTGATTAATCATAAGCTGGTTGCTGGGGCCTTGTAGAAACAAGATATCTCTGTCTCTCTCTATCTCTCTATCTCTCTCTCTCTCTCTCTCTCTCTCTCTCTCTCTCTCTCTCTCTCTCTCTCATAATCACCTTTTAGTACATTTTCTTGTTTTCTACTGAATTCCACTGACTGCCTTTTAACTGACGTTAGGCTTTCTGCATGAAAGATGGGCCAGAGAGAGGGTGTTTGTACTGACATGTAATATCTGGCTTGACTACGAACAAATGTTAGTGATTCCATGGATTCCAAAGGCCACCCCCAACATTTGTTCTTCATTAGCCAGAGTTTAGAAATATGAGGTCATTCCTCTTCCAGAAAATTAAGAGGAAAGAAGGTTTTTTTTTATACAGCACCCCCATACTGTCCTGCATTAATGACACAACAGAGACATCTTTTGGAGGAAAAGGAGACAACTGATTGCGACATGGTTGTGTTTGTTGATCTTTGTCGCCATCCGGTGTGTATCAAGATTTGTAGTGTAAAAAGGGGTCTTGTTAGTTTTCTTGTTTTTATTGTCATAGGTCACGCATATGTCAACATTACAACAATGAGAGATTACATGCAGTAAAAAAAGAGAGGCATTTTTAAAAATATTAAAAGATTCATGTTCAAGTGTGGTGAGATGTCACCAAAAGGACAGTTTTGTGCTTTTGGAATAGTAAGAGCAGTATTTGAAACAGCTTTATTTTTTCAATAAAATATACATTTTCTAAATATGCACTTCTGAATATGGAAAGTATATATAAAATGTATACTGAGTTAAGAGCTCTACACTACAGTACTAAAACAAACCATTTTTTAGAATTCATGATGCAATATATTATTATTCAGCTCAAATCCTTGAGTAAGGATAGTGGGATTGATACTAAAGAATATTTTTTTCTTTTTTAGAAAATTAGTTTATCTGATTAATTTTTTAAAAGTGAAAAATTACTGTAGCAAACTCACAGTTATATGACCATGAAGTAATTTCACTGCACCCTCTGTGCACGTTTATTCAATACTACTACAAAATCATTTTAGTGCACACATTTACACAACGTTTTAAAAAACAAACAAAAAAAACCCCAACAATTTTCCCGTTTTATGTGTGAAAAAGAAATCAGTGCGATCACTACTTCTTCGCCAGTATAAGGAGGCATTAGCTATGGGCCGCTTTTTTCCTGTCTGAACTACAAATTGAGGCCATCTGGGAGGAAAAAAACTACATTTCCCGACTATGAATGAACAGAGTGCGAGAGACAAATTTAAAGCCTAAACATTATTAGGATGGGGGTTATAATGCCTAACATAGCCTAGTTCAGGTTCATTTCTATTTTAGAGCGTTTATAGCTTCCAGAAAGTCGTATTTATCGTGTAAAACCTGATAATGACTGAGACGCTCCTCCATCTTTCCGATATGACGCAGCGGAAGCTCTTGCTGCTTCCTTTCCTCCATTAGGTGAGTTCGTGGAGCGGGCGGGTTAGTGAAGCTCTTGAAAAAATGATCACAAATATAATTATAAGTGTAGTCTGGAACACTCGTCTATGAATTAAAGTGACTATTGTTGTGTTTTTTCCAGATCGCAACCATGGGCCGCCGTCCAGCCCGTTGGTAAGTGCTGAATTTTATAGTTTTAGTGTGAGGAGTGAGGAGAGAGCTGAAAATGGCAGGGCCTCTAACCATGTGGCAGAACAGAGGCTAACACAGTCTAGCTGAATTTAACATATTAAGATCAGTTTACAGGACTGGTTGACCAGAGGATAGCTATAAAATGTTTATTAATGTATTTTGTAAGTCTCTTTAGTCTCATGTTGCCTCTGAAGCCAACATCAAGAGCTAAACGTACCGTTTGAGAGAGATTGACATTGCCTATACAGGCTGTTTTATATTCTAGTAATAATGCTGTTTAAAATAATTTACTGGCCGTAGATTAGATTTGCTAAAGAATGTCTAGGTATATGTAGTGTCTGTATAACTGTTTACCTTCGTTACTTAGATTGTCTGCATCACGTTAAAACACTAGTGGACAAAAGTGTTGGAACACCTTTTAATTATCGAATTCAGGTGGCCCCTTACTTCCAGTGAAGGCTTCAGCATACCAAAACATTTTGGACAGTGGCATGCTTCCAACTTTGTGGACAGTTTGTGCAAGGCCCTTTTCTATTCCATCAGGACTGTGTCCCAGTTCACAAAACAAGGTCCATAAAGCCATGGTTGGATGAGTAAATGCTCTACAGAATGAATGGGAACAGATTCCCACAGAAACAACACTTTGGAAAGCCTTCGAAGAAGAGTGGAAGCTGTCCAAAGTGGTAGCTGCAAAGGCAGGCTGACTCCATATTAATCTGTTTATTAGAATGCAGTGTCATTAAAGTCCCTGTTGATGTAATGGTCAGGCGTCCCAATACTTTTGTCTATTTAGTGTATATATTAAGCATGTGTAGTTGAAGTGGTTTAGTTCATCATCTCTTACTTCTGACAGTATTTTGTTTCCTTCCTCACAGCTACAGATACTGCAAAAACAAGCCTTACCCCAAGTCCCGTTTCTGCCGGGGTGTGCCTGGTAAGGCCGTACACTTACACATCATCTCCAGAACACACTTGTCTCTCTGTGTAGTGGTAGCATGAATAAAGGACAAAGTCTTCATGTAGTGTTAATGTCTAAATGTAAAACTGTAGACTCAACATTCGAGTTTTATGGCCAAACTCGTTTGACATGAGTACTTGCTGTCAATCATTGAATTTTAGTGGCTTTCAAAAAATCAGGCCAATCACTTTCATTTATAATTGTCAGCCATGTCTGAGAATCTTTTTTCCAAACCTAGATCCTAAGATCAGGATCTTCGACTTGGGCAGGAAGAAGGCTAAGGTGGATGAGTTCCCCTTGTGCGGTCACATGGTGTCTGATGAATATGAACAGCTATCCTCTGAAGGTAAGAGATAGCATTGACCTGTTTGAATGGGAAGGTATACTTACTTTGCCAATACTTTAAATTCCTCTCTTTGTTTGCACAACATATGGTTGTCTTTTTAAGTGAACAATATTTTTCCTAAATGCTTTTGGAAAGAATTGTCTTGATCCAAGTCTTTTGTTTTTTGCTCCTGTCACAGTAAACTATGTCCTCTTGTTCTAGCTCTTGAGGCTGCCCGTATCTGTGCTAACAAATACATGGTGAAAACCTGCGGTAAAGATGGTTTCCACATCCGCGTGCGCCTACACCCCTTCCATGTCATCCGCATCAACAAAATGTTATCCTGCGCTGGAGCTGATAGGTGGGTTTGTGTCCAGTTTGAAAACTGCTGCAGCTTATTAAGCCGACCAGACAAGTTGCTCGTACTGTTCTGGTGTGCAAAGGTTGCAGACAGTGAATCTTTGGTTGTGTATGAGCCCAGCTGTGAAGTGCTGGGTCCTGTAAGGGACCATTGAGACATTGACTCATTGCCCTAAGCTTGGAACATTGTGCATTTAGTTTTCGTATCAAGCTGTGCGAGTAACACGGGCTGTTTTCTGTCTTTAGGCTCCAGACTGGAATGCGTGGTGCCTTTGGAAAGCCCCAGGGTACAGTGGCTCGCGTGCACATTGGACAGGTGATCATGTCCGTGCGCACAAAGGCCCAGAACAAGGAGCATGTCATTGAGGCTTTGAGGAGAGCCAAGTTTAAGTTCCCTGGTCGCCAGAAGGTACGTTTATCAGTGCTATTCATTGTGTACCATGTAGGTAAAGCAAGCTGCAGTGCCATTAACTTATTACTATAGTTAAGTAATTTACTGTTTTATTTTTACAGTTTATTAAGCTTAAGAAGTTCAAGCACTTGATTTGACAGACCATGCATAGCCTTTCAGAATACTTCACTGGCAAAAGAAAGCTTATAAAAATGTAAATATGCATTGTTACACAGGTTTGCACCCAATCTTTGCTTATTTACCAATCAAACTTGATCATTCCAATTAATGGTCTGCAGCTTATTAAGCCGACCAGTTTGGTTGTCTGTGCCCTTCTGGTGTGCAAAGGTTGCAGACAGTAGATCTTCGGTTTGTGTATGTGCCCAGCTGGGAGGTGCTGGGTCCTTAAAGGGACCGTTGAGACAAATTACACAATTGTTTTATGCAGAATGGTGAACTTTGTAGCTGGGGGCGGGAGTTGTGTTAATTTTTTTCAACCCCAACTTTTTTTTCCCCTCCTGCTTAGATCCACATCTCAAAGAAGTATGGCTTCTCCAAGTTCAACGCAGCTGACTTTGATGACCTCCTGCAGGAGAAACGCCTGGTCCCTGATGGCTGTGGAGTGAAATACATCCCTAGCCATGGACCACTGACCCGTTGGAAGGCCCTGCATGCCAACTAAGCACTTCACACATACCACTAACTGTGTGAGAGAGGGCTCTCAAATTACTGAAGTTAAATAAAATCAATTGTTTTTGATTACAGAATATGGCTGTTTTTGAATCTTTGCTGTAGGCTTTTTCAGTGTATTTATGTAAAAGTTTGTTTGATAAATGATAGTTGTATTTGAAGAAAAAACAGGTGCAGCAAAGGCACAGAATCAGTTATTGAACATGCATACATGATTTCAGTTGGATTAAGGGTTTGGGTTCAAAACTAAATTGATAGCCACTGAATCAAGATTTTATATTAACACCTGAGTGAACGTTTTGGCCTAGGTTTTTGTGCTTGGTGACACTGGAGATCTAAAGTGACACTACAGTCATGATGAACCAGGCACTTAGTATGTACAAGTGAACTGAATTTTTCCATGTGACAGTTTGAGGTAGACCTTTACTCTTGTTCTTAGTGTTGAAATAAAGGATGCTATGAATGGGAAACAAAACATTTTATTACAAAATTTAAAGGCATGTTTAAAACAGTTGTCATCTGGTACATGAGTATTAAAACCTGATAGAAATGTGTACACTGACAATTGGGCAACTTGCATTGTTGGCCACATATGGTGTTCTCAGTTAATACAAAATGTAATTGACCCTCAAATCTGAATCACTAGCAGAGAAATTGTAAGTATTGTCTTTCTCAATGGAATGTGCACAATTAATAGGCAGCTAAATTAAAAAAAAAAAAAATCCCACCTTAATTTTGTAGTAGGTGTAACAACTACAAAATAAGCCTTCCCCATGGAGACGCTTTATTAAGTGCTGTACAAAGAGATGTACCCTCTTTCTCACTGTAAATCTCCTGTTTGAGAAAGGACCGCAGGTTCTCGCTAAAAATATAAGCCAGGTGAGGAAGGAGTCCGGTAATTGTCATTTTTGAGGCTTTTGTGGGCTAGCCAAGTAGTGGAGAACTTGGGTGCACAGTCATAAAAATCATAGCCTTTTTGAAGCAGATTTCAGTGGTGGCATAGGGGGTAGGATACTTGCCTCTGGACCAAGAGGTCATGGGTTTGAATCCTACCACCACTGGGCTCCTGAGCAAGACCCTTAACCCTGAGTTGCACCAGGGAGACTGCCCCCTGTAGTTAGGGAACGGAAGTCGCTTTGGATAAAAGCGTCTGCTAAAATGCTGTAAACGATCTTCCTGTAACACTGCTTGAAGAAAGTATCTTCCAGAAACTGGGAGGAGATTTTCAGTTCAAAAAGGTCATAATAGCCCTATACCAGTACTCCTTTAGCACCATGTTGGTGTCTCACCCAAAATGGTGCTCCGCATCCACTTCCAGCCAGAAGAGTATAGCCACAGTCACTCATTTCACCTGTCCATAAAACCTTTGAAAAATCTGTCTTCACTTTGCCCAACTGAACACAACTTTCTGAATCTTATTCTGTGGTTGCCCCTCGTACACTTAAGGTGTATTGCAGTTCTTGAATATGATGGCACTGGAATATAATGTTTTCCTGGTAGCTTCACATCAAATTCTTAAGTCTTTCGCTGTTAATTTGCACCTCATCTCCCTATATTTGTTTTGTGACCCTGTTTGCCAATCACAACCAAATGATTAGTTTAGCTACTTTGAGTTATTTGCATCTAAAAGGCACTTTAAAATGTATGACTTTTTAGTGTTTGCTGAATCTCTTATTGGGCCCATTTTACCTGAGGTAATGAAGCTGCCTCATAATTATGCACACCTTAATATAAGGTGTTGATCACTATAGGCCACACCCTCCCTCATTACACAGAAAAATAATCTGAAAATGACTAAATCCAAAAAGCATTCATGTTTACACACGTGGACAAAATTGTTGGTACCCTTCAGTCAATGAAAGAAAAACTCAAAATGGTCACAAAAATAACTTTA
>JBBJLS010000134.1:22623265-22644026 GCA_037577275.1 Bryconaethiops microstoma | reverse complement strand
CCCCCCCCCCCCCCCCCCCCCCCCCCCCCCCCCCCCCCCCCCCCCTCCTCCCACCCACTCATCAATTCCAAGGTCTCACATACTTTTTTTGTATGTGAACCCAATGTTTGCAGTGTGGCAGAGCACATTCTCCTACTGAAAGAGGCCACTGACATTTGTTAATACTGAGGTGAATTCAGCAACAATGTTGATGTATTAAGTATATGTCAAAGTCCCATCCACTTGAGAGCCAGATTTCCCAGCAGAACATTGCAGAGGACATCATACTGCTTTGACCAGCTCGTCTTCTTTCCATAATCCACCCTCTCTTTCCCATGTAAGCAGTACAACTGCACCCAGTCATCCACATGATGTAAAAGAAAATTCAGGAGTTCTTCTGTGAGACTGGACCAGACAGACAAGGCTTCACTGTCCATGGGCATCGGTAAGGCTTTGGTGCCCACGACCCTGTCACCATTTTTTTTCTTTAACCACACTCATTACTGGGAACACCTGTTAAGACTTGCCGTTCAGGAGATGTTCTGACCCAGTTGGGCCCAACTGGGCCCTTGTCAAAGTCACTCATATCCTTTTGCTTGCCCACTCCTTTTGCTTCCAACAGCAGGAATACACAGATCAACCATAGAATTTAAACCACCTCATGCTGCCAAAGCAGCTCTGACCAGCCGTTTTAATATTAAAGATGGCTGTTGTACTTATAGAGAGAGAGACTTAACAAACTTAACAAACCATTAAAATGATTTGCTAGCACTACTGGTTGAACAGCTAGTTCATACACTTTTGGTCTAACAACCCTGTGGAAGTGATATATAATACACCCCTCCTTCTGGACCAGGGTTGGGAACCTGGCATCTAGGCCAGCGGATCTTAAACTGATCTGCAGGATCCACATTTTTGGTTTATCTCTATGTGTTAGTTGGGTTGGAGCAAACATCTGGTTCATCTGGGAGTCCAGACCAGTAAGGCCCACTGGTCCAGGTTTGGTCTTGCTGCTTTCTTAACTGCCCTTCGAGACTTTGTGGAAAATGGGAACTGGTCTAGAAACAGCTGTTCTTCTGAAAAAGGGAGATTATTTTATTTGGACTACAGCTAGAACCCAAAGGCCATGCCAAACAGTAAGCAGCCACAGGTGATTGTACAGGAATCATAAAAAAAAGTTTGGTTTTGAATTGAGCTCCTATGTGGATAAAACATACTGATTTAATGAAGTGATTCTCAGGAATAATGTTATTGTCAGGTGTTGTCTAAATAAATTGTGTTACAAATATAATAGAGCAATAAATGTCATGTAATATTTGGGTAGATAGAATAATGAGATTGAAAGAATTATGTGCTTTTTAATGTTTGTTTTCCCAAATACCAAAGTTGACAAATTAGCCAGGTAGCTGCTTTATGTAACCTGCGGTGATGTATTAATGGCTGGGCGGCAGCATGTGATGCAGGGCCACTCAGCCAGGCTTTCACTGCTCACTTTCACATCTGTTGAGCCGTTCACAGTTCCCATGATGAATCAGATACACAGCTGCAGGCACTGAAATATCCGGGCTGTACGGAAAGGTCTGCCTGCAATAATAAGTAAAAACTCCCCAAGCCGTTCTCTTCCTCTTTCTCTGCTTTTTTAGTCTCTGTGTGTGTTTGCTAGTGTCTTTTGTCTTTTGTTTCATGTTCTGTTTTCCTGGGTGTGCAGAGGGAGACTTTCAAAAGTCTGATTTGTTTCAGCAAATGTTGTCCTAAGAATTGTATCCATCCATCGTCCTCTCATCGAGCAATGGATGTATCAAATGTCCTAACAAAATGTTCTCTCCAGAATCCTTCATTTCTAAAGTAGAAGGTAAGCACAGGACGAAGTGTGAGGACAGCTCGTCCTGCTAAAGCTATCAGATACTCTTCTGCTAAACCCAGGGGAGCAGCAGAGGGGGTGAAGTTTCAGAAAGTCTGGGAAGAGTAGATTTTATGAGCAGGTTTTCTCCATCAAGAACAGTGTGCTGTATTTTTGGCAATTTATTGGTACATTAAATCAGGTTTTTCCCTTAAGACAGTTAAGAACTTTTCTTTAACACCCCATTCAGTAACATGTATCAAATAAACGCAGCTGTGTTGGGTAAGGGAAGTTGTTGGATAACGGCCGCAGATGGACAGGCATTGCCATGTTTCCATGACTGGCTATTCAGCAAAAGTGATCTGAACACTCTTTACATGTAAGACGTCTTACAGGTTCCTTAACATTTTCCTTACATTTTAGTTTCCAGTTTTGTGAGGTTTTGTACACCAAAACCAATCATAGTTCATTTTTCCATGACCATTTCCTCTTTATTTCCATGACCCCTTTATCTCTTGTAATCATCTGGGATCAGTAAAGTTTTCTGATTCTGATCATTAAAACAGCATGTTTTTGTTACTGTGCCTTTAGGACTGACATATGGAAATGATCTCTCTTCTGATTGGCTGCCTACTTCAAAAAGCCGTCCAGATTGAGACACTCTTTAGAATGGCTAAGCAAAGCCAAACTGCTGTTGACTGAGTAGGTGGATGTATGTAAAATATGTGCCATTATGAGAACAGCGAATTTAAAACAAGCCAGATTTGCAGCAAAATTTGTATGCATGGAACATATAGACTAGGGAGTAAATTGTACATTTTGAATGGTAGTTTATGTACTGCAACACCCTTATTTTCATTATATGGGCCCTTTAACATTAACTGTATTTAAATGAGCATGGGCCAAGATTCCCAAACTAATAATAATTTCCTGTTGAACTCACTGTCCTTTATTTCCATTACTGGTGCTCTGGTTTGTCCCTGACTAGATTTTTCCTCCCTACAAACTTCTACCCATTTTCCAAGTCAGTTTTCTTCCCATGAAAATATCTCTCTTTCCATGAAAAGGCTCCTTCATTCCTCATGCAGGTTTTTCTCTCATTAAAGGAGGTAAACAGTGGGCTTTAACTTCACTCCCAAGGCTACACTGGCTTTGGATAAATCACTAGCAGATTCCCAAATAAATGTAATTCTCAGAGAGCATCTGGTGTATTGTGTATGTCCCCGACACATTATTCTTCAGACATAATAAAATTTAAAGGCTTCATGTGTTAAGGGTAAAAATAAGGGTAATAAAACAGTGTTATGTGAAAGAAGTACTCTTTTAATGAGGGGGGAGCATCTACCTGACATGACCTGCAGAAGAAGCACACAGTGGGTTAAGGGACACTTGCACAGTCTCAGAAGTTTAGAGGCAACCACTCGGCAAAATCACTTTAAAAGGTCTCTCCTTCCAGACTCACATTGCACTGCCCCTTGCAGTCTAGCACACACCGACAAGGGCAAGCACTGCTTTTCCACTTGAGAAGATGGACATCAGGATGTTACTCTTCTCTTTTCTGATTGTGCCATGGACTATCTGTGCAGCAGCACGAAAAGAGAAAACAGACCCTCGAAACAAAGGTTTAACAAAACTGCAGGACTTTAACGGACTCCAGACAGAGGTTTTCATGGAGGCCAAGAAACCCAAGGTAAGAAGTCTGATCAAGTTCTATAAATGATACAGAGAAACATGTATGTTGGAATAGACCTGTAGTTTGTGGCTGTATTCCAGAGCCCAGTGTCATGTGTTTGGAACAAAAAGTTTACAGCTTCTGCACAAAGAACTGTCCCCCAAATCAGCACTTTCCTCAATATTTCATAAAATACTGGAGAGAAAAACAATTCTTCACAAACATACGTCTTCGCAGAATACCTGCTATCATAAATCTGGATCCACAAACGGCATGCAACAGAAAGTGTGATCTGTTAAATCCATAATGGGATGGTGTCCAATTCTCTACAGCACAAGCAGCTCAGTACACTGTACCTCATCTGAAATGAGCGATTGAGGAATAGGGTTGCTGAGTTTAGATGCATTAGAATCGCTGTTGATTATCTTGTCACTCCTCGTATGTAACTCTACAGAAAAAGATCACCACAGACTTGGACTATGAAAGTCCTGGTGATGAAGATGACCTAAGCCCAGCAGCGGAGAAAAGAGATGCAGGTGATATTTGGATTCACATAAACATTACTATCCGAATTTGTGACATACTAAGTGTATAAAAGATTTCCCCCCCCCCAGATCTGCCCACTTGCTTGCTGTGTGTATGCTTGACCGGATCGGTGTACTGTGAAGAAGTCAGCCCAGAGATGAAAACCGTGCCAGCTCTGCCGAGAGAAACTGCGTACTTCTATGCACGCTTCAACAAAATCGCCAAAATTGCCAGCAAGGACTTTGCTGACATCGGTGAGGAGGGTTGCATAGGATGTGCAACATCAGGCCCACAATCAGTGCAATGAAAGCTTTCCAAACACTATTTAGTACTTGCTGGAGCCCTAAAAAGAGTTTCTAATAATTAATAAAGGGAATAATTAATAAAAGGACACAGTTACTAATATGTATACGTGCATCCTACAGTGGTGCCATAGTAATATCTAGAGTAACATTATTCAGTTACAAAAATCCCCTAATGATATACCCTGAAAAGTAAGAGGAATGTTTTTCACTAGCAGGTAAATGGGAAAAGTAAAACATTAGCTAATATTCTTGCTAGGAAGCCAGCTATCTTATTATAGCCATATAGATATTTAAAAATGTGTTATGTCTGACCAATTCTTATTACTAGGAAGAGAACCGATTACTCAGATGACATAAATAGCTCATGAGATGAGAACAAGCTGAAATTAGCAAGCTAGCTGACTGTTAAGATACCTCATTCTTTCTCCCGACTGGTTGTCATTTTTTGCAGAATTATGACAAAAAAGTTACAGCTTTCGTTACAGTTTTGCTTGGTTGTATTGACCAGCTTGGATGGGTCAACTGATCAACACCACAGGGACAGCACAGTTTAAAGATATAGTCTTCTGTATAGTTTACAGCCCTGTAAATATCTTTCACATTTATATTCATTGCAGCCACACTGAAAAGGATTGACCTGACCGGCAATATCATCTCCGAGATAGAGGACGGAGCGTTCTCTAAACTTGACCAACTGGAGGAACTAACGCTGGCTGAGAACCGACTAGTCAAACTACCAATGCTGCCCGCCAAACTCGTCTCACTCAACGCTAATCAGAATCTACTCAAAACTAAAGGGGTCAAAGCAAACGTTTTCAAGGTAACTTGAAAGTTTAGTTGTTTAGTTAACACTTGACAGAAATATTTTTATCGCTCAGGTAAATCTAACTCATATTCCTTCTCTTTTGCTACAATGCCAATTTGCATTTTCTGGAGTAGAAACTCAGCAAACTGGCATATCTCTACCTTGGTGACAACGAACTGGAGGCCATTCCACCACTTCCCGAGAGCTTGCGTGTCGTCCATCTCCACGTCTGTTCATCATTAATATACTTAAACATACATGCTGACAGTGTCACATTGTAATGTAATCAAGACTATTTAGTCAGACTACTAAAATGAAGGAGTCATAATTCATCATGCTCATGCTAAACATTACAAGATACTTGGTAGATGTCTAAAAGTTTACTTTTATCCAAATATCTGTGCATTACAATATAAAAGGTGAGAAAATCTCTGCGTACCAAAATCTCCACTTGGCACTGCAGTCTAGCTATCTTTCCCGGTATCTGTCTGATTCCAAAGAGGCTGGGTTGCTTTGTTACAAAATCCCCGAGAACTAGACTTACGCAAGAGAAAGAATGAACTGGCAACACTTCCATCTCAACAAGATTGTGATAAATTGTGTTCCACTGAACAGTGTAGTCCTTGGCACTCTTGTCAAATTTGAGACCAAAAACTACAACAGGTCCCTGTTTATATATTTCCACCGATCCAATTATCTTGAGGAGAAAATGATAACACTCTAAACTGAAAAGTCTGCTATCCCATGTAACAAGGGAAAAACAAATATGGGTATGAAACTGGAAGCAATTCAAACCCATAGTGGATTAAACTTTGGGTTGAAGATAATATTACCAAGTACTTTAAGTAATCAATTACCTGTGGATATAACCAGTACATTATATGACTATTGCCTGAACTACTCAACCGTTATTAATAACTGTGGTTATTTTTATTTAAAAATGGATGAATATAAGAACACAACAAGTCTCAGCTAACCACTAACACCAATACTCACAAAATAATGTAGTTGTTTTTTCTTCTTGTTCTTCAGAACAATAACATAACAACCCTGACGGACGAGACGTTCTGCAAGGGCAACAACACTCACTACATCAGGTATAACATGCAGGAGGTGCGGCTGGATGGGAATCCAGTAGTACTGGCCCAGCATCCCAACAGCTTTATCTGTCTGAGAGCTCTACCAATTGGACACTACAAGTGAGCTGGAGAGACAGAGGGGAGGCTGTCTAGAGAGCGCTCCCTCTGTGATCGGCCAACTGGCACCTGGCCTCACTATGATGAAGTTTGGTTGTTATTCCAAGCACTCTTAGCATCTGCACAAGGCTTTAAAAGCTTCAAAGTTTTCTCTCTAAGAGTTTACTTAGCAGAAGCAAGATATTGTTTGTAAGGGCATGTGACATATGGAAAAAGTAAACTTTTTTAACACGTAACCATTTTACTACTTATTTTTTATTTAACATGGTACAGTTAAAGATAATGGCAAAGGAAGTTGCAAAACCTGTAATGTCAGTAAATCACAAAGATCACAGTAAATTCATGAATTTGGAAATGTGCCTCATATGACAGCAGGAAAGTCTTAAATCCACCATGTTGAAAAGTCTCATCTTTCTCTGTGTTTTATTTTGTTTGGGTTTTCATTCTTCTCAGGATTTTGTGAAGATAATCCTAATGTTCATTTTGGTTCTGACTCGGGAAGTATAATTAATCCATCTGCTATTTTCTGCTGGTACTCCCTCTCAGAGCGTTTTCTCCTGTAGACGTCATCTAAAAGAAAAAAATCATTAAAAAAGCTGCTACAAAATAGACAATGGTTATGGTTTAATTTATGCTAGAAATGTCAGTCAGAATTCCTATCCCTTTAACTTCCAGCATGGGGAGCAAAGTCAGTCTTAGGGAAGCCATACTCTGTTGAGTTTAGTGTTTTCCCAAGTTTAAGAGTGCTTCTGTGGACTTCTATTGTTGGAAGTGCACATTTTCAAGTATGGAAGGATGCACTCCCTCAATCCGCTCAGCTCAACTTGAGGGTCAAGACCCTGCATTTTCACCTAGTTAATATTTTGTAGTTGTTTTCATTTAAAAACATATATTCATTAAAATATAAATTTTAAATATAGAAAAAAAAATATATATATATATATGTGTACAATGCGTATGTATTAAAGGATCAATGGCAAGAAATAATTGTGGGAGTTGGAGGTTTTTGTGGAAGTAGTTTGTATTTGATGCCGAGTCCAAAAAAGCAGAATAAAACTTCAAAAATGTGAAGAACAGCTCGGGTGGTGATCATTGCTGGCCTTGCTTGATGTGAAGTGCATCCTGGGAAAATTGACTACCATACAAGTCAGCTCGTGATGCATCCTTGAAAAAACCCCACAAATTTACTGTAAATTCTGAATTGGTAGAGTACTTGGACTGGTGAGGTCACTGGTCAATTACTTAATTGGAGTTTTTGGAGCAGCTGGTGGCCTGGTGGTTAGGGAACTGCCCCTCTGGTCGTGGGTTCAAATCCCAGGAATGCTAGTGACACACTGCAAGGTTCCCTTGAGCAAGGTACCGTCCCCACACCCTGCACCGTGTCGGTAGCTGCTTCACTTGGTGAATGGGTTAAATACAGAGAAAGAATTTCACACTGTTCACACTGTGTGCTGTTCACGTATGACTATAAGGGCCCACTTCACTTTAGTCAGGTGTGCTAAATGAGGAGAAAGCCTAAAAAGAGGCATAGTGTATGGCAGGGTGTCGAACTCCAGTCCTGGAGGTGATTTTCCTGCTCAGAAACACCTGGTTCACCTCGCCAGTTAATTGTCAGATTTAGTGAATGTGTTTGAGGAGAACCACCATCAAACTGTGCTGGACACTCCTGGTGTACGGTCTCCAGTATTATTATTTAAAACCCTGGTCCTGAAGGTTCACACTGTAGGGTTTTCCCTGGATCCAGGTTATTAACTCATTAGCTACCCAAACTGGCGTTTTGGACCACAAGAAGCACTAAAATGTGCAGTGGTAGGTCTCCAGGACCAGGGTGGGAAATCTCAGCTCTAATCCAGTATTAAAAGTGTTTGGCTTCATTTCACCAAAATGGAATCAGTACTGTTTTAATTGCTACTGTTTGAAACGCTGTTGAAGATTCACATTATAGCGTATCAGTGCATTTAATAGCAAAGGGGTATTGCGCAAAAGCAGCGCACATCGGTGCGTAGACACATGATCTTACATCCTGAAGGTTAGATTTTCACAAGAAGATACTTACAAAACGTCTCTCTTCCTATTCTCACGTTAATCATGACCCACTCCATGACGCCTCCGATGCAGAAAAAGAAGGGCAAAAACCGGTAGATCCCAAAGCGTTTTTTTCCTGGTACTAAACTCAGGATGTATTTCAAGTTCTTACTTTTTCTGAACATCTCCTTCGAAAGATCTCGCCACCTAGATGTCAATATGCTGGAGCAGTGAGATGTGATTAGTTAATGAAGTGCCATTGATAGCAGTGTTGTTATTCAGCTAGGCTGTAGTGCCCTTCTTCATGAACTCATGTGTCTCCTGCAGGCTGACATTATGGAACAGTTGTGTAAACGTCATGCGGTGTTCTGATTGGCCAGACACAGACTGTACCAAGTCAGCTTTAGTGAGGGGACACAAGCTTCAGGAGCTGCATTCACAGCTGCATTTGTCATCTCTCACCAAAGCAGCCCACGGGGACACTGTTGTAAACTCACACCATTCAAACACACTATATGAACAAGTGTTGGGACACACTTCCTAATTATTGAACTCGGGTATTCCAATCATACCCATTGATTGAAAAATTCCACAGAAACTCAACAACCTTGTAAAGGCCTTCCATGAAGAGTGGAAGCCGTTATAGTTGCAAAGGGGGGCCCAACTCCATATTAAAGTCTATATATTTAAATGCAATGGCATTAAAGTCCCTGTTGGTGTAATGGTCATTCGTCCCAATAGTTTTGTCCATATAATGTACTTTTAAAGCATGTTAGCATGTGTACATTAAACCACCCTGTCAATTTTACCTCACCATGTAAACCTGCAGAGAAAAAAAATTCTACTTCTAGCAAAAACAAGGCAACATCCAAGTACTCAAGCATCATGTTTGTAGTACTGTAGCTTTTACATAATCCAGGGTTTACACAACTGCGTTCAGCACAGTTTGGTGGTTTCTCTGCTGAAACACACCTGGTTCAACTCATCTGTTCAGGACCAGGTTAAGGTGAGTGTATTTGGGTAGGAGAATCATCAAATTTGTGCCTACCAGGATCAAACACTACCAACAGTAAAGCACTTAATCAAACACAACCAACACTAAAGCAGTTAAGACAAATAAAAAGTCTTAACATTGACTGTAAATTAATTCACCCAATCACTTTTGTTGTTTGATTCATTGTACATTTTTATTTGCATCTCAGTGTATACATGTGTGATAATCTCGTGTTGTTTACTGCTTCAGAAGCAGAACTCACAGGGGAAAAAACTGGCCACAAAAAAAAAAAAAGCAATAATAAAATGGATTCCCATTTTGACATTATTTTAATACTTCAGGTATATGGTAAAAACCATGCATGCAATCAACACTATGATGCTGCAGATAGTGCACAATTATTTTTCTTCTAGGGTAAATCATTTTCTGGTGCCTTTTTTAAACTACACAATTGACTTAAAAGGTGTTTATATATATATTTTTTTGGGAGTCAATGTATCTTGGTACAATATTTTTTCATGAAGAATACTGATTTGGACGTCCCCCATGTCCCTCCACTCACTGACGAATTTGGTCATACAACAAACAATGAAATACATACAGCTTAAATGGCATCAGCAGCAACCAAATAGGAGATATAACAGTTTCATATCTGGTCTTTGTCAGTCTTCTACTTTGTAGGCCAGCCTGCAAAAAGTCCAGTGGTGCTCCACTGTGTTCTCATTGGCACGCTCACTCATGTGGTGCACTCGAGTGTTTCGAATTGTGAACCCCTGTTTCGTGATGTAGTCCATGAGGTGGACCCTGAGAGACACCTCTTGATGGTAGTCACATGGTCCGAAGGTGAAGGACACCTGACAGTCTCGTGTGTCCATCATGTGTTTGTTCCACTTTGTGAAGTTGTTGGAAATTCCCTCCAGCAGGGAGTGAACCTTGGTTGTTATGGTCAACTGTGTGATGATAACAGCTACTGGATTTGAGTACTTAGAGAGCTTGCGGGTACTAGACAGCTCCACCATCTGTTCGAAGGTGTCCAGAGGATACAGTGGCTTTGGGTCACTGAGGCATTGGATTAACGGCTCAATCTGATAAAAGTCAGCTTCTTTACGCAGAAGGTCCATCTCCATGAAGTCGCCTGGCAGGGTGAGCTCAGATGTGCGTAGGAAGTTTAATATGTAGCGGAACAGAGTCCCATCCCGGTCAATAAAGTAGTTTCCTTGAGCATCTCGCGTGGTTGGGAAGTCGCCACGGAACATAGCCCCCAGCATAGAGTCTGGGTAACGCTGAAGCGTGGCGATCGAGGTGGTGTAGAGGTGACCTCCAACATTTAAGGTGACTGGGTGAGTCATCTATAAAAGATGATGGACAGAACACTGAAGACGCACACATGACAGATATGGGATGTTGACTCCAGAACAGTTAATGTATTTACACAGATTCTCTGGGTCAATAAAGCAAACATAAAATAAATATGTAAAAAATAGCAATAAAAATTTTTTAAAAACAATTTACCCTATGCCCCCAGTCCCCATTATCCATTTGATAAGGATATGTGGACAATTCTGGCACACAGAAAGTTCAGGTAATGGGTTGCTTTTGATCTGAGAAAGTGAGACACAGTACAGTTAGTACTGAAGTCAAACGCAGCAAATCATATACATGAGAAGCTACAAGAAAAACACTCAGCTAAAACCATTATCTGTATCAAAATGCCTCAAACGGACCAGAAAGGGGAAGTATGGTATACAATGGCTTGTTCAAACATTAAGCTATAAATCCATCTGGTTTTTAAGATAGGTGATTTATTTTGGTATCCAGGGGTCCTGGGAAAACACACATAGCAGTAGCTTTAAGAAAAATGCCATGTTTTAGCTGTTAATGCCGTTTTCGTGATTTAACGCGAAATTCGTGCACACCGACTGATGTTTACATTCTGGAAATTCCTGCTCCTGGCATTAGTGGCTAATTAGCAGAGCTAGCCCGTTAAGGCTGGGTGGCTAGCTAGCTGTTAACTGTTGCTATGGCTATTTCCTCTGGAAAAGTATATAAATAAACGAGAGATACACGTTTTGCATAACAGTAGGGGATATTAAATAGACGCAAGCTTACCTAGGGTCAGTGCAGGGCGTTTGAATGGGGGGGAAAAGAAGAAGCGTGTGCTGGTCAGGGCTGACAGTGCATTGCAGTCCTGAGTTAGCATGCAGAACCTGCCTGCTGTGGGTCACGTGACCCACACAGGCTGCCACTCAGTAATTGACGCTGTGGCTGAAATGAAAGAGCACATCTGCACAAATATCTGCAATATTTCTGCATAAGCTAAATATTTTTTCCTCCTCCTTTTAAGAAACAAGTGTGGCTTTATCCTGCAACCAATCAAACACACAAACCAGTCAAACATGACATTCGTTTATTTAAGATATATCTGTATTAAGATGGCGGTGGGGGGGTCATATCATGAATACACTTTATGGACAAAAGTATTGTGACACACGTATTTTTCTGAGTTTGGGCTTCCAGTAAAGGGCAATATTATTGCTTCAGCATCACCAGGAGATTTTGGACAATGTGAGCACAGTTTTTTGGGGAAGGCCCTTTCTATTCCAGTATCCCTGCACAAAGCAAGGTCCATAAAGACGTGGTTGGATGAGTTCAGTGTGGAAGAACTTGACTGGCCCGCACAGACCCCTGACCTGAACCACATCCAACACCTTTGGGATGAACTGGAACGGAGATTGTGAGCCAGGCCTTCTCGTCCAACATCAGTGCCTTACCTCATAAATGCTCTACAGAATGAAATGGCAACAGATTCCTACAGAAGCACCAAAATCTTGTGGAAAACCTTCCAAAAAGAATGGAAGCTGTTATATTTGCAAAGAGGGGACCAACTCCACATTAAATTCTATGTATTTAAATGCAATGTCATTAAAGTCCCTGTTGGTGTAAGAGTCAGGCATCCCAATACTTTTGTCCATATAGTTGACATTAATATTAGATTTTAAAATGTCCATGGCGTCTCAATACTTTCGTTCATATAATTGACATATTAATATTAGATTTTAAAATGTCCATGCAGCATCTAAAGTTCTATATAATGTAAAATGACAACAGGAGAAAGTAGTCTACTTGTCTGGGACAGCACCTTCATACTGATGAATCAGTCTAAATATTACATTTGTGTATTACGGTGCTTATTCAGTATTTCATTTTGGTTGTGGCACTCGCCACACTCTGCTGAAAGATGATGAACTCCAAGATGAGTTTAGCGGTCCGCCGCGGCCGCTCCATCACTACAGAATGACCACAGTTCTCCAATAGGTCCACGCGACAGCCTGGCACTGCCTCAGCAAGCACAGATGCTCCAGACACGTCCACTACCTATACAGAGAAAAGGAGAGAATGTGTGTGGTAGTAAAATATAAGACTCCATTACTGAATCATCCAAACGCGGTTTATGTGTATTATAGGCCAGAAGTTCGGGCCCACCGTTGAATAAAAAGAATTAATTAAAAATAATAAATACATAAATAAATAATAAACAATACGGTGCTCTTTCAAAGTTTTATTACAAGAAAACATTACACACGTAACTGATTGGTTTTCAATATGTTATAGTCTATAAGTAACATTATTTAGCCACAAAGGCTCAAACTAGTTTAGAAGAAGACAGATCAGGTCTTTAATGCACTGACATTCACTTTGTGTTTGATGATGAAAAAGCAAAAGTGTCATTCTTCAACAGGATAATGATCCCAATCATTCTTCAAAATTGTCCCAAAATTATATCCAGTCCAAAGAAAAATGTTTTGAGAATTATATCTTGGCCTCCCCAATCTCTCTTTCTCATTTTGAGCTGCATGGGACAAGCTGGACAGACAAATTCGAAATAAGTGTCAACCAAATGAGACAGAACTGTTTGCAGGCTTGAAATGCTGCTGGGAGTCTTTGGACACAAGGTATTTCCAGCAATTGTTGGAAAGGATGTGGCGAGTCTGTGTTGCTGTGCTAAAGGCAGGGGGAGTTTATTTTGATTAAACTTGTACATAAACTTAACATCCATTAAATTACACTTACAGTGTATATTGTTACATTGTAGTTCAAAACCAGTATTTCTAATGTTTTCTTGTAATCAAATTTTGAAAGACCAGAGTATCATTTCATTTTTAAAAATGCAAGGATTAGCCCAAACTTCTGGCCTGTAGATGTATCTGTGCACACGTACCTGGTCCTGCTTTCCCCAGATGATTTGCAAAGGAGTGGTTATCAGTTGCATGTGTTCATGTAAGGCATATTTAGAATTCTCTCCCATAATCTCCATGAAAACTACACAGTTTGAAAAATAAGAAAACTATAGATTTTACTGCGGAATGCGCATATCATAACCATAGTCACTTTACAATTACGCAAACCAAAAAGTCGATCTGATGTCGAGTGAACTCTATTTGAACTGACCTTCATGATAAAAGTCATTGTGTGGAATTCGTACATCTACCAGTCCCTGAAGAATCTGAGAATAAAACAAATATATTAGCCATCTCTGGACACGTGTACAATGTAAAACACACCTTCACCAAAACCACAGATGTCCAGACAGTGGCCCGTACCTGTTGGGGAACTCTGAAGCGCACGTGCGAGCAGAGCTTCAGCATGTCTTCCATCTCCTCTGGGGTGGCCGGGATGAGGGGGATGCTCAGTGTGTATTCACTGTTCTGCAGCTCATGCATTTGGTTGTCAAACTTGGTCATGCAAGGGTACTTTAGCCCTGGAGTGGTGGAATGTGTATGTCGATTAGGGTGGAGCAGCAAAGCTCTTTTGGATGGTCCACTGTAGACTCTAACTGTAACTTCATTCCAGAGCTTAATCCTAACTCTAACCAAAATCTGGTTTTGATCTTAGCTCTAATGCTACTGGAATTCAGCTAATAGTGTATTCTTCACATTTGATCAGTTGAGAACCATCCAAATAAAGTGGGACAAACTTCTACTACCTCGGTGTGTTATTATTATTATGATAGTGCTACCAAATATGTTATATCAGTAACAGAATGTTATGAGGGAGGGGAAGAGCCATCCTACCTACCCAGAGAGAGCGAGACCAATTGCACTCTCCTGGACTCCCACCACAGATGGCAGTGGCACCACCAACGATGGGGTCAACAGCAGATTTTAAATAGATTTTTGGCCGTATACTAAGCAGATATGTAGAAGGTAGTAATAAATGTATCATATTTGAAATAAACAATGCCCATAGATTTCTCTTCTAAAAATAAGCACTCATTGTACTTCAATGTTTTTCTTATTTTTAGACTTTAGACACAGTGCCTTCCACAAATGTTAGCATGATCCCTGGTAACATGACCAAAATCGGTTGTAAAATCATTCTATATTGTATATCCTTTTTTGATCTCTCATTCATAATAGCAACCAAAATCTAACCTTTAACAATGACGAAAAGAAAAAAAACCTACATCTTAACATAAAATAAATATAGATGCCACAATAAATTGTTGGCACGCTTAGCAATTCTAATGTGTAAAATCGAATTGATGTATTATCATGCGTTTTCCACATGTTCGATTAGAAACACAAAAAGATCAGCTATGATCTCCTGTTTCACTGTTATGAGGTGTTTCATTGGGATATAAATATGAAAAAGACCAGAGGATACGACAATGATGTGTGACAAAAGGCTGAACAAATTACAAAAAAATTGCTACATACAAGAATAGCTAAACAAAAAGACCATTTTCAATATCTGGGCAATAATGAAGACGTTTAAAGCAACTGTTAAGAATCTGCATGGAATAGGATTTTGTCTGAATTGGCCCCATGCATCTTTAGGATAATGGTTTGAGAGGCCAAGGAATCTCCAAGGAGCAGTTGGGGACAATAGCTCAGACATGGGGTCAGAGAGTCCCCAGAAAGACTTCGATCTTTGAAAAGCGAGCCTGCACAAAAAATATTAAGTAAAAGTGTGCCATCAATTGTGGCACAGATAGCAATTTCTGTATATGTATAGTATACTGTATGTTGTTTACAGGTAAAAACAGTTGTTCATGATTTTGGAAGCACTGAAGTTCCACCATCTACACAGAAAAGCGGTAAGTGACGTAGTTTATCACAATACAGCACCTATCCTCAAAGATAAACTTGGATTTACACTAACCAGCTGGGCAGATAAGCGTCATGCTACAGAGATCAGAGGGATAACAGGCTGCGTACACTCCTGCTACACTTCCACCCATTGAGGTGCCCACCAAGTGGAATGGCTTCCTGTTCAGCCGAATAGTTTCTACAAACTTGAAAACAAACACAGACATAAGATAAAATACAGATAATGCAGCTCAGATTCACCATGACTCTAGAATAAATTTGTATGTACACAGTACTGCGCAGAAGTCTTAGGCACCTGTGAAAATAATATTTAAAAACTGTTAGGATGACCAGTGTTTTTTCACTTTTTTTTTTTTTTTTACAAACCATTTTTTTTTTCAAACAAAACAATTCTTGATACTTTTTATTGTTTTCCTGTTTGCTTGTATTTATTCTAATGTTAGAAAGACACATTAATACCAACTGAGAAAAATAGCTTTAAACAATTTGTATATGTGCCTAAGACTTTTGCACTGTACTGTTTAATACCTAAGCATAGAAATACAGGTATATTATTCAGGCAGGCTATTAATCATACAATTTAATGTTCAGCTACATAATTTAGTTGTTATAATGTTATAAATGAATTAGTAATAACCTAGTGAATTATACAGCTATGACAGTGCAGAACTGAAGTGGTCAGTTTAAGGGGTTAAACTATATGTATACCAGACTTTGGTATCATTTTGTTGTGCAAGCTTTAGCATTAATGCTAGTTCTAGCATACCTACCTGTCTTATTCTCCTAACCTGACCCTGGATGGAGTAATCTTCTGCGTTGGTGCGTGTTGTTCCCTCATGTCCTGGCATGTCCACGCAAAGAAGGTGCAGATGTTTTGGAAGGTACTGCACAGACAGAGGGTACAGGGTCATATTACTTCATTGGTTTCACAGTGAAGAAGCCCTAATGAGTTTGTGCTACACACCTTCACCATAGAGAGCCATGTGTCTTTGTGTGCAGAGAAGTCATGGAGCATGAGAATAGAAGGCCTGAAGCCAGGCTTTCCTCTGTAGGAGTAGCAGAAACGATATCCACCACATTCAGCGTAGCTCACCTGCAGACCGAGGGTTCGTCTCCAGTACCTGATTAAAGCGACAATTACAGATCACTTTGTTTCTAACATCTGAATGGCTGAGCCACTTCCAAAACTGTTGTAAAATACACTCTATGCACACATATATGACTGCATGCATCAACTGAATTCTCTATTTTGCAGCGGTTTCCAACCTCTGCGCTGTGGTTGTACTGCTAGGGGTCAATTGGCTATCATTTTTTACATTAAAAATAATGGCTATCATTTTGGTAAAACTTTATTAAAATAGAGATATAAGAGATTATTATTAATTAATCAATAAAATCGATCAAATTAAATATGAATAAATATTTAATAACTGTTGAGTTAATAATACATAATGAACTTTTTTCATATTATATTGCTGTTTTATAAAAGCAGTGCTACTTGACACTTGAGTAAATATTACTGCAGCACTGATGAATCAAGAGTTTTCTTAATAATCTGAAGCTTTCATAATCACAGAGCTAATAAATTACACAATTATTTAAGAGTGTAAAATAAAATGTTTCTGGCAGGCCCTGACATGTATGATCATTTGAAATTAAAGAACATTGATACATTACATGAGAAAAGCATGTTTTACAGTGCATGTTTACCAGTAATAAACTTTGATGAGCGAGGAAGGCCACAGCATAAAGGATGCCATGAAAAGTAGAATAGGAACAGCCAGTGTCCCAATTGCAATGGCAAACAAGTTCAGCACATCCAGATCCATAACAGCTGTAGGACTGGCTGCAGTCAGCGAGAGGCCTATAAATAAAACAGTTGGTGAAACAGACCCGATCAGAGAGGCATCCGGATATAAACTTTTATAAAGAAAAAAGTAATTGCAGTTCTAAAATATACAGTCACATTTACCGAATATTATTAAACAATGCACTAGCATTCAGATTACCATGCGTTGGATGATGGGGGAGGGTGGTCTGCATCTGTCAGAATAATCAATATGTAACCTAGTTTTTTGGATCATGTCATTATAAATGTGCAAATCCCCTTTGGTTTCATCGTTCTTTATTTTACAGCTCTACAGCAGGAGCAGAAAAACACTGTTCACAAGCACACATGCTTCATTTAACACGTGAGGAGCCATGAACTGAACAGCCTAGTAAAAGCTAGAAAGAGGTTAAAAGCAAAACATTTTGAATCTATTCAAACAACTGCAACTCAAGTGAATCACTGTTTATTTACTTAGATAAATGTAACAGAGCAAACATTAATCTTGGGCTTTTCTAACACCGAATCACAGCTGAAGTAATAAATGATAAACTTACTTGACTTAATAATTCCCAGATGGATTGGATTCGATGCACTTTGTGTCGTTCTCAGCAGTACCACATCACTTGGAAAACAGTTTGAGTTTCCGTTCAGATTTCATCACGTTTTCTCATATCTCATCGTTCCTCGTTGCTCCATGTGCTCTGAATGCTCACCATGATGTCAAACAATGAAATGAGCCACAGCAGACGGATGTGTGCAGTGGTCTTCAATGTCGCTCTCACAGAAACATGTTCATTGATCAGTTCAGATCAGTTCAGCTGGAAAGGCTGTTAGGCCTCAGCACCTCTCCTTTGTTCTACATGCCAGTGCTAATCGTCTAGAGAAGCTTTCACATTCAAATAGGCCAATAAGGATTTCTTGTTAACAATATCGGGTTTTTCAATGTACCAACAATGATTCGATCATTACAGCAATTCAGTGGTCAAACTTTTATTATAGTAGCATATTCATAAAGGATTTCGCATTTCATATGTATTTAAGTATAGCTTTACATGTATGAAGAACAGATGTGGACTACTAAAGCACTAATGTACATCCCTCTGGATAAGAGCGTCTGCTAAATGCCGTAAACGTATTAATACAACACAAAAAAATAAAGTGCTAAATTTAATAAAATTCAAAGGGTATAAAGCAGTGGTCACTAACCCTCCTCCTGGAGATCTACTTTTCTTCTGTGTTAAGATCCAACCATGCACCATGTGGCCCCCTCAGTTTGGGACTTCTGCGGATTGTAGCTGGAAACAGACCTCTCAGGAAGGTCCAGATCTCCAGGACCAGGGGTGGTGACCAGGCTTTAAAAAGGTTTATAGAACCCTAAAGCCATACAGTAATAAATGAATAGAACACATTACAAAGTGTTTCCTTTTATTTTGACCCACATACTTGTATTTTGACCTACATATGTATTTTAATTACCAAAAGGTAAAGGTTACTTTTCAGAAAGAAAAGAAGGCCACATGATGTTTGCCACGTTTATCATCGAATACCAAAGATGGGAGAGGCAGCAGTTTGAAACGGATTTAGGAACCTTTTCCTTAATCTGAGAAAATTATATTTAAAAAGCCATTTATCTGGTGAGTAAGCAATGCTGCAAGAAAACACTAATATTACAATGAATACAAACATCATAAAAAGAAGTGATTTAATGCGTGTCATTATTTTACCAATGTTTTCCAGACTCCTCACTGCAGCCCAGTAGTATTTGTAGTCTTCAGCAAGTGCTTTTATTGGCTACTAAGTGCTTCATAAAATTAAAATCAGATGTGCTGCTATGTGAGTTTTACAAATCCATCTAATGCCTGGAGGGTTTGAAGAGAAACCTGGAATCAAATTTTATCACAAGATATCAATAAATGTTTGGAAAAACAAAAAATTCTTATGTTTTACTACATTAATATTTGTTTGCATCCGTTCTGATACCATATAGTGTTTTTACAAGGAAAAACAGTTATTGCCCAAATAAATGGCTAAATGGTTAACAATCAATCTATATGTAATTGAACTCTAACGATATGCTGATTAGGCCATTAAAGGGTTGGCTTCTTGAAGCTTTCATGAAACGCTGATGTGGAAAGGAGAGCCTGGAATGTGTTCTTCCCCCCACTTCACTGCTAAAATATATTCGCCCCTTTCCTGGACCGTGTAGTTGATAGTGTACTGATTTTTGCCCATGTGTCTGACTGTCACCCTCTCACAGGGAACTGTGGGACCAAGCATCCCAACAAACAGCATATTTCTCCCTGCAGAACACAAATACACAGTATGTTATTACAAGTAAACACACTGCTTCTGAAATAACATAATACTGATGTTTCGACTGATATTACTTCTCTTTTGTAAGTCTGGTACTAAAGTGACATATCTGCTGCACTAGTAGTAGTCGTCACTGTGTAAAACTTACCAGCTTTGCTGCAGTCCACATTGAAGGTGTTTTTCTGACCAATTACAGCCTCACTCAGCCCAGGCCCATGGCTGGTGATTTCAGAGGTATTAGACAAAACTGACTCAGCACCACGGTCACACATCGACTCAGACAGTGAGCCATTACTTATCAGCTTGTCATCTGTAAGGACAAAATATAGGGAAATGTAGTACTGTATATAAATACAATTTCTACATTACAAATAACGTGACAGTTCTACATACCAGTGGCCTTATGTCTGGCTGGGCTTTCTGGAGAATTCTCTGTGTTGTCAGTTAGGACACTGACTGACACAAGAAAAGGACTTGCTGAAATATGTTCCTCATTAAAAAAGACTGATATCTCATAGTCACCTGAAAAGCAGACACTCTTAAGAATGGTTTTGACAGAAAACTGCTGACACAAGATCCTTTTCTAAGCCACTTCACAAAGTGACCTCACCTGGCTCTTGAGCAGTGTAGGACACACTGCAGGATCCGTCTTGGTGATCATCCAAGAAGAGCTCAGTGTGTCCTGGTCCTTCTATTGAAACACACAGTTTCCCTTCTCCCGCCTCCCGAGCCCAGATATTAAAATCAGCTGCAAACCAGAATCGCTGAATTCAGATGCTGTAAGTTCAGAGTAAAAGATTTCATAGTCCCCCCACATGCTGATCTAGGCATTTTGTCTGGGATGAGTACGTTTCTAGATCACATCGTGTCTTAGGTTTAGATTCAGGTAAAAGATTGCGTGAATTTAACTGATTTTTTATCTCAGTTAAACAAAAATTAGCCTGTTAAGTGGCCAGGACATGTCAGCAGGTTCAAATTGTTATTACCTATTCATATAAATGTATAACTGTTACTATTACTATAACAAATGGGGCAGATGGTGGCCTAGTGGTTAGGGCGTTCGCCCTGCGATCAAGAAGTCGTGGGTTAGATTCCCAAGACTGCTAGTGGCACCTCTGAGGTACCCTGAGCAAGGTACCGTCCCCACACACTGCTCCCCGGGCGCC
>JBBJLS010000134.1:22603513-22623165 GCA_037577275.1 Bryconaethiops microstoma | reverse complement strand
CACACACACACACACACACACACACACACACACACACACACACACACACACACACACACACACACACACAAACCTCAGTAAAGGAAAACTTTACTGATGACCCCTAATTTATATTACTGTTCGACTCAAACTCACCCAGATAGTCCATCTCTGATCCATAAGGCCTGATCCAGCTTGCAGGACAAGGCTCAAATTGAACCTTCCCAGGTATTACCTGAAACAGTGGTTAATTCCCTCAGTATGAGTTTTAGACTAAAGCAATATTACACTATTTCTGTGCTTGATATCATTACCACACTACAACGTTTATTCTCTCAGTGTGATATCTGTATGCTGGGAATTTAACAGCATTCTGGTGCAAATTAATTTTGTTTTTAGTGGAACATTTTTCTACCTCCCACTCACTTGTGATTGCCACAGTATGTTATCAAAGGACAGTTTTAATGCATCCTTGTGTACTGAAGTGGGTTTTCAATATGGTGAGGGAAGCTACATGATTACAAAGTAAATAAGCCTAACAGCAACTGCAAACACAAAGACTATTCTCATTCTGGATTACCACTGCTTCATATGAAACACATTGTATGTTATTTTCAAATCCATTTTATCCCTGATTAGTTTTGCACTACTCCGTAAAGCACAGTAAACCAACTGAACTATATTAAAAACTGTATTCGTTTTTTTTCTTTTTCTTAATGGCAGGCATATATTATCACACTCTGGCATGTGCTAGCATTATTATTACTGGAACATATATTAGAGTTATGCTCACTATAAAAGGACTGCCAGGAACAGATACTCCTCCCCAAGAAACAGTGATGGTGTGTTTGCAGATACCAGTAGGTGTATAAGAGCACTTATAAATGCCAGCCTCCTCACAAAAAACATCCACTGTTACACAGCTTCCATCCACAGCCTATGCACAGAGAAAAACACACATATATGGACAAAATCGTGATACTGTGCAAAATTTTAAATACCTTTAAATTTCTTTAATACTTTTAATTTCTTTAATACTTATTTCTTTAATGACCAATGTTGTGACTGTGTATAAGCTTCCACACATAGATCTCAACACTGTCACCAGTTTTAAAAAGGTGGACTATTAGAGGTGGTAGTTCATGCCTGAACACAGATTTTGAGCAATCCTTCACCAGCCTGATTTGCATCCACAGTGAATTCTGCCTGATGGTTCACCAAGACCCCAGCTGCAGAAATTCCTGCACCAGACACTTTAACCTACAATTTAAAAAGCATTACCCATCATGGGTATACTCAACGATTATCATATGATCTATTAACTCTCTCTTGCAAGAGAAAGGGCTATTTTTATAGATAAATCGTTACCTTATCAGGGTGGAACCCTTTTCTCGTAGGTGTTACCCATGCCATGAAAGGACTGTGCTCTATTTCCTCATCGTCACACATCACATGTACAGCATACTCCCCTGCTTCAGTAGGCCAGAATCTCACAAAACACGACCCGTTGTTTTGATCATCACACTCTATCTTAGCCTGAGACGGGCCCTCAATTGCAAAACCTAGAGAGAGACAGAGATAGAGAATCAATCCAGGAAGAGGAAAAGAAAGTTTTTTCCCTTGATAAACCACTTCATAAAGAGATATTCTTCTGGATCAACTGTTAATGCCACAATAGTAGTAAAAAGAAAATGATATATTTATTTTTCCTTTGTTATATTCTCTCTTGAATGTTTGTTAATGTCTGTTTGTTATACTAGCAGTCAAACATTTTCACACACACTGAGATTTTCTATTTGTTACTCACTTGAAATGTATTTAAAATACATTCTTTGCAAAAAAGTATATTCAAAATATGTTCAGCATATGTTCACATTTTATTAGCCAGAAAATCTTATACTCGTAATTTTTTTTTCATCACTCTTGACCCAGGCCCATAAAAAGCTCCCTAATATAATTATTCATTAAATTGTAAATCACCAGAAAAGTGTTTCTTAAGGAACTATTAAGTGACAGCCAATGGGCTGAAACAGTTAACTACTACATTTAAAGTTAAAGGACAGTCTAGAATTTGACTTTGCACTGTTACATATTCTTACCAGGAAAAGTGATTTTATTTGACACATTTTCATTTATAGTTGTTCACTCAGCAGCTTTCCAGTGCGTAACAAGAATAAAAATCTGCAGTTTATGAAATAAACGAATAAGTGGTAACAAGTGGTGAACAAAAACTGGTAGCATACGTTACATGTCATATATGTGTTCCTTGTATTTGTAAGATACTTGGCAAAACTGTGATTTTTAAATCTCACCTAGCATACCAGCTTCTGCACCAGTCGCCTCTACAATGAATGAAGCAGCCAGTCCCACAGTTCCTCCCTCCAGTCCTGGACCCCAGGCTTTAATCTTCTGCTGACCAGCTACAGGCCCTACTTGGACCTTGAATGGGCTGTCACAAATGAAAGGCTTACTGTTCATCAGTTTTATTACAGATAATAATAACAGAAAGTCATAGCAAATGTTCTTAAATCCATATACATTACCTACCAAATGTCTGAAGGCACCATTAAGAAGTCTTAAACATAATGTAAAATACATTTTGTTTCAAATAAGAAACACTATGGGGAGATTTAGAAACTTTTGAAAAGATTAGATATATCCAAAATATCAAACAGACCTGTAGTTGAGTGCATTAGGTTGGAAGTTACAGAATTAAGTCATAATATAATGAATATTTAGAATGCCTCATACTTTAATTATGAAACGTAAGTATGAACTAAGTATAATTATTGTGTTCTCAGTTAATAGCTTCAATGTTGTTCCTGAGAAAACTTGAAATATTAAACAAAATATCTAAAAATAGCGTCTATAACATTATTACAGTGTCTTTATTTTGGTGTCTGTAATATTTCAGTTTACATTGTGTTATTATCATATAAACAAGAACAACAATTCTATGTATGACAAGATATACTAAACCTTCAAACAATAGTGTACATTTGAGTATATTATGAACAATACAAAGAACAACAAAAGAACTAGTGAACAAGACTCTTATATCAACTGGTATAAAGCACATTATTTAAACCTACAGTTTCCAGTTAGGATTTAAACATCTTGTGCCCATCAATCACAAAACAGGACACAATTTTTTATTCCACACTTCCTCCACATGTAATCTGTGCTAACACAGTTTACTTGTACTGCAGTGGTTATAGGCTTATACGTAACGCATAAGTTTATAAGGTTAGATGACGCTGTAGCTTTATAGCCTATTTCCTTTTCCAGTGAGTGAATGGAAGGTAGCAGCAGAAGATGAATGAACAACAACCTCTTTGGGATCTGTTTGCTGGCCCAGGTGATGTCCACAGTGTAGCCCCCTTCATCACCCGGCATGTATTCAAAGCCATGAATGCCCTCCAGCACCTCCCTCTGCTTCACTGCTACTTCATTACCAGCTGTCAGAGAGAGAGAGGAAGACATCATCCATCTAAAGGGCAGATATGAGGTCCTGTCTCTCTTTGTAATGATCCCACCTGCTCCCATCACCTACAATATAGAGATCTCTTGTGTCTGTGTCCGAGACAACGGATATATGTTAGTTGCTGCTTAGTATGAGTAAGAGTTCTGGTGTGCTTGAAGTATGACTAATGGTGCTCAGTGGAGAATTTTAAAAAGTGGTGCAGAGTGAGAATGGGTGTTTTAGCTCACTGGGCCCACGGATGTGAGCTGCCAGGTTTCCAGGTCCGGCCTTGCGGGTGTCAACCTTAAAGTCCGCCAGCTGACCCCTCCTGAGGCCTTTGGACTGCAGTCCTCGTCCAGTGGCACGGCAGGCTTTAGGCTTAGGTACTGAGACAATTGAAGGAAAAATAGGCGAGGTGTGAAACTAATTATAAGAGCGGCTAATAAAGTCATGCCCTTGAAATATAGCCTCACAACTTCATTAGGCGTTCACAATCAATCATTAGGGGTGAAAAAAATGGTTTAGTGGATTACGGTGCATTAGTTTTGCAATGTTAAAAAATGAATGCACATTTGGGCCAACATATAATGACTCATATTATTTCTAGTTTCAAACATATTCCACTAGGAAAATACAGCAGTATTCAACATGTTTTGAAAAGTAATTTTGAATGATACTTTATCAAATTGAGACATTCCAAATTTTCTCACTTTATGTTGCACAGGAGCAGCTTTCTACTCGAATCAGTATATAATTTTGCCCCTGCCTTGTCTTGTTGTTTGCATTTTTTGTCTTTTGTTTACATCTGTCATGTGCTTTCTGTCCATGTGCCTTTTACTATTAACATCCTTTGACCTGCCTTCATCCTGCCTCCTCTTCAGTGTGTGGACCTGTGATCTGTCAGTAGACCCCTCCTCTTCCCAGTTGCTTCTGGTCATGTGGTGTTATAAGTAACTCTGTCTCACTGCGTCTTTAGCCCTCATTCTTCGAAGTTTCCTTGTGTTTATTTTATGATTTGCTTCTGTTTTATTTAAAGTACATTAAACTTGCATTGTGCCTCACCATCTTCAATGCATGACAAACAATCTGAATTTTACACTACTTGGCAAAAGAAGAAAGGTAGAAAGTGCTAAAAAATGAAGTGTGATAAGTCTGATAAGTCTGATAAATCTTACCAGCCTGATAAGTCTTACCAGTCTTTGGTTTAAGTGGAGCTCCAGGTTTCAGCTTGGCTTTGGGGAAGAGGGAAAGGTAGGTCATGACTGACTGTTCGTCCACCCTGGGGTCAAGAATTTCCTCGGGAGCAATAAGCTGGACATACAGACAATAAGAAACCAAGGGTGGTCTGAGTGCGTCAACAATTATCATTAAAATAAAGCACATGATACACTGGTGCATTGTGTAAAGGTACCTGTGGTACTCCCAGCCAGTCATCTGCCTGCTGCATGGCCTCCTTTGTGTTAGTCACCCTCTGGACTGTATCCCAGCTCTCCCAGTCTGGACACAAGCCTGCACACATGCAAAAAATCACTCAAGAGGGCTGAAAAAGCAAAACAAGTTTATCACGCTTATCTCAATTGATCTAAGACAAAAAAGATTACAACATAATAAAAAAAAAATAACATTCTGTGCTTGGTTGTTCAAGTAAAGATGTTTGCTTTGTTGGCTGAAAATTAAATATTGTGTTGTCTCAACTCATGTAATTAAAACTGCAACAAATATTTTGGCGTGTTTTACTCTCCAATGGTAATGAAATTAGTGTTACTTACATAAATCAATGCAACGAGTTTTTTGGTAATACAGTACTTCACTGAAGGCCAGTATCTGTGAAACTTAATGACAGATATGTAAGCATTTTATGACAGCTGACATAAACCTACATAAACAAAGGCTTATTTCAACAGTTGCTGGGATCGGCTCCAGGTACCTGCAACCCTAGTAGGATTAAGTGGTTACAGAAAATGAACGAATGAATGCTAGACCAGTCGTTGCTCTGGTCGTGGACCAGATATATGCATTTTCCAGTAAACAAGTTAATAAATTGCCAAATGTAGCAGGGAAAACATTAAACTGTGTTGGATTCCAGCCTTCAGTTCCCCACTCCTACGCTAAGAACAAATTTAAATTGCATAGAATTAAAGTGCATAGAATATAAATCCTTAAGTTGTTTCTGAGTATTACTGTCTCTACTTGGAAGAACTCTGTATTTAAAATTTAGTTAACACAAAAGTTGCAAATGCTTGATGTTGACTCTTTCTTTGGTGGCACAAAAAAATTCTTATAGTGCATGTTTTGTGTTTTTTTTCTTTCTGCAATTCTTTCTGATTATTATTTGATATGAAATCTTACAATACTAGGGTGGTAATGTATGTACCGGGAGCTAGACCATCTACAAGAGCTCCTAAGGCTTTGCCATCCTGCCAGTCCTGGCTGAAGTTGGTGATGGGCAGCTCGGGGACCTTGCTCTGAATCCATCCCAGCAGCTTCATCTCTGGGGTGAGCTTAGAGACTGCGTCACCGCCCTCATCCTCCCACACGGGTATGGAGATGGAGTAATGCAGGATCAGTGTCCACACCAGTCCCAGGATAAGTTTCAGATTTCCATCCACTATGGCCTTGCTGTCTATGGATCACCACATGAGCAAAACATATTTCTATCAGACAGCTCATGGTCAAAAACCCTCTCTCACTTAATAACATAATTTTGAAAGAATTCTCATTATCTCTTTGACCTTAGGTGGTTTTCACACAAATGGATTATTAATTAAATCCTTTATTAAAGTCAACCTAACGACTGATAAGCTAATCCAATTAGCAGATCATAAACGTTTAAATACAAATTCTACCAAGAGAAAATTCTAGACCTTTTCCAGCCATTACTTTTACACAATCAAGCATGAACAATGTCAGTGTAAGGTTAGAGCCTCTTACGTCATCAGCAAATGTCTGGAGGAATAGACAGCTGATGATGCAATCTGTAGAGCTCATTGTTTTCCTAAAGCAATGAAATATGAAGCCTGTTCGAAAAAACACTTTAAGTACTAAGTGTGTGACTTACATATTTTTACAATTGCATTAAAATAATTACATTATCAAGTCATACCTTTATTTTCTTCTTTACCTAGCCAGACAATAAGCTGGAGCCAACGATTTGCATGCTCAAAAGTGCACCTGCAAGTTTACTAGTCATGAGATCAAGAACTCTAGAATTTAATCTTGCTGATTATAATAAAAGCATTCAGTAGACACTGTGTCCTCAATCAGTTATTAATATAGAGATCTTTCAATGGGTACTAAAACACAACTTACCAATAGAGACCAGCTTGATCTTTTCACGTTCTAAAAACTCCAGAGCCACCGAAACGTTGTCCAGCTTGAGCTGCCTGAGCATGGGTCGTGCATGGAACTTTCTTAACATCCTTTTGTGGCTCAGGACCTCCAGTAAGGAAATGAGGTTCAGGCCATCGCTTAGGTCAAACCGGAGGTCATTTATCTGCTTGTCCACACACTTAAGGTGTTCATTGCACCAGCGGGTGAAGGTGTTCTTCTGGATCTTCTTCCATGGTGCATCTTCTGAAAGGTTAATCTGAGCTGCAGTCACACTATTGGTGAAGTCGCTCATCTCTCTGTGTTCACAAATCCCACTGGCATGAGCTTTTCCTATCGAAGAGTCTTTATACCAGTGTCTAGGTGCAATATGAGCATTTTTGAAAATCTGCTGAAGTCCTTCCTCTTCTTCTACTCCAACCAATGGTAGTGATCCTACAGTGCCGCTGGGGATGCATCTCTGTGGAGACTGATTCTTCAGCCCCCCTACATTATGGTTACAACAACAATTGTGCAATTACCTCAGTGTGCGGAGAATGTAATTGCTGTGATGACATAGGTCAGCGATAGGAGCCTCATCCCAGGGGAGTGAAACCTATCCCCACCTGCCGTCCGGTCATCCTCTTGCAATGCCCGACGTCATCACTTGTTCTAAGAACATCACTGGTGACATTAGCCTTCGTTTATTCTGGCATAAACTAGGTGTGTTATTGTATGAGGCCTTTTGATGGGTCCAAGTCCTCATATTTCTAGAGTGGAGTAGAATAGGCATGACTCATTTGGGTGGACTCCCTTAGCAAGGACAGTCAAGCTGTTTTGTTTTATGAGTGTCAATGTGAGTAGACTTCAATTTTTTGTTCTAAAAAGAGGTCATAAGACAAATAGCTTCTTGGAAAGTTCTTCTGGCATATATTATGCCAGATTATCCTCATACTTAAACGCTGCACGTTTAGGCCTGGTTTCGCATGTGCAAATTAAGTCTCGGCCCAGGCTAAAAAAGACTGTTACTGGCAGATCACCACTGGCACTGATTTTCAGTCCAACAGTATGTTTAATCTACATTTAGGAAAGCTGTGTTAATTAGGATGCTCCATTAATTCTTTAATAAAATAAAGTGCCTGTGCATAGTTTAAATAAAGGTTTAGATGCCTAGTGGCTTTGTTTTCTCAGCAACTTTATACTGACATTTTCCTTCATAGAGATTACACCAGCGAAAAGCTAGAAGATTTATGAAAGAAAAGAGAAAAATGACGATGCAATTTCTGGGCAACTACACTAGATTGTTTCAGAATGATATTTTTACTCACTAAATTCAAGAGGAACTCCAGTTTCTCCAACTTTCTGTGTAATTTAATCATTAAGATGTAACCGAGACCTTCAGAGTAGTTTGGAAAAAAAAAAAAGCTTCCATTAAGAAAAACGTAAGTCAGAACAGTTCACGGCGGTGATAAGAACCAGATGTTTTAAGATCTAAAGTCTGAAAAGCTCCTTCAATGAATATTACTATTTGTAATGATTACCTGACGCCTGAAATTCTGTATTTTAAGTTTTCAGACAAGGTATTGGTCTATATATTTAGGGCAGAGAGATGCACTTAAGGCACTGAAAGGCAAAATGGTCCACCAAAAATATTTTTTAAATTTCAGATTTATTACATTACATATAATATGTAAATACACATATCCTTTGTTAACATGTACATCCCCTGGCCTTTCTTTATAGTAAATAAAATGGCTATAGACATTGCAACTCCTACCCAAACACCTGCAAATTTTGTTACAATGTAGCATTTAACTCACTTTAAACAACCTGGCTAGTGTTTGAATTATGTAGATTTTCTTTCTTAACACAGACATGAGGAGGAGAGATTTATCACTCCCTTAATTAAACAAAAGCACTGCCACTGTAAATACCCTTTACTTCTTTTATACTGCATATTCTCTATCCTGCTACAGCCTTTATTTGCACAATTATTCATTGCAGCCTATCTCTATATCAGCATTCTTTTGCACATTTAATGACGCCGCTGCTAGAGTGCGGTATAATACTGTATTTATTCAAACTTGTACTGTAGCCACTTTTAGCCGACTGTACTAAATGTCTTGTGCCATCGCGTTGTTGTTTGTTTTTCTTGCACTCTCTCTTGTTATGTGTATTTTGTCCTGTCTGCAATCTTGTGGGGTTTGTTTTGATTGTTGCATTGCCCTGTGGTCCTGGAGGAACGTTGTTTTGTTTTACTGTATGACAATAAACCTACTTGACTTCAATTCTAAAGCAAAACTCGTCCTAACCCAAATTCATACAAATCCTCAGAACATTCTGTACTAGTTAACATCTCCTTAATGACAATAAAACCAATTTCCAAAACCAATTTCCAATAACAATTCAGTATCACACAATAAGACTTTGTTTTTATGTTCTTTATTCATTTTTGTTTGTTTTTCAGTAAATCTCTGTACAAGTAACAAACAAACTAGTGACTTTGTTAAGGGTCTCTTTGAGACGAGTTAGTGCTATTTATTTTGAACGCCCTGTGTAATATTTGTCAATAATTTAAAGCTATAGAACAATAATGTTCAGTGCATAGACATCAACTTTTTATGGTTTTACTGCCAGCTAAACAAGCACTAAATGAACATACAGGAGTCAAAAAAGTATGAGAATGTTTCAAATGAATTATTGCTTTCACTCTAGCAAACTACTAAAATAAGTGACTATTCATAGTCGTATTTGATCAAGGTGAGGTGAATGATAAACACTGACAGGTGTGTAAAAGGGTTTGGTAAGGCAAGTTACTACAGTACATATCTGTTTGGTAAAACAAACCAAATACTAATCACTTTTTTGCAGGAAGGGGAAACAGTAGTTTCACTAATACATAGCTTTACTAAAATCCTACAACAATGGACTTCCTGCTTTTACCTAAATGCTGCAGCAGCTTAGAATTGGATCTGATATGGATCTGACACCCTAAATATCCTTCAATATATTACAGTTACACAAATTCACACTTAGGGCACCTCTTAAACCAAGAGGGCAAAACATCAGTATATTATTGAAAATATGTGTGCGTATGCATCTGTTTACTGGTTCATCGTGCCAAGTACTCAAGCGGAGGTTTTTGTAAGCACATAGGCTGTCACGGCAACAGTTACAACAGCGACGGGCATCCACCTGATCCATCTTTCCTGAAACGGCAAAGAAGACACACAGATGACACCCCAGTCAGCATTATCTCTCCTGTCAGAGCATGTTAATATTCACAGACACAGACAAACACACACACACACAGTAACAGGGAGGTGTTAGGAACAAGGGGATGCCAAAGTCAGAGCAGACAGAGTCGAAACACACGATAAGCTGGGATGGTTAGGAGATATGAGCAGGGCAGCCTACGAGTAAAGACAGTTTGTCACAGACATTTGTTAACATGGTAGGGAATAAAACAGACAAAAGCCTGTTGATTATGAGGAGGACCTGGAAGAAGACAACAAGGAGCATTTTGAGAATGATCTGCCTTTGTGTCTTGGCTTAGGCAAATGCAGGACAGAGTCTCTTTTTTTTTTTTTGCATAGGCAGAGGATGGCAGACGCAAAAGCAGAGGAAGAAAAGGAGCGAGGGGACGGAAGCACTGTGTACCTTTCTACCACAATGGGCCGAAGCACCAATACAGCAAAGCCAGGACAAGGCCGATGACTACGGCTAGGATGGGCGGCAATAAAGACAGCTAAAGGAGGGAAGGGATATTACAAAACAAAACACAAAAAAAAAACAAACAAAAAAAAAATCAACCTAGGAAGACCGATTTTAAGCAATTTGATTAGACAAATGTGCTAAGGGGAAACTAATGGTGCAAAGAGGAAGCTATTCTCTCTATTATACACAAATGTTCTGAAGTGTATGGACTGCACCTTAAAATTGGGCAAAATAAGGTTCAGCACCTGTAAACAAGGAATCCAAATTAAACTAAAATGAAAACCTGAAATGAATAGTATGCTGTCTACTAAAACCTTTAATTTCAGGGACTATATATACAGTGAATCTGTGATTTCTCCTCTCGTACTGTTCCTATTGACAGCTCCCTGTGCAGTGTGTTCTGAAGTAATGAAGAAGTGAAACCAAACCCACTTGGTTGCTTTTTTCCTGCAGAGCTTTCAGACTCGCTTGGCACTGCTTCAGCTCCAGGGTGAGGGAATGCTTCTCCTGCTCCACCTGCTCGCACCTCTCCCTCAGGCCTAACAGCTCAGCTTGTGTCTCCTCGTACTGCATGTGAAAGAGAGAGAATATAAAGTGAAAAAAAAAAAAAACACTGCTGTCCTAACCACCATCCCTATAACAGATGTAGGTATCAAGGAGATCCTCTTGACAAAAGTGAATTCAAAATGGTTACACAAAAGACTACTAATATTAAAGCAGCGTTGTGGTTAAATGGATGAGGAATTTAAATTTCAGTTGTTCACCTCTTTCTGCAACTCCTTGGTCCTGTTTGTGCTCTGGTCCAGCTGGTTGTTTAGCTGGCTGGTGTCTCTCTGGTGTTCATCTTGCAAAGTACTAAGTCGCATTTGCAGGTCAGCCTGTGCCTTCTCCAGGGTCTGCACCGTATTGCTGAGGCCTGTGCTCTGCTTCTTACAGCTGCAGGAGACCAGAGGAGGCGTCAGAACCATATTAAAATCTAGCATCATCATCATCACTGCATCATTGTTCAGATTTGACCACCAGAAATTCAGTGTTTGATTCAGTACTGTATCACAGAAATTTCTCTTTTTTTTTTGTGAATATATCGAGTTAAGAGAAGTACACTTTAACATTGTTAACATCCTGTCCATACAGGAAGGTATAGGATGTCCACACAGGGAAAGTAAGCTGCTAAAACACCCCGTTTTAAATTCACTGGATGTGTGATGTCAAAATCAGCACACATGCATATGCATATCTATTCATCTTATAGCAGGGTAGCTTCATGCTAAAGTTACAACGAGTTTTTTGGTCCAGAGTGCTTTTTGAATGAGACACAATCCTAGGCAGCCTCTCAGAACAGAACACATATACATATAATCAGTTTTAAAGGAAAACAGGCTGAAAACACAAAAAAAGGTAATGTATTTGGCCACTAATAATACGTTTGAAAGAAGGCAGTTTGGTCTACTATGCTCGCTATGCTCTCAGACAACAGGACGCAAGTTGATAGGGCTCTTGTGAATTCAAATACCCTGGAAATGCCACCTCTATTTATGACTCTCAGTTGCACATGTGCAGCTTCCTTGTGGTAAACTCATAAAATTCATGAACCTGAGAGTTTACAAAGACCATCCATAAAGCACTGCATTTCTTAACCAATGAGATATATGAAGACTGGTCCCTGCGTTGAGTGCGTGTTGTGAAGTGGACCTGTCCAACTCTTTCTCCAGCTGCTGCATTTTCCTCAGAAGTTCATCCTTCTCAGTGCGCAGGTTGCTGCATTCACTCTGCAAGCTACTCTTCTCCTTCTGCTGCTGCACAGCCAGCTGATCTTTCTCAGATCTAAGCGAGACGCGCTCCCTCTGCAGGTTCTCGCGCTCCCTCTGCAGCTTCTCGCACTCCCGCTTCAGGTTCTCACACTCCCGCTGCAGGTTCTCCAGGTCAATCGCTGCATTGCGCACACACCCCCCCATTAACACATATCCCAGTCAAAACAAACTCACAAGCACAGGACAATAAACTCAAAAGTAAGAAGACACATATGGACACATGCAACACAAACTACTGCATAACATAACTGCTGCAGGTTTATGGGTCATTGATCTTAGAAGTGTCCCCTAAAAACAATCTTATGAGTGTTGTATCATGATCCTTTTGCTCTACCTCCCTAACACAGCTTGCATTCCTTCACAGCTTTCCTTATAAGAAAAGCAGTATTTTTTTCAGTGAGCTCTTGTAAAATGCAATTGGTGTGAAATACACATGAGCCAGCCTTACTTTTGTATTAGTTGGACACAGAATCAAACATTGCAACCACAAGAGTGCTGCTACTATTCTACTATTCTATTCTGCTTGCTACAAGAGCCCAAGACTTTGAAATACACACACACACACATACATACATAAAACACAGGTGACTTTCATATGACTGTTTTAAAAATGTATGATTTTTTTTTTCAACAATGAATCAATTGCTACTACTATTGTCAGTTTTAACTCACATTTCCAACTTTTTTTCTAGGCAGATTTTTTCAGTGTTATAATGTTGATAATGGTGGATGAATCCACACACATTAACATTACCCCAAAGGGAGTTATAGTGTGTATGGCTATGTGGAAGGGTTACCTTGCTGTTTAGCAGCTTTGTCTCTCTGTTGATTCTGCTGCTGGTGACTGGATCGCATACTGTCAATCTCCCGTTCATACTTATTTGCCGCCAGCTGCCATTTTTCCAGCTCAGTGGTCAGTGTTGCTAGGTTGCCCTTTAGGGCACTGACCTCATGGTCCCTCTCGGCTGTTGTCTTCTCCATGGTGCGGCGTAACACTTGCATTTCTTCATGAGCTGCATGCACTTCCTGTTGCATACTGACAATTGCTCTGTCCTTCTGATCCCCGAGATGTTTCAAGTCATCCTGCACCTTCTGAAGCTGAGCTTTATCAACAAAGAAATAAACAATACATAAATACAATACAACTACTTGAATTGAGACAAATACTGCAAGCTGTCAAGTGTAATGAACGTATGTGAAACAAGGGAGATCTCTTCACACTTACTCTGAAGCATTTTTATCTGCTTTGCTGAATCCTCTGCCTTCTGCTTGCTGGCCGCCTTCTCCTCCTCTAGAAGTCCTGTAATATGTGCCATAAGACATCAAAGGGACATGCACATACTGTATAACAGACCTATCTAACCTGATAAATAATGAGTTCAAGAACTGACGTAGGTCCATTTCACAAAAGGACTGTACTATTAAGATCATCCAAGTGTCACTGAGTATTGAGTTAGAGCTCAAAGTAAATGAAAGTAACCTTGATGCTGTAGTGTCAGAATAATTGAGAAATTTAGCTCACACTGTCGATAAGTTGTTAATATTACCTTCATGTAGCTTACTATAGAAGCAAGCGTGAAAATCTAGAGCAACAAGTAACTACATCATGGCAACTGTTTCTGATTCTGACCATCCTGAAAACAGGCATGGATTTGTGAAATGGTGAAATGGTCTTCGTCATGAAAATCAAAGCAAACCCTGTTTATGGATGTTACCTTGCAGCGTCACACACTTTTGTTCTTCTGCAGTGGCCTGATCATAGGCTTCCTTCAGTCCCTGGTTCAGGTGCTGGATCACCTTTTCTGACTCAGTGGCCTCCATGGAGCTCTGGCTTAACTCATCTGTGCAGACATATAGCAAAACAATGAACTTTAAGAAATTATTTCAATCAGACTTATGACTCTGCCATAAAGCACTTCATTCAGGGAATTCCTTAAATAGATTGTTAAAGGCTTAATCCAATCCAGGGGGTATTTGAAAAAGCAGGATGTTTCATCTTAAGCAAAAAGTGAGGATCATCCAATAGGAACCCTCATTTCTTACTACTGGACAGACTTGATGTTGGCCTTAGGTTATTTGGCTAAACTGAGAAATCCTACTTTGTAACATATGCCCCTTTATTTGTCACCATTGTTCACCATCTTTTTTGTCTTGACATTACCTGGCAATTTTGCTCTTCTCCAGAGTTCAAGCTCAGACGGACCACAGGTTAAATTTAGCCAAGAATGAAGTGCAAGATAATTTCCCCTGAGGTGGGTAAATGGGTCTATTCCATGAATTAATAACTTGGCCCAGAATAGATTTACCCTAAAAACATAAATTCACCAGATCATTTCTAAACTAGGACCACTGTCTCTATTAAGGGTCGACTGCCTCTTTTTCACTGGAAATTAATGGAGAACTTTCACAAAAAACTGTATGATGCAGGCAAAATTAGGCTATATGTAACTTTACAGCACTTCTGCAACAATACACAACTTATGCAATACATTTATAATTCACAAGTATATGCATAAAAAAGTTATTTTAAATTTCTTTTTTAGTTTATTGGCTTCTGTTTGGCTTTTTTTTTCAGCTACTAAGCAGACTCCTTCTCCTAAAATTAGGTTGCAATGAACCAGGTCATCCTGAGAGTTATAAAAGAATTGACCTCATCTTGCAAACTCGAAGCCCATCAAGACTGTGCACCAGAAATGGTGATTTCAGGGAGTTATCCATGTAAGCAGATGCAAGAATAATAAAAAACCAGCACCAACAACACTGTACACATTCTGCATTGAGTCAGCTGTTTGAGGCGAGCCAAACATCCTGCCCATGCCAAACCTGCCCTTCAGACATTGCAGGGAGGGTGACAGAGTGAGAACATAAAGGATTCATGAATTCCTGGGTTGTATAAGTCCCAGTCTCATGCTCATCCGTGCCACTCTGGATCAGGCACACAGCCTCTCCACGGTTTAAGGACACAGAGGAACACTCTGGCCTATATTAGCTGCGTAACTCTACACATGTGCATACTGGACAGAGAGACAGGATGGACAGATACAGAACAGACATAAAAAGACATACACTGAAATCAAGAGAATCAGCTGAGATTCCCTTTGCTAAAACAGGTTCTATCATGCATCTGCATAAAAAATAAAAGTGACCCTGCACTTTTATCTGTAGAAGACAGAACACTTCATTTTACCAGCGCTGCAATGCTGCAGGTGTTATGTTACATCCATAAATCCACACAGAAAGTACTTTACTGGCAGCAATAACATAATCATATAATTGCAGTAGAAAACTGCACTTTAGACATCTAGTCAGAGTCAATGTTCCAGCTCCACAGCACAATCTGTGTACTTCCTTTGCATCATCACAAACTTTACACTTCAAGCCTCAAAATGTCATTAACAAACTGAGGGTATTTAAAGCCACAAACATTAACAGAGTGTTTAGCCAGCACACCTTTTAGCATCCAGAGCCAAGCTCTCTAACCTCTGGAGGAGACACTGCACTGACACATGGGTTCAGGACAATCTAAGAAGTGTTCATTTGTAAATAATAAAACCTTGGTACACACATACAAAATATAAAACTACAATCTACCAGACTAACAACTGTCGTCACCACAGTTACCTTTTATTAGTGGCGTTTTATTCGGAGGATCCTTAAGTTGTTGACTCTCCATTTTCTCCTCTTGTAACACAGGGCGAAATGGGCTGAGAAAAAGTGTTATAGTTAACGTTATTCACTGAAAACAGACTCAGTTTTAGGGGTAGTTATGGATAAAATTGTTTTAATTAGACATAAAACAGTCAAATTCGATAGAATTTATTCATAAGCCTGTGCTTGTTGTCGATGTAACAGATTTGAAAACAAGCTAAGTTGACTAGCTGTTATTGACTGAACGGTTAACAATACTGCAACGGTAATTTACACATCACTGATGCTCAACATTACGTAATACCTATTATATAATGTATCTGGCATTGTTTCAGAAAGAAATACAAACAGCAAACGACAGAAATAAGCACCGTCCAGTAATAAACATTACCTGAAGCTGTAAAGTCGTTTCAGAGATGCTGAGGAGGAGAAGCTTTCAGGTCAACAAATCTTTCACATATTACCGTGTGTGTGGAGATGTTGGCCGATTCCATTTGAGAGGAGGGGGGTGAACTTGCACCCTAGTGCAAGTGTAATTTTCCACAAGCAAATACTATACATCAGACAGCAAGAGCGGCTTAGTATTCGACGGAGAGTGCAATAAACTAAAAAAGGTACACTCGAGGGTGGTGTCTTAAAGGTTTAGGTTTAGGCTTTCATCCACAGTCTACCCTAAAACCTGTTTAATTAAGAGGTCTCGCTTGGCTCACATGGTCATTGTCTCTGAGCTGCAGCTGCGTGCCAACACAGTCAGGCCCTTTGTTTCCATGCCCGGGGCATCACTGATGTGCTAGAGTAGGCTCCATCTTACAGACTGATAAGGTTTGTCTTATCTTGTCTTCTACGCTATATGGACAAAAATATTGGGACGCCTGACCATTACACCAACATGGACTTTGATGACATTGCATTCAAATACGTAGACTTTAAAAAGGTCCCCCCTTTGCAACAATAACAACTTAAACTCCGCTTGAAAGGCTTTCTACAAGGTTTTGGAGTTTCTGTGGGAATTTGTGTCCATTCATTATGTATAGCATTTATGAGGTTAGGGGTTGGACGAGAAGGTCTGGCTCTCAATCTCTGTTCCAATTTATTCCAAAGGTGTTGGATGGGGTTGAGGTCAGTGCTCTGTGCGGACCAGTCAAGTTCTTCCACACTGAGCTCATCCAACCATGCTTTTATGGACCTTGCTTTGTGCACTGGGTCACAGTCATGCTGGAATAGAAAAGGGCCGGCTCCAACACTTTGTTGGAAGCATGGTGTTGTCCAAAATGTCCTGGTATGCTGTAGAATTAAGATTGCCCTTCATTGGAAGTTAGGGACCTAGCCTAACCCTGAAAAATAGGTGGGTCCAATACTTTTGTCCATATAGTGTATTTGTGTGTATCATGACTCTTCTATGTCATGAAGTCTGGTTAGTTGTCACTGTTGATCCTCTGTGGTGGTCGAACCTCTGGATAATAACAAAGGAAAGCTTTGTTAGAAAGCCAGTTTTGTGGGTGTGAACTATTTTATTTTTCAGATTTAGAACAAAACGTAACATTGAGTATTACAGTAAATACTCAATAAAAACTTAAATACTGAAGGTTTTGTTACTTTCTTCAGCTAAAACATTCTTCAGCTTTCTTCAGCTTACTTTCTTATATATATATATATATATATATATATATATATATATATAAGTGAATAAAAAGAATACTATTTTGAGAGGAATATAATACAAATTCAAATAAAATTTAAGTAGTGAAAGTGGTATAATTATATACAGAGTAAATAATTGTTTGCCGAATTGCGGGATTGAAAAAATATTGAAGTTTTGGTATTTTGTGCAACTCTAGATGAATCCCACTCTGATTTGTGTAAAAATGGATCAAGCGTTTTTGGGTTTGTTTATGTAACCCAGACCTTTTCCTGTGGTTCATTTAAGGTATCTGCCAGGAATGAGGACGGCATTTCTAGGGTCTGTACACAATTCTGCCATTACATAAGAATTTTGAAAGCTTCTCATATCACTGTAGGGCAAAGTATGACATAGCCTGTGATAAGGTTAAAACTGCACCTTTATTGATTGGGCAGTACCATGAATAATACTTTGAACATGTTTTGCTCCAGAATAGCAGAAAACCTGACATGACACCCGCTTATACCAGAGGCCAATAAGAAGATGCTGAATTTGTTCATTTAAATGAACATTTACAATTAAATTAACAAATTAATGACACAGTTCATGACCATGTTTCTGCATGTTTCCTATTTTACTACAATATTTTCTGTATGTTCCCTATTTTAGCAATTGTAATATTTTATGTCTCACACACTAAGGCTACCTTTCATTGAACATTATTCAGTAAGTAACACACTTTAGTATGAGTTTTTTTGTTTGTGTAAGTGAAATTACAAGCAGGGAAAAAGGAGAAGGAGAGATGGACAGCACAATAGGGAGATGATGACTGAAATATTTTATACTGTATACCCAAAAGGCTTTGCAAGAGAATTCCTATATTTTTACAAACTGAAGACCCTGAAATGCTAAACAAGAAAAAGTGTCCACTATCCTCCATAGTTGCCATGGTAACAACGAAGGTCCATATCTTATTCACAGCACAGGCCCGTTTGATTGCATCCTCATAAATGGTATTGGCTCAGAAGAAGGAAGGAAAAAAACAACATCCTGCACTGAAGAGCACTGGGCCCAAGATGACCTTGTCCTCTGCTGTCAATATGTGTGTGAAAGGGATGAGTCATTCTCCATAAATCTTTCTAATATCTCCCGCTTGCTGATTTTACACCGGATTAAGATGAAGCTGCCGCCTGCAGCAGATTTTCATGATGTAAGAAAGAACAGGCCCAAAGTGGACTTAACTGCCCCTTACCTGAAACATTTTTAGGCTTTAATCATCTCTTGCTCTCTTTGATACTCTCTCATGCTCTCTGTGTCTTTTCCCAAGATGAGCGTCTTCTTTAATCTGCACCCTGACTCTTATATAACATGTACATGCAAAATGACCAGCGCACACAAGAGCTTATAATGTCAGCCAATGGCTTATTTAAACTGAGCCTGGAAAGACGAGAGTATACAGTGCAGTGCGAGAGTGTCACAGAGCAGTGAAAAAGTTACTGCCCCCTGATGTCCTGTGTTTGAATTTGTCACTGATGAGTTTTTGTTTCAGATCTTCGTACAAAATGTAATATAAGACAAGGGGAACATGAGGAAACATTATCATTTCATTGAAGTTTTGCAACACCTGTATAACTGAAGGAAAAAATAATGTCTCCTAAAGTTAATAACTGGTTAAGACATCTATAGCAGCAACAACAGCAACCAAATGACTCCTATAAGTAGAGACTAGTCTCTCACATCACTGTGGAGGAATTCTGGCCCACTCCTCTTTGCAGAAATGCCTTAATTTGGCCACTTTAGCACTTTTGAGCATGAACTGGCCATTTAAGGTCTTGACACAGCATTGCAAGCCAGAGTGTTGGCTAGGCCACTCCAAACACTTAACTCTGTTTCTTTGGAACCATTTAGAGATGGACTTCATCCGGTGCGTTGGATCATTATCATGTTGCAAAACGCTGTCAGACTTAAAACTCCAGATCATGGACTGATGAGTGAACATTCTCCTGCAGGATTTAGAGCGCAGCATTCATGCTGCTTTTAGTTATAGCAAGTCGCCCAGACCCTGATGCAGCAAAGCACCCCCGCATGTATGTATGTATGTATGCAT
>JBBJLS010000134.1:22587411-22598460 GCA_037577275.1 Bryconaethiops microstoma | reverse complement strand
TTAAAATGATACTGTTCTGAGACTTTCCATTTCTTTGTCATTGGACAAACTTACAAAATCAGCGAGGGGTCAAATAACTATTTCTGTGTGTATATTGTCTAGAGACTAAAAACTTCTATATACATCTTTTTTATCTGATCTATGTTCAAACCTTGCTAAACAAGGTACATTGGCTAGCTGGAACTGAATGAGATGTTAAGAGGTATTTGCAGTTCCACAAGAAATCATGACACCACAATCTGTTAAAAGTTGGTAATTCATTTATAATAACTAATCCAGGCCTGTTTAATGTGCCACACCAGAAATAGTCTAGATGTAAAATCTCTGTGATTAAACCAGTTGAAAAGCAATGAAGTAGATTAGATCCTTAATGAAAGACTAATTAAGGAGATTAAATGGGAGTTTGGAGAGAATGCCGAGTTTCATATGAGTGACATTGTGAAACTAGGCGGCTCAGTGTGTTCCAGCAAGGCAAAAACAGACTGAAGCCAGCAGAGAGGCCGAATGGGGTTGAAGACACAAGCTTTGTTGCTGTATGAGTCAGAGAGAGAGAAGCTGTTTGTTTTCGTTTGTGTGTGTGTGTTTCTGGTTCAGGGCCGACAGGTAAACTGTCTCAGTGATGAGGTATCTCATGCAGGCTCCTGCTGTGAGGTGAGAGGGCAGAACAGATGGCAGGAAGGACAGAAAAGGGGGAAAACAGAGTTAAGAGGCGAGGCCACTTCCACACGCACACTAAAGCACAGAGTAATTTTCCCCTTATATACACCTTGTATGTAGTTGACCTACCAAGAAGTGCCTGGTGGAAAACCTTTCTTTTTTTTTTCCTTTTCATTTTTATGGACATGTAAGTCATACATATAAGCCTGTTTAAGAACATGTGTTAATGAATCAGATATGCACTCCATCACCTAACTGGTTTAGGCATTATTTGTTAGCTGCATTGCTATCTTGGCTTGAGTGTACTAAAGAAGCAAACTTCAGACAACAAACATGTCTAGGCCGAACAACATTTGGGAAAATTGTCCATTCTTTATCAGTACGGGTTACCCTTAACCAGAGTAGCAGGGTGTCCCAGTGTTCACTGGTCAGGTCACCAGTCCATCACAGGGTGCGTGCGTGTGCGCGCACACACACACAAATATACTCATGTACTCCAAGGGGCAGTTCAGCGTCTCCAATTCACCTGATGTGCATGCTTTGGACTGTGGGAGGAAACCAGAGTGATTTTCACCAAACAACTGCGGTCACAGTTTTTGAATGATGTGATCATGCCATTAAAACAAATTAGCATGTGAAAGCTTCACAGATTCACGCACCATTTTGATCTGATCATCATTTATTGTTCAAACTACATTGACTGGAAACCTTAACGTATACGTAAGTAAGTTTCCTTGTTTCCATTCTCACCAAACAAACACACTGCACACCACTACCATGAGTGTCAGAACTGCCCTGGTAAAGGTTTTATCACTAGTCATTGCCATGCTGTGGGTTATTGCGATAATGAGTTACTGATGTTATATCTCGTAGATATATAGAGGCTTACTGAATATGATACTGAGGGTATTAAACACCTACATGAGTTATCATACAGCAGTCTTTCAGCAGGACCTCTCTATAGTTACACTGGCTTTACTGTAAATTCTCAAGTAGTGCTAAGCGCTCCTATTAGACCTGATATGTTCCATCTAGTCAAGAGGAAGGAGTTTTAATAGGTCTGGTACATACGCTCATATAAAAAAAAAAAAATCATAGTGATGCAATACGTCAAATATTTCTGAAATTAAAAAAAATCTTTTATTTTCAATGTATTTTTTGATATAGGTTTTGAAGTTATGTAATACTTGCAGATTGTTAAATAGTAAAATGAGTGGCCATGTAGTGTATGAATCTACATCTAAACTACAGCAGCAAACCGCATATTTTGAAATGAGCATTTTAAATGGAATTCCTGAATCTACTGTACTTGTATCTGAATTACTTAAAAAACTACAGTAGAATTACTTAGCACTGTACATGTAGGGTTTGTTTTTTTTGTTCCTTTTGTACTTTTCATAATCACATTATTACTGTCAATGATGTGTCAAGGCTGACAAAACTGTTTTGCTCTTTTGGCAGTCATAAAATGTTTTTTTTTGTGTGTGTGTAATTGGCCTATCAGTAATGGCTACCATCCATGGACTCCATTGCAGTTGAATGACACTGTGACTTTTGCGTTGCTGTGTAAAAATAGAACCACATTTCAGACCAGATCGAAGTCTCTGCTGTTTCATAGTTTTTCTTCCATCTTCTTGGTTCTTGGTTATCTCTTGGATATTCATACAGTGTATTTCTAACCACAGTACTTGTTTCCAGCCATTCGAGTGCTTATAAAGTCTGCTCTAGCTGTGGTCCATTAAATGGTCATTTCACAGTTTAATGTTCCTTCTTTCGTCTATGGAAATTCCATTTCACAGTTGAATGCACCTTCTTCGTAGGCTTCCCAGTCCTGGTCCTGGAGAAGCGAAGTGTGTCCAGGGTTTTGTCTCCAGCCTGGGATTAAACACCCGATTCAGCAGATCAAATCAGCTCCTGCCTTAAGACTAGACGCCGATCAAGAGGTTTAGTGCCAGGCAGGAGTAAGACCAAGGGCACGGTGCAGCCATCCAGAAGCAGAAGAGGCAACCCTCTCTCCATTAGTCCTCCACTGGTCCTTTGCAGGCCCGTCACTGGCCTATAGGTGGCGCCACAACTTGCCCCCTACAGACTGTTCTTGTCAGGTAGTTCTGCCTCGGGTGTGCGTGGAAAGTAGACCGTGGTCTTGTGCTCCTCGTAACGGTCGATGTGCTTGAGATGAACCACCATGTGCAAGGCATAGGCCAGCACCAACAGCAGAATCAGAGATGTGATGAGTCCCATCAGAATAGCTGGCGTGAAGAAGGTGGCGCAGTCGCTAGCTGAGGCAAATTTGTTAGACTGCACATTGAAGGCCTGGATCTGAGGATAAGAGATTGAGAGACATATCTTTAGCTTCACACTGTGCAAAAAGACCTATTCAAGTTCTATCACACTAAAACTCTTAATCTAGGCTAGTCCTCAAAATAATTTAATTCTGGTCTACATTGGATGATTGTATATGAAATCTCAAATCTCACCACAAATCAGCCAGATGTTTAAAATTTTTTTTAGCTAAATTAGTTTTTTAAAAAGGGAAGTCACTGTACAGTAGTTCAATATAAAGGACTTTTACTTCAGAACACCTAGGGAATTTGGTAAAAAAAAAAAAGTGTACTTGAACATGTAGTTTCTAAAAAAAACAAACAAAAATCATGTGTGTATTGCTAGCCAATATTGTCTATACTGGTAGATACTAATATCACATAACACGCTTTCCTTTAGCATAGAGTAGTAGTACAAAACCCAAATCTTGGGCTCATTAACTCTATTAGTATAAACATAATCTTCTGATACATCATATTCATAATATTACGATACATCATTAAATTGAACTTTATCAAATACCACACTGTAATAAATATATATCATTATACTTGACATTCCAAAATCTGTGCAGTTGATTAACTGCAATCAGTGAATGCACTGCAGTTTCTACACCCTTATTCTGTTTTCCTGGAAGTATTAAGAGCCATTTAGCAAGCAGCAGCCTGTGCAGCGCCTACCTGGAAGTCAGTAAAAGTGATGTGCCAGTTTGCAGAGCTGTCAGTGTGCGAGCTGGGCACCAGTAGGGTATCATATTTCTGTAAGCTGCTGACGTGCTGGCAGTGGTAAGAATAGGTGGCAGGGGCGTACACCTCTGTGGCATTGAATGTGGCTTCGTGTGTCCAGTTGTAGTGGATATGAACGCTGTCCAAAGTGAACCAGTTCTGACCTGCCGACTCGTAGAATGTGTTGGACATTTGGAGCCTTTGGGGGGAGATTATGGATCATGAGACCAAATGTATGGTTTTATATCAGCAGTCATTCTGTGAGACTGTTGGCCTTATGAAAAAGGGGAGTGAAAAAGAACATTCACCTGATGACAAGGCCCTTGATATCCTCTACATCTCCCAAGCGTAGAGAAAGGCTGTTAACAAGAAACAATATTTCAGCATTGTCACCACTGTACAAATTCAAAAATCACAGAGCCTTTAAAATGAGTCAGTATTGCCTTGAGTACTTGACTCTCTCAATACACACACACTCTCAAAAAATAAGGGTGCCAAGAAAGGTTGTTTGCAGGGTTTGACACTGAGGTTTCCACAAAGAAACCATTCAGTGCATGATTTGCGAGAGCAAGTATGAAGAACATTTTAAAGACTTAAAGAACCTCCTCATAATATAAAGGCTGTATAGGAAACAAAGATATTTACAAGAACTCCATCTTTTGGTTAGCTTGATAAGCCACTGGGGCCTTCAGTTTAAAATGTGATACATAATGATACATACGAAATTCAACAAAAGGAAAAAACTTTAAAACATGCATATAACGATGCATAAATTAAAAAAATCTATATGCATTCATATAAAAATACATCTACTGAAAACAGATTGCCATATCTCCAAATGGGTAACTTTCCAAAAACATGTGCATTTATGATTTTATTATGGTTAACAAAGCGGCAAATCTTGATGTTTTAGGAAAAGAAGAACATGACATACGTGGCTTTCTCTTTGGTGCACACTGAGCCTTTGGTGTCTACTGGAGCATTGGGTCCAAAAACCCTTTCAGTGAGGTCCAGAAAGGTGTTGTTTCTGTAGCGAATGGCCAGCCTCTTGGCCTTGAATAGGATGCATATTTTGCCATTGTAAGCTACATTCAGAGGAGAGTATGGTCCCGAGCTCGTAGACTGAAGTAACTTCCTTTTAGTCCTGGGCTGAGCATGCAGATGCCATCCATAAGGCTGTTTTCAATAAAGGGGAGGAGAGAACAAGTGATTAATATTGAACAGAACATTAACTATATCTATTATTAATATCATTTTCCACTCTTAGGCCTTTTCCTTGCAAAATGGAAGTCACTCGCATGCACACAATTACACACATGCTTTTTAAAATTCTGTAAGTTATTTTTAAACCTGTAACTGTGTTCTATGAGTGTCTTGTAAGATGTTGCAGGATGGATTTGGGCTCAGATAGTATACTTGATGCTCAAGGTCACTTTGGCGATCAGAGAAAATGCAATACCTGCAGTATTCTTCGGAGTGGATTTTCAGCTGCAGGCGAATAACTCTCCTCATGTGAGGCACTTGGACTCTCAACGCCTACTCCATCTGCATCACAAAATGTGGAAAAAGAACGACAGGGGAGATGGGATGGTGAGGTCACCCAGCAGAAGCCAATCATGTTGCTTCTGATCAGGTTTGCTCTGCCTTTTCATGTTCAAGCTTTGGGAAAACCATTGCAATGAATTACATCATGCACTTATACGCACATCTACATTGATAAAAAATAAATAAATAAAGATGATGATACAGAAATTTTTAACCTCCATGCAGCTTGATCACGTTAAACAAATTTAACAGAGAGCATTTGCTTCAGTTTCACAAAATCTATTGTCTTTTGGGAGATTTGACATGAAAGCCTGAAAATTACACCACAAATTTATCCTTTATGATCCATTTTTTTATCCTTATGATCATACAGGAAAACACCAAGGGAACAAAAGTCAAAGATACAATAAAATAAAAAATTTCAAGTCAATACTTACCTGATCTGATTCTGATAGCTGGAAATGGGGGGACCTCCGAGCTTTAACGGACAACAAAAAGAAAACACAGGGAAAAGAAATGTTGCATTCAGGTTGGAATACAGCAATGTTAAGCTTTGGCCAGTGACAGAAATCCAATTGATCCACTTAGGAAGATTTAACAGCAATTCCAACAAGTTTTGTGTCAAGATTAGTGTGTCCACTTCAGTCCTCATAAAACTGCACACTCCACCACTCCCCCCTCCTTCGCCCCCCCCCCCCAACACCCCTCCCCAAAACCCATCATTCCTCAGTCCACACATGCTTAGCTCATCTTGTCTCTATCACCAGACAGGGTAAGAATGGCATTAGGTATTGTGTTTGTGTGTTTGAGAGCCTGCCTAGCGCCACCTTGTCCCTTTCTGACCCACAGCACTGCAACCTGCAGGATTATCCTAAGGCAAACCATATAAACATCTAATCACCGCGATAATGAGCTTGGCGGAGGATCTTCTAAAACCTTATTAAGAATCTGGTGCCCTACATGGCGGGAATCTTCCCCAGATGTGGGGGGGTGCAGGGGACTCCAGGGTCTCTCTCAAATTCGAATATAAAAGAAAGCTTTTGCTAAAGCATTCAGATGTGGGACTTTATACATTTGTAATTGTGTCATTATACGTGATATATTTACATTACATTATATATACATTATACACACACACACACACACACATACTCACACACTTTACACTTGGGCTAAGGATGTGTATCTGCCATAGATGAAGACTGCAATGCGTGTTTGTATGTGTGTATGCGTGCTACATGAATGAAGCACTAGGTGACCCTGAGTTGAACTATGGGATTCATCCACTAGAGTACAAGCCAATCTCCTCATATCACACATAGGTGGTCTGCAAACATTACTCTGAGCTTTTTCTGATCAGTCTATGTACTGTAGTCCTCAGTGTAACCCAGCTCTGGGGAGAAAAACACTTTATAACAGAGAGCACATCTGTATGACACAGTTCAGAAATGTTGAACCCACAGTGGAGTGACATCTTGATTCAGTAAAACCCTGCAAGTGAATCAAGGACATTTGTTAACGCATTGACTACAGGCATCACATAAAATGACTTCCCTAAGTGCAGCTGTAAACAACTGCGTTCTCTATATCTGACTAGAACAATAGGGTCATTAATATTGATTCTAGTAATTGTGTGATCTACCAATTATTCTGAAGATTGAATGTTTTTATAAATAAAAAGGCCAAATAAATTGGACTGGATGCCGAAATAATAAACACAGCAGAGCCTTTCAAAGACTGCAAAATACTTTACAGGATAATTGATAAAGAAGCCATTAAAAAGTTAACATTAAAAAGAACACTTGGCCAATGAAAATGCATGGGGCAATAAACATGTTTGGAAACGCAATCGGGCTCTTGAGTCTAACCGTAAGAAAGAGGGCAGTAGGAGAATAACATGCATTACCAACATGCAAAACTAATCATCGCTTATTTATTGAGAAGGTAACTTTTAGTCATTTATTAATAAAGTAATTAAGTTTAATCAAGCAAACATGACAGTGCTCCGAAATATTAAACTGAATAACAACTAACAATTGGCCTTGCCTGGGTTGGCGTGAGGGTGTGTGTGGGTGTTGTGCGTGTGAAGAGGCTCCTGTCTTTGTTCTAATGCCAGTTTACCGAGGTCAGCAGCTGAGCGCTGTGCTGCTGTCATTGGTTATGGCTGGACAGAGTGGCCTAAGTGCTGAACTGGGCATTTATGTAATGAAAAGCAGCGTTCCCCAACACATCTTCACCTCGCTGCTCACAAATGTGTCAGCTTGTTTTTCTCTCTGCCTCTCGCGGTCTCCGAGGATGCAGCATTGCACCAACTCATGATATCTAATAATAGATTACTTCGCTAGATCGGATTAAGATTAAAGGCGTCAGTTTAGTTCCACTTGCAGCCATTCTGGTCCATCTGTTTTGGTTGTGGCGTGATCTGAGTAACCTGAGCAGGGCTGTGCACCACTGAACCAGTTTTACTCCAAGACATGTTCGCGGGCTAATAAGTGGCAGAAGCGATGATGACATGGCCACGGAGTGACGTTCTGTCCCATCCTCCCAATGGTATGGACACAGAGGAGGAGATCCCACGAGACCTCTTATATCACTTGTGCTTTTCCCATGCCGACACTAATAATGAGATCATTGACATTTTTTTTCTTTAAAAACATATAGCTTTAAAATGACCTCTTTTAAATGCATCTAAAAGCAGGCTACCATGCTCAAACTTATTCATATACCCTACATGCCCACAGGAAGAAATGCACAGGCTGGATTTCAAATAGGACTCTTTTTTTTCTCCGATATTAAATCCAGCATCTTCTGCTGATATGGTTATGATGCCGATCATTACCGGGTGAGATTGTCCTGTTTTGTTATATAGACATATTTAACAAAGCAATGGTATTTTTATTGTCATCATTCTTAGTATCATTATTACTGTTACAATGAATGTTTATTTACCTATTATCTATCACTATTACTGGTGCTAGATTCTTCTTTCTCTTATTATACTAATGACTGAGGATTGTTATCACTAATGGCTGAAAATTATTATTATTATTATTGAACTTCAAAACAGTTGGCCTGAGTCTGATGTCATATTTTGTGTTGTGCGTTTATAAGTTTGTGTGTATTTATAAATAAAACCAGTGCCTTGCAATTAATGCAAATTACTACAATGTATAAAATACCCTATAACCATTCATTTGCAGCAATTAAACTTTTATAAACAATTTTGCACTAAAACACAGTAATATTGTCTCTTCTCCCAGAACATATTTCCACAGATAATCTGCTGTTTTCCCAGGGCCCTCTGGTAGCTCTAATTGCATATTTAAATTCCACCATCATGCTCTAGATCCCAAATGGTGCTTCATTCAGTTATGAAACAAAACACCAAAACGCACCTGGACCCTGAGCCCAGTTTCATCAAAACACCTCCATCTTTGTCCCACGAGGCCACGCGCTCGCTCTCAAAAATAACACCAATTGCGAAAGCAGTGTGTTATGGGGGGGTTGGGGTATGGCAGGCATGTCTGGAGTTTGTATAATGGAACAGAGAGGAAAGAAACAAGAGGACAAAGGAAGTTTCATCTCCTATTGTTTCATGATTAAACACCATTCACTATTAATCACTATTCAGTTTCCAATATTGAATCGGGTAATACTGTACAATCCAGTGTAGTGCATGTAGGTGCCAAGCTGTGGAAGCATTGACACGTTTGAAATAAAGGTGTAAAGTGACTGCCACTGAGTTTTTGTGAGTGAAGGAATGCTACAAATATGTAAACAAGGAAGCTTCTTCAGTGTGTTTAATCTGTCTGGCCTGCTTCAGTCTCAGCCTCAGTCTCGGCCCTCTGCACACAGTAGTGGAGCATCTGTAAACTAATTCCTTCAGACATAACAGTGAATGGGGGTCTGTCTTATGCCCTACTGTCATGCCCATGTTGGAATGTCTTGCAGTCATAGAGAGGGTTAAACAACTGCACTGGAACGGGCAGATCCTGGGCATAGAAACGCATCAGCTAAAGGTAGACTGTACGCCTGTACTGCTACAAAATATATATTTTCCCCCTTTTTTACAGAGCTGTTCACTGGATATGGCAGTGCATCAGCTGCACAGCATCACAGCATCACTCCCTCCCCAACACCCTCCCACCCCCATCCAACCAGCCCCAACAACAACACCACCACCACCACCACCACCCCTCCACGCCGGGCTGATAGAAGAGCTCCTACCTCCTGTCCAGGATGGCGGGCACTTGGTTGAAGGGTGAGGACGGCTGCACCAGCGCCAGGAGACACAGAGAGAGGAGCGTGGGGAGCCTGCGTTCAGCCATGGAGACGAGCAGAGAGGACCGCCAGAGCCGAGGCTTGCTTCATAATCTGCCCCCTGATGGCATATCCCTAAACCTGAGCCCAGTGACGGGCGGGCCCAGCAGCCAATCAGAGAGCACAGAGAAGATCATCGTGCGTCACTATCCTCACAGCCTTCGTTCTTGCAGCCTCGCTCGTCCCCCGCACATTCTCTCTCTCTCTCTCTCTCTCTCTCTCTCTCACACACACACACACATACACACACACACTATCTCCCTTGTCTCTCTCTTTCTCTCTCACACACGCCTCTCTCCTCTCTTTCTCACACGCACAGTATCTCTCTATCTCTCTCTCTCCTGCAGACCAAGCTCTCACACTCTTTCTCTCTATTTCTCGCTCTCTTTTCCATTTGCATGCCTTGTGTGCTCACTCTACCCCTCCCCCTTCTTGTCTTCTCTCCTCTTGTCTTCTGTCTCTCTTTCTCTCCCACCCTGTCTCTGTACTGTCTCCCCCGTCTCTCTCTCTCTGCTGCGAACAAAGCTGCCCCGGCAAATCTGAAGCACATGGAGCTTACGCATTTAAACCCTCATCCCAAGAACACAGTTTTAACCTATAAGCACTAAAGATGTGTAATAATCCGTAGATCTGTTTATGGGACGGGGAGAGAAAAACAAGGCTCACAGACACAACAACATGACCTAGATTTACACCTTATAACCTTGTTATCTGGCGTAGGATGGGGGCGTCAGTGCATCAGATATAAGGCCTCCGAACTCACAGAGTGGTTTAATGAAGCTTAAAAAGGGAAAACACTGCAAACAAGGGCAGGGAAGTACTTAGTAAGTTATGGTCAGTATAAGCTGCTGAGGCAACAGACCCTCAGCTAAAAAAAAAAAACCAGCCCTGAATGACATAACCAATGTTCCCCTGTTTCTCTGAGGATACGTCACTCTCGACAGTCTCAGTTCACTAATAGAGCAAATGTAAATGTTCATGGTAAAAGTAGCATTAACATTAATCTGACAGAGGCACTAATGTGCGGCAGTGCTGTGAATTCAGCGCGCCAAGTAGGTCATTGTCTCTTGCCAAGAACTTACATGCTGTGTGACGGACAAGCTGGGTGACAACTATCAGTCAGCTGCTTTCACGGGGAAGGGCAGGCCATTCTGATGTACAGTAGCTCAAACCTTTGCATTATAGTGTAAGAATGACATCGTGTATGTCCACTAGAAAGAAAACTCCAGTCACCGTCATTGGTTGGGCTTGTGCTAAAGTAATCCCACTAAATACAAATGGCAAAATAAAGCTAGGGCCTATGTTCTTTTACAGTGACTGTTTTTATGGAATAGACCACTGAGGGATGGACAATTTTGGAAAGTTGACTTCCTTGCATTCCATTCAGCATAGCAAAGAAACAATGGCAGACACAAATGCAATACAGTTTAATACAATATAATTTTAAGTATGCACACACACACACACACACACACACACA
>JBBJLS010000134.1:22546134-22556329 GCA_037577275.1 Bryconaethiops microstoma | reverse complement strand
TGTCCGGCTCTGTTCTTCTCTTTTTGGATCCTTTCAGTCTAAATTAATACGCTGAAGCTCCAGACTGAAGGGTGCGAGCAACATTAGAGCAGTCCAGGACATAACAGAACAAAATTAAACCGAAACAAGAAAGTAGGAACTAAATGTTAATGACTGGAATGGAACTGTGGAAAAATCAGTGTACTTTCCTCACTAGAATGCATGAGTGGAAGTAAAATATGATTTAAAAATACAAATCCATCCAAATGAAATGAGTTCAATGACTAATATAAATGAATTCGACTTGCAATTCAGCACATCGTAAAGTAAAATGGAAGGAAAACAACAAGAACACAATGGCAAACGATGTTATTGTGATCTTTTTTATTCTACATATTTCATCTTGCTTAAGAAAATGCTGGTTTTGTGCTGATTTCCAATTTTCCATGACTTTGTGACCATCTGCATGGCCTCAATTGGCTTATTTATCTTTATGCTAATTTGGAACAAGATGGCATTGTAAAATGAAATTTACTGAATCAACTGTAATGCTGAAGGGTTAGAAAGTTGAAATATTCTCATCTTTTGCACGGCAGCCAATTTCACTCCTATTTGTGCTTGTGTCAACTGTTTGCATCAGTGGGGGAAGAAAAGGCCATTAAGAGAAAGCCTTGAATTAAATGCGTGTTCGTAAACTCAGTCTGGATGTGCCGGAGCAAATCATTCATAAACACCAGTCAGAGGCTATTTATCCGTGTTACATGTCATTGTTGGGTTAAGATCAATTGGTGCTCCTGCCAAATCTCTTAGGGACACCATTGTTGCAAATGTGTCTAAGGTGACCCTAACTGGATACTGTCACACTGGTGGGTGGTAGGAGCCTAGTGGGTCAAACACTTGCCTTACAGATTCAGACCCTCTCCACTTTCTACCATTGTGTCCTTCAGCAAGATGTCTCCAGGGGGACTGTCCCTGTAACTAATGATTGTAAGTCGCTATTGATAAGGATGTTTGCCACATTGCATTATGCTTTTCTGGTCACCTAATAAAACAACACCACCAGTAACCCATAGATGGCAACATAATTGCTCCTTGAGGGACACCAAGTTATATATGACGATGTAAGTGCAAGCCCGGATGTGTGTTTAATATGTAAGTGCCAGCCCAGATGAAGCCATACATATTGCAATTTGAAAAATTGGGGTTAACATTATAGGGTATTAGAATGATCTGGGCCATTTTCAGACTGAAATTCAACTGAAAGTGGGGCGGAGCCCCGCAGGACACTGATGATAATGATTGGACTGTGATAATTAGTAGCAGAATAAATTGTATTGAATGGTCACTAGTGATGTGAAACCCACCCAAATTTCATGGATGGGGTGGTGGTGGTGGCCTAGAGGGTAGGATACTTGCTTCTGGATCAAGAGGTCATGGGTTCGAATCCTACCTTCAGCACCACCACTGGATTCCTGAGCAAGACCCTTAACCCCAAGTTGCTGCAGGGAGACTACCTCCTGTAGTTAGGGAATGTAAGTCGCTTTGGATAAAAAGTGTATGATAAATGCCGTAAATGTAAATGTGAATTTCATTTTAGTCACTTCTCCTGTTAAAACACTGGCCAGAGGATCAATCTTTGTTACTGTGGTAGCAATGTTCCCCTAATAACAAATCTTCCAACAAATTTACTTTTCCTCTTACTGTCTTAATCCATGAATCAAGATAAGATCAGATGGGTCTGCTCTGCATTTTCACAGATGTCACAAAGCATGGCATGACATGAATTACATCATAGAGCTGTATCATAGAGTTCACTTCTCTGGAAGTATCTGAATATTTCATGTTTATAAATTTATTCTTTCAGAGTTTCCCTTTAACTTCTTTGTATCTATTCATCTACATACATGAACGAATGTGATGTGGTTTGAAAGACCAAATCAAATTTGTAAAAAAAAAAATTAAATCTTCTCTTTATCAACATTGAATATTATCATTGCATTGTATTTTATGTTTCAGCAATAAGTCGAAGATTCTAGAGAAGAGGCTAAGATATCTGACTGACCGCTTCACCTACGACCTATACTGCAATGTGTGTCGCTCTCTCTTTGAGAAGGACAAACTGCTCTTCTCCTTCCTCCTCTGCTCCAACTTACTGTTGTACGTTAGCTGTACATCAATATGAACTGTTGTTGATGTCATTAAAGTTTGCGCATTGTTAGGAGTCACTTCATATCTAAATAAGAAAGCAACATTTCCTTTTCGTAACTGTGATGTGTGGCTGTCGCATTTTCCCTCAGGGCTAAAAAAGAGATTGAGTACTCAGAGTTCATGTTCCTGCTCACTGGTGGTGTGGGTCTACAGAATGATGTGCCCAACCCTGATCCCAGCTGGCTGCAAGACAAGAGCTGGGACGAGATCTGTCGGGCAAGTGACCTGCCTAGCCTGCAGGGTCTCAAGTATGCACCTCATTGTCACCCTAGTTTGCTTTAAAATACATTTAAACACAAGCTCTGTTATGTTCAATTTGTAAGATAATTTGTCCTTGAAGAGACTTAAGCTGCTTTTACTCTCATCCGGTTTAGTATTGTGTTTTCTTGGATTCATACAGGGAGAGTTTCACCAAGGCCCCAGACAGCTTTCTGCCTATTTATGACAGTAAGGAGCCCTATAACACTGCTCTGCCAAAACCATGGCGCGACAAACTCAGCGACTTTCAGAAAATGATCATTTACCGCTGTCTTCGGCCAGACAAAGTGAGATCTCATTCAGTTTTGCATGATATTCACTCATATTTTATTACCCTTAATAGCACTCTTACTTTTTTCTCTGTTGTTTAAAAGATTGAACCAGCAATTTGTAATTACGTGACTGAGAAACTGGGCAAAAAGTTTGTTGAACCCCCTCCATTTGATCTGAGTAAAAGCTACGATGACTCCAACTCCACAGTCCCACTGGTCTTTGTGTTGTCTCCCGGTGCAGACCCTATGGCCAGTAAGCATTGTCTTCTAAGCACTTAAATGTCTCTCCTAACAGATCTACTCATTCCTTATTCCATACACTAAATCTTTTTTGTTTCCTCACAGGTTTGCTAAAGTTTGCCAATGACAAGAACATGAGTAGTTCCAAGTTCAAGTCAACCTCTCTGGGTCAGGGCCAGGGTCCTATAGCTGTGAAGATGATCCAGTCAGCCATGAAGGAGGGTACATGGGTGTGTCTGCAGAATTGCCACCTGGCTGTGTCCTGGATGCCCATGCTAGAGAAGATTTGTGAAGATTTTAGCCCAGAAACGTGCCACCCAGACTTTCGCCTCTGGCTCACCAGCTACCCTTCCCCCATGGTACTGTATACACTTAAAATAGGTATTGCATTGAATTTTAATTGAATTTAAATGTGCATCATTTTCATGTGAGTAAAATATATTACATCAACAGTGATTACTAAAAGTAATTCACTGTCTCACTCAAGTGTAGTCATGTGTAAATGATTTGAATTATGTAAAATCAATGCATTGACTTACTCAGCGTATTTAGTCTTGGGCTAAATATTTGTTCATAATTAATGAATTACTGACTTATTTGGCTTATTATTTATGATTCTGCATCCTATGAAAGTGCTTATAATTTATAACATAATCTGTTTGCAATGTCAGTTCCCAGTGACAATCCTGCAGAATGGGGTGAAGATGACAAATGAGCCGCCCACAGGCCTTAGACTGAAGCTTCTGCAGTCGTACCTGTCTGACCCTGTCTCAGATTCTGATTTCTTCTCAGCGTGTCCAAGCAAAGAGCTGGTGTGGTGATTATGGTTTTCCTATAAACTACAGACATTTTATTTCAGCAGTGTGTTCCTGTTATGATAATCTGCTGCTGTGTTTGTAGGTTTGGGAAAAACTTTTGTATGGGGTTTGCTTCTTCCATGCCCTCGTCCAGGAGAGGAAGAAGTTTGGACCACTCGGTTGGAACATTCCATATGGATTTAATGAATCGGATCTCCGTATCAGTATCAGGCAGTTGCAGGTGAAGGTTCTTGCATAATCTCGTTATCATGGTAAAATCTCAGTTTTTTGGACTCACTAGTTTGAAAATGCCAGCTGTCCTGTTCACATTTTGTGAGGAATAGACCAATTGAAATTAAAATTACTTGGAATAAAATTTTGTTGTATTAATATACATTAAACATTTATTTCCCTATAAAGTTACTGTTTTGGAGATATGAAGAGACAAATAATATTTAGAAGTTTTATATGATACAAAAGTCAGAACTTACAGTAAATTAAACAAGTACTGAGAGTAACTGTGAAATGTAAGACAATAAAACCATGCTTTAATCATTTTTCACATAGTATTGTGGGGTTGTAAACAACAGAACTCCTCTAGCTCTAAACACACTTTTACAGACATTTAAATAGCCTCCTATTACAGCGGTTCATTCCTTCATACCAATTTCTTTCTCCCTCTTTATTTTCCTTTAAGCTTTTTGTCAATGAGTATGAAGAGGTTCCATTTGAGGCCATCACTTATCTGACAGGAGAGTGTAACTATGGTGGACGAGTGACAGATGACTGGGACCGCCGCCTTCTTTTGACTATCCTGGCTGACTTCTATAATAAAGACATCACTGAGAATCCTCGCTATTCCTTCTCCCCCAGTGGCAAATACTATGCACCTCCAAAGTCCAGTTATGATGATTATGTGGAATTTATTAGGGTGAGTCTGAAGGACAATGATGCAACAGATAAATACACTTGAAATTTTTGACACATTCACATAAGGGTTTTTCTTTTTTTCTTCACAATCATCCACATTTTATAACATATTGAATATATTAACATGAATGCCATGAATTGTGCAGAGACCAAAAAAACATTATTTTAGATTTAAATTTTTTTTTAAAAGTAGCCTTCCTGTGCCTTGATGTAGTTTTGCATACTCTTGGCATTTAAACAGTCTTAGGAGAAACCATCTGGAATGCTTCACCAATTGGCATGTAGAGTAAAATGCTATAAATCAGTATGGAATTCTGAAAACCGTATTGTTTTTTTGTTGAAAAACATTTATACAAATGCATCAACTTCTCTATTTGCATCTGTCTTAAAATAATTTCTTTCCATTTAAGCAAAAACAAAAATGTTTTTTAAGATTTTGCAAAAAGCATATTCACTCACGTGTCCAAACCTTTGTCTAGAAACATACATACACCATGATGTTTGTGTGCATGTAATATTCAAAGTGAGATGTTAAAAGTTTTAATGTGCTTTGATTCTTGCCATGCAGAATCTGCCTGCTACCCAGCATCCAGAGGTGTTTGGCATGCATGAGAATGTGGATATATCTAAAGATCTGCAGCAGACCAAACTCCTGTTTGATTCCCTGATCCTAACACAGGGGGGTGGCTCAAAAGGAGGAGGCAGTTCTGGAGGAGACAACACATTGCTAGACATTGCCTCTGATATCCTATCTAAAGTATATCCTGCTATGCATATTCAGTTATTTAAAATCAGGCAAATAATTTTAACTAATGAATATTAGTAATTATGTATAGATTGTACAGTGTTTCCCCTAGATTTTCATTCCAGTCGCGTAGTTGACCCTTAGGAGCCAAGCATAGTGCTCGTGTGTTGTCATGAAACAATTAGGATCATCACTAAGTGCAATGAATACATTGCACATGTAAATACCATATAGTTGTATTTCTTTCTACGTTTGATTACAGATATTCCGTTGAGTGGCATGATTAATGCTAAGGGAAACACTGTTGTAGTATTGTATAATCTCAGGTTATGTTTTGTACTGTGCCTCTCAATTAAACTTGTGTGCATTTCAGCTTCCAGAGAACTTTAACATTGAGTCCGCTCTTAACAAATTCCCAGTGCAGTATGAAGAGAGCATGAACACAGTGCTTGTACAAGAGATGGAACGATATAATAAGTGAGTCCAAATGTCCACTGAGGTTTGAGTGCCTTTAAGTAGCATTTTTGTCAATAATAATAATTGTTGATGAAAGCACATATTGAAAATACAATATATTTATTTTAAAGCTTTATGTTTTGGATGATATGTATTGTGTACAGCATATATTGTATTGTATCATTAGTTTGTGCAACACCATCCGTGTGAGCCTGCAGAACCTGCTGAAAGCTATTAAGGGGCTGGTGGTGATGGATGCAGAATTAGAGGCTATAGCAGGTAGCCTGCTAGTGGGGAAAGTGCCTGAGAAGTGGGCCAAGCGCTCCTACCCTAGCCTCAAGCCCCTGGGCAGCTACATCACTGACTTCCTTGCTAGGCTCAAATTTCTACAGGTTAGAACCAAAATTTTTATGAAAACAATGTTGTTTATGACCTGTAAATAATTAGTATTTTGTCAGTATACTGATTTTTCGCAGTAAACTGCTTTTTAATTTGCAACCACTATTACTCATTGAATAATTGCTTGAATGGCCCATTGGGTGTCATTAATACAATTTCTGTCTGCTGTCTTTACCGAGTGTTTGCTTTTCTTTGCATTCTTTCAGGACTGGTATGACACCGCAAAGCCCCATGTGTTCTGGTTATCTGGGTTCTACTTTACTCAAGCTTTCCTAACAGGAGCCATGCAGAACTATGCCAGGAAGTACTCCATTCCCATTGATCTTCTTGGCTTTGATTATGAGGTACCAGCGACATGTAGAGGAACTTCATTTAAACTCTACTTTTCCCGCAAAGTGAATAACTTGTACATAATTGCAGTTTTGACCAGAAATATAAATAATGTAAATTATAAATATATAATATAAATAAATTAAAGGATTGTCAGACTGCATATAAGATGTATGAATTCAAGTAGGACAGTTTGCCTTAAGAAGCCCCTCTATGTAAATTATGTCCCCTTCATTTTTTCCCCTGATCAAATAATGGGGACAAATCCAATCTTGAAACGTTTACTGAATAACTATGAATTTCAACTCTGTGATGAAATTCCTGGAATTACTGCCCTGGAGTTTTTTTGCCATGTTTATGTTTTTTTTTTTACATTCACATAATTGTGATCTATTCATTTGTATTGTAAAGTTGTACAAGAAGCATTGTTAAAATATGTGTGATTATTGGGAGGAGAATTGTGTAGAGAAGCAGTACATTTAGATTTGAGAAGAGAAAAAGAGAAGTTGGACAGTGTAAAGTTTGCTGACTAGCCAGCATATAACCCTAATAACAAAGTGGTTGTTGCCTCACATTGAGATGGTCCTGGGTTCACTTTTTGGGCAAGGCCTTTCTGTGGGGAGTTTGCATATTGTCCCAGGGTCTGTGTGCTTTAGTGCTGGAAGCTCTGGTTTCCTCCCTCAGTCCAAAGTCATGTATGTCAGGTGAATTGGTGATGCTAAATTGCTCTATCATTTCTGAAAAAGTGCTAATACTAGAAATAACATTGATTTGACAATGGTTTTGTAAAACTTGACAAATTGATCCATGGTTTACCAGGGTTTCTTACTCCAGTTAGAGGCACCTTGACCCAATAATTAAGCTCAATACAATCCAACAAGACATGACTTTGCTGTAATTATTCACAGGTCCTGCCTTTTGACACCTCGTCCACATCCCCTGAGGACGGTGTCTATGTCCATGGCCTCTTTTTGGATGGAGCTCGATGGGATAAGAAAAGGTTTGTTTATGTGATAGAACAGTATGTACTGCTGTCATTCTCAAATCTGAATTGATTTCTTTAATGCATTTGTGTTTGTTTTTTTTCTTCTCATGCAGCGGTGTCTTAGCTGAACAGTACTCTAAAGTCCTCTTTGACTCAGTCCCCATTATTTGGGTAAAGCCAAGTGAGTAAACATCAGAGTGTATTACAATATAAAAGACCTTGTCTCTCCAGCTTGTTTTAAATTTTCTTTTATGCCACTAATGCTTATTATTTTATCTCCTAGCGGATAAGCGGGTCGTCAAGCAGACTCAGAACATCTATGTGTGTCCTCTTTTTAAGACCAGTGAGCGTAAGGGCACCCTGTCCACCACAGGCCACTCCACTAATTTTGTCATCTCCATTATGCTGCCCACCAGCATTTGTCCACAGCACTGGATCAAGAGAGGGGTGGCCATGCTTTGCCAGCTGGATGATTAATACCGGATTCTTTAGTAGCCTCTGAATAGGCCTCTAAAACCACCAGTACTTAAAAAATATTGTGGCGATATTTCATGATGCAGCAATTCCGCATTGCTTTAGAAGTAATGCATTGTGTGGAAAAAATATATTTGCATATATATAATACATACATTTCTGCATAGTGTGCAATAAACAAATAAGCAAATTAAGGTTGAGTGATGTGCACCCTAAATACTTAATTGAGTAAAACAGACTTTCGTTTCACCACATTTTCTCCATGTGATTTTTATCCTTTGAAGTCCAAAACTTCTCATTTATGGTAAATGCTCATGGTTGTTTCCCATTGCTAGGTTTGACAACATAAAAGCCCCAGTGTGTGTCAGCATGGAGTAGAGTTGCAGAGTTGAGTTCCAAAGAGTGAGGCATGTTGGAGTGGGGATCGGCTGGGCCAGTCCCATGATGGTATATTTTTAACTGTCAAGATATTAATAGATATGTGCCTGGTAAGAGCCTTAAACACTCTGAGGTTACAAGTGCAACAAAAAAACAGCAGCGCTCCTTGTCTGAAGGTAAAAGGAACATTTGCGTACAGGTTCTGCATATTTTAAAAGATTATACTTCCTGGACGAGCTTCAGAGAGCAATGGGATTTTGCATGGAGTGAAGTGGTGCATGTTTACAAAGTATTCACCTCAGTCCAAGACTCAACACAATCAGTAACAGACTTAGTCAGATTGAAATGTTTTCAATGACTGTATGTAAACACAGGTTTTCCTTCTTACTAGACCACATGCTAGACGTCTTCAATTCTAGGTTTCTCATGGAATTTATGACATCACCAAAGACAAAGTTATTTTCAGCCTTATTTGTAAACCACAGCCCATATTTATGTATGGAGTGAATACCAAAAAGGCTTCTTGCATGTGTCATACTGATTGCTATTAAGTTATTACACATCATGCGACTCTGGGTTTGTTATGATTTGAATGACCTAATTACTACTACCATCTGTATACACAGCATGTGTTGCTCATTTAATAGGATGCACCACATATTTTCCTAAACATTATCAGGACTTACCTACAAAAATGAGTACATCATTAAAGAAGAACTTTCCTAAATGTTTTTCAAAAAGAATTAGACACGAATTATTATATATTAAATATAATATATTGGCCAAAAGTAGTCATGCCCCTGTAGCAAATCGGTTTAAGTTTTTCTGTTTTTTTTTTTATTGTGTACTCATGATATCTAGGATCACAATATACAGTCATGGTCAAATGTTTGAACACCAGCAGTCAAATGACATCTTGTGTTGATTTTCTAAGTGAAAATAGGTACAGTGGTGTGAAAAGTGATTTCTCATTTTTTTCCCATGTTTATCACATTTAAATGTTTCAGATCATCAAACAAATTTAAGTATGAATCAAAGAAAACACAAAATGCGTTTGTTAAGTGAAGGATTTTATTATTACAGGAGAAAAACAATCCAAACCTACATGGCCCTGTGTGACAAAGTGATTGCCCCCCCCCGTTAAAACATGACTTAACAGTGGTTCATCACACCTGAGTTACTGCCACACCTGTTCTCAATCACGAGATCACTTAAATAAGACCTGCCTAACAAAGTAAAGTAGACCAAGAGATCCTCAAGAGCTAGACATCATGCCGAGATCCAAAGAAATTCAGGAACAAAGAAAGTAATTGAGATCTATCAGTCTGGAAATCTATCAGTCTGGAAAAGGTTATAAAGCCATTTCATGCTGGAGTCCCAAGCTTTGGGACTCCAGCAAACCACAGTGAGAGCCATTATCCACAAATGGCAAAAACATGGAACAGTGGTGAACCTTCCCAGGATTGACTGGCCTACCAAAATTACCCCAAGAGCGCAGCAATGACTCCCACAACAACATTCAATTCAATTTCTTCAATTCAATTTTATTTATATAGCGCTTTTTACAACCAGGTTGTCACAAAGCAGCTTTACAAAGTCCAGGTTCAAGCCCCTAGTGAGTAAGCCAAAGGTGACAGAGGTGAGGGAAAAACTCCCTCAGCTGGAGAAAGAAACCTCGGGAGGAACCAAGACTCAAGAGGGGAACCCGTCCTCCTCAGGTCGACCCGGCGAGAGAAGGAACAAC
>JBBJLS010000134.1:22506484-22546034 GCA_037577275.1 Bryconaethiops microstoma | reverse complement strand
GTTGCTTAACTTCGCTGTATCGTGAACCGTACCGAACCGTGATGTCAGAACTATAGTGTGAACCGAACCGTGACCTTCCTGTACCGTTACACCCCTAATATATATATATATATATATGCATATATCTATTGTCAGAGTAGTTATGTATGGTTTACTAGCTGTGTCTTGGTTGAGGAGTCTAACAGCCTGAGGATAGAAGCTCCTCTTGAGTCTTTCTGTTCTGGCTGTAAGACTCCTCCTGAAACATTTGCCTGATTTAAGCAGGTGAAACAGACAGTTACTGGGGTGGCATGAGTCTCTAACAATCCTGATTGCTCTGGTCCTGCATCTCCTGGTGTAGATGTCCTGGAGAGACAGCAGAGCTGATCTGCTGCAGTGTTCTCCAGCCCGAACCTCTCTCTGTAGTCCCATAATGTCCTGGACACAGCTGTTCCCAAACCAGTGTGATGTTCTGTGTCAGAACACTTTTTACAGCACCTTTAGGATCATGAGTGAGACTCCACAGGAGAGAATTTTCTCAGCTGTTTCAGGTGATAGAGATGCTGCCTTGCTTTCTTCGACAGGGCTTGAATGTGTGCAGTCCATGTTAGATACTCAGAGATGTGAACACTCAGACACTTGAAGCAGCTCACCCTCTCCACTGCAGTATTTTGAGTATTTTGATGACAGTAAAGTTCACATTAACTGTTTCATTCCGCTGAGCACCTGGTTCCATGTAACGATTGGCTTTAAACTGTAAGTATTACTTTATCATAGCTCGAGAAAAATCATAAACATCATTGATAACTTTTTAAAATTACATTTAATGCTGCAGTCTGTTTTCTCTGATACTGAAGGAGTGTGACAGTAAGTCTGTATAAAATTCCCAGTGTGTAGTTACTCCTAAAAGTAAACCTTTCAGTCAGCAGATGTGGCTCTGATTTCTCCAGAATCCAAACTGACAGACAAGAAGGGTAAAGTGTCATACATGAACACACAACAGCACAAAATTCTTCTCTGCATTTAACACATTCACCAAGTGAAGCAGTGGACAGCTAGAAACAGCGTCTGGGGAGCAGCATGTGGGGGTTCCTCAAGGGTTCCTCAGTGGTGCTACTAGCAGTCTTAGGATTTGAACCTACGTCCTACTGAGCACAGGGAGCAACTTGCTAACCACTAGGCCACCAGCTGCCCCAGAGGGCCTGTGAAATGCTTCACAGACCGGCTGAAGACAAAAAATCAGGTCAGTTTGGTAACAAGTAAATAAAAAATTAAACTGAGCTGAACTTGACAGGTATATAGCTTTATCTACACAAAATACTCTACTTTTTTTGGCGTGAAGGAATCGCCACCATTAAAGAACATTTAATACAAAATTATATATACATAAATAAATACCATGCTTCTGAATGTTGTACAGAAAAGCCTACAAGGGCTAACAATTATTCCACATACATCATGGTTTAGTCTCAGGTAGAACTGCAGAAAATTAGTCAAATAGAAACTTTAAAAACTGGCCACATGAGTATACTGAATTAAATTACATGCTCTTGTGGAAATCAGGCCGTAGTTTTTTATTTGCTTTTTCATGAAAAACTCAGACCACAAAGCTATGGGGTCCTCTTCAACCTTGCTGCTGATATTGACCCTTTCTCCCCCCTCTACCTTTCTCTGTCTCTCACACTCCATCTTTCCAGCTCAGCTGTGATGCTGTGGACATAATTGTAAAAGTGATGGGCAGAAGAGGAGTCATTGAGTTATTGCCCCCAACACATAGGTCCTCCATGTGCTGCCACTACAGACCTCTGAAGGTGTGCTGTGGTATGTGGCACCAAGACGCTATAGCAGCAGATCCTTTTAGTCCTGTAATCTGTAAGGTGGGAAATAAAAGGATTGGACTAGTTTGTCCTGCACATCACAGAGATGCTTGATTGGATTGAGATCTGGGGAATTTGGAGGCCATCTTGAGCTCACTGTCATGTTCCTCAAATCATTCATGAATAATTTTTATAATGTGGCAAGGCACTGTAGCCACAAGGGGGTGTACGTGGTCTGCAACAATGTTAAGGTAGGTGGTTCATGTCAAAGTAACATACACATGAATGCCGGGACTGAAGGTTTCTCAGCAGAACATTGTGCAGGGAATCACACCCCCTCTGCTAGCTTGCCTTCTTCCCATAGTCAAGTCAAGTCAAGCAAAGTTTTATTGTCATCCCAGCCATACAAATATAGTACACAGTGAGACGAAATATCGTCCTCCTGGACCATAGGTGCAACATACAACACAACACACTCACAACACAGACAAACAACACAGACAAATACTGATTTCTCATTTTTTTCCATGTTTGTCACATTTAAATGTGTCAGATCATCAAACAAATTTCAATATTAGTCAAAGACAACACAAGTTTACACAAAATGCATTTTTTAAGTGAAGGGTTTTATTATTAAGGGAGGAAAAAAAATCTAAATCTACATGGCACTGTGTGACAAAGTGATTGCCCCCCCTGTTAAAACATGACTTAACAGTGGTTTATCACACCTGAGATCAATATCTCTAGCCACACCTAGGCCTGATTACTGCCACACCTATTGTCAATCAAGAAATCACGTAGATAAGACCTGCCAGACAAAGTGAAGTAGACCAAGAGATCCTCAAGCGCTAGACATCATGCCGAGATCCAAAGAAATTCAGGAACAAATAAGAAAGAAAGTAATTGAGATCTATAGTTGTTTATAAAGTTTATAAAGCCATTTCTAAAGCTTTGGGACACCAGCGAACCACAGTGAGAGCCACTATCCACAAATGGCGAAAACATGGAAAAGTGGTGAACCTTCCCAGGAGTGGCCGACCTAAATTACCCCAAAAGTGCAGCGATGACTCATCCAAGAGGCCACAAAAGACCCCACAACATCCAAAGAACTTCAGGCCTCACTTGCCTCAGTTAAGGTCAGTGTTCATGACTCCACCATAAGACAGAGACTGGGCAAAAATGGACTGCATGGCAGAGTGCCAAGACGAAAACCACTGCTGAGCAAAAATAATATAAAGGCTCGTCTCAATTTTGCCAGAAAACATCTTGATGATCCCCAAGACTTTTGGGAAAATATTCTGTGGACTGATGAGACAAAAGTTGAACTTTTTGGAAGGTGTGTGCCATTACATGTGGCATAGAAGTAACACAGCATTTCAGAAAAAGAACATCATACCAACAGTAAAATATGGTGTTGGTAGTGTAATGGTCTGGGGCTGTTTTGGTGCCTTAGGACCTGGAAGACTTGCTGTGATAAATGGAACCATGAATTCTGCTGTCTACCAAAAACTCTTGAAGGAGAATGTCAGGCCATCTGTTCGTGACCTCAAGCTGAAAAGAACTTGTGTTCTGCAGCAGGACAATGATCCAGAACACACCAGCAAGGTCACCTCTGATTGGCTGAAGAAAAACAAAATGAAGACTTTGGAGTGGCCTAGTCAAAGTCCTGACCTGAATCCTATTGAGATGCTGTGGCATGACCTTAAAAAGGCGGTTCATGCTTGAAAACCCTCCAATGTGGCTGAACTACAACAATTCTGCAAAGATGAGTGGGACAAAATTCCTCCACAGCGCTGTAAAGGACTTATTGCAAGTTATCGCAAACGCTTGATAGCAGTTGTTGCTGCTAAGGTTGGCCCAACCAGTTATTAGGTTTAGGGGGCAATCACTTTGTTACACAGAGACATGTAGGTTTGGATTTTTTTTCTCCTGTAATAATAAAATCCTTCACTAAAAGACAACATTTTGTGTTTACTTGTATTGTCTTTGATTAATATTTAAATTTGTTTGATCTGATACATTTAAGTGTGACAAACATGAAAAAAGATGAGGAATCAGGAAGGGGGAAACACTTTTTCACACCACTGTATACTGTGTATGTGTACTATATATCTGTGTGAGTACACTTTTATTTATTTTAGTTTTTACAAATTAGGAAAATAGTATAATATATGTCAAACCTTTTTCACTAATATGCAAATTCAGCAAATAAACTGGAAATGTACATAAGTGTGTTCTCAGTAGAGGGCTGTGTAACAAAGCATATTATTTGACCAGGAGCTCCCTAAATCTTTGCATGCGACTGTATGTGATTAGCTGGGTGCTTCGGATTGTTTTGAGAGAAAAACTGTGGCTTTGGTCTGGTTGCCTGGTTATGTTACAGTGAAAGGTTTCCTTTTATCTCATTATAAAAGCAGACAAACAGAAGAAAACATCCGGTACCAGTACTGAGGAAAGACAGGCTCTGACTTTGACACTGTGATACTATAATTAGAAAATATTGTGATTTTGTATTTTATCAAGAAAACCCCACAGCAATTCAATTGTTAAGATGTAAAAAAAAAAAAGTCATTCACTGTTCTTTGATGTGAAATATGCCATTCTGGCAAACGTCAAGTTAAAACTGTCTGGGGACTGGGAACCAGTCCATTATTACCACAACTGTACAAAAAATCTGACATGACAGGTTTCTCCACAATCAACCATTTCACATCAAACTACACTGAATGACTTTGTTCACATCTCAATGACTGAATTATACTGAAAATGTTCTTTGAAGAAAGAGGAATTCCCCTGTAAACTCCCTCAGGCTCTTGTACTTTTACTGGATGATAAAAAAAAAAGCATGACTTACAGATATGGAAGAAGCGTATGACACTTTTGAGGAAGACTGGGATGATGAAGATGAGGCCACACAGTATATGATCGAGCAGAGTCTGCTGGAATGGGGCAAGTGTAGCAGTCAAATTCCCAGGTATGGGTCTATGCCTTTCTCTCTTAATCCAGTTTCCTAGTTGTGTGAAGAACACATTTGGTTGTGGTTTTCCTCAGTGATCCAGCGCTGGAAAATATTGACCATGAGGAGATTTTTACAGCCATACAGGCAGGTGAGAGCTCAATCACTACCTTCCTTTAGCGCTGCTCTGAATGTTTCATCTCCATGTCCTCGTTTTTGGCCATAGGAAATGAAGATGCCCTGCGGTTGCTGGTACAGCACAAGGCAGCGCTGTCCATGTCTGACAGCAGGGGCTGGATCCCACTGCACGAGGCAGCGGTACAGCACAACAAGAGCATTCTGGAAATTATTTTTTCAGGTCTGCATTGCTTCAGTCCTGTCAAACAAGTCATAACCCTTTGTTTTAAGGCCTTAAAGAAATATTATGTTTTCAACCTAGTCTCTAACTCTTGCACTGTCTGTTACCCCAAACAATAGTCTGAACATCTTTCCCTATGCTTACAAAAGAAAAAGTGCTGCTTGAAATGATCTTATAATAAAAACCCCTCAGTTTTTGCTGAGTTCTCTGAGTAAACATGTCATTATATGAAATCAGTTTTAAACTATAACCATTACACTATAACAAAACAGGTTTCAGGATAAGGCAGACAATAGAGAATGTTTTACCAAAGCTGATGGTGTTTTATTCAACTTGCAAACACTGGAGCAGCATCAAGTTTCATGTAGTATCAGAGAGGAGCCTGTGATATCCATCCACACAACTGGGCTGAGGATATATTATAAACATTTCTGCAAGAATGAATTATACTGATTTACAACCTTGCAGCTTATTTGAGGAATTCATGAAAGTAAATATGTGTCACATTAACAGTTTTTTAACGGAATCCAGCAATCCTGCCTAGTGGTTTCTGTTATAAGTCTGTTTTGAGTCAATGCATTTTCTCTTCTTTGGGAAAAAGAAAAGTAAAGCTTCTCCTTGTAGTCACACGTGAACACACCACACAGTGTGAACTTCTTTCTCTGCATTTAAACCATTCACTAAGTGAGGCAGCAGGCAGCCAGCAGCGCAGCACTCGGGGAGCAGTGTGTGGGGACAGTACCTTGCTCAAGGGTACCTCAGTAGTGCCACTAGCAGTTCTGGGATTTGAGCCCATGAACTTATGAACGCAGGGGGCAACTCCCTAACCACTAGGCCACCAGAACCGGCTCCCTAACCACTATGCCTAACTGCATGTACATTCAGAACCATACAGTTTAATTTTTAAAAAATATATTTAAATTTTACACTTTCTTATTTAAATTTGTGTTGGATGTCCAGCGTCTCCTCAGGGCTCGGGTCAGTGCCGCACTCTGAGAGGGGAGACCCCTCTCTTCCTCGCTGTCGTCCATGGTCTCAGAGAGAACGCTACATTCCTGGTTCAGAATGGCTGCAGCCCTGACTGTCCAAATGAGGACGAGGATTCTCCATTAGTTGCAGGTGTGTAGCACGGCTGTGTCACAGGAGGGTTTATGGCTGTAGTCGGATTTAGGTTGTATAAATTCCTCGAGCGATGAGCCACTTTGTTCTCAGAAATGGTCCTTGGAGATTAGAGGTGCACTTATGCTTTAATGTCCATCCCTATGTTAGTATTTAAAACTGATATGTAGCTTTTTGATTAAGAACGTTACGAAGATTCGTCTTCACTTTGGGTGCCTTTTATGGTATGCATTCTTGTGGAGTGACTTACGTTGTTGTGTACCTTTTAAGTTTTGTTGGATAACACATAATTAATGAAACCCCAGTAGGGTTCTTCATTGTTTTGTCTCTTTCCAAACAGCCATAAAGAATGACCAGTATGACCTGGCTTCTCTGCTGCTACGCTATAACGCCAACGTGGACCAAAAAGGCAGTCTTCAGAGAGCTGCCCTGCATGAAGCGTCTCTGCTGGGCTTGGAGGACTATGTTTACTTGCTCCTCCAATCTGGTGCCAACCCAAATGCCTATGATGCCAGTCAACATACCCCTTTAGGACTGGCTGCCCAGGCTGGGCATTTGAATGTTGTGGAAATTCTACTGCAGAAAGGTGATTTAAACCCTGCATGATGCTTTCTCAGCTGTTTGCCTAAACCACAGGTTAACAGTTATGTGGCCTCTTATATCTGGTGCAGTCTACTACCATAGGGGTGTTGGTTTCTAGGTAAGGTATTGATTTAAGAGCACCAATTACCAATCAGGCATAACTTAAATCTTATGACCTCTGCAAAACAGTGGGTTTTTTTTGTTTTTTTTAATAAAAAATGGCAATGGAATTTGTTTCCTTATTTGCTCTTGCAACCAAATTAGTGCTGTTTTTTAGACTAATAATTCAAGTATATCATTATAAGTTATCCAATCATATCCTCATAACTAGAAAACAGACTATTAGTGTTAGAATTTAGAAACATTTATAATGTGAGTTGCATTTTTAAGAGGTCTGACATAAATAAAACATTTACTTATTTGTGATTTTATGCCCGATGTGTATTGTATTATTTAATGTTTGATGTTGTAACATTTATTTATTAATGTTTCTGTTTTCCCGTTTATTTATGTGTTTACTTATTTTTATTTAGCAGCTGTAGTCAAATTAGCTTAGGTATCAATAAGTTAACTTCTGAGCAAAGGAAAATCAAGTGAATGAAATGTGGTGGAGAGTAGCTAGCTAACACAATATCTATCGATATATTCCCTTGAGGAAAATTTTTCTTTTTTCCACGGTGACACTTGTTTCTGTATGATATCTTCAGTTTATACTGTAATATCACTGTGCTTTGCATTACATTTAAAAGTTTACATGTTTGGACATGTTAAAACATTAGAGACATTTACATCTGTAGACACTCTGCATTTCACATTAAAGGGGGCTGTTGGTGTCAAATGGATATGAAGTAGAAATGACCTATTTTGCAGTGTGCATTCTTTACTCAAGGTCCTCCACCTTCTCTCTCTCACTCACCCACTTCTTAACTCACTCTCAGGTGCCAGTGTATGGTCAAAGCATGAGTGTCCAGAGTCTCCGTCTGTGCTGTTTGAGGCAGCATCGTCCGGAAACCCTGATGTCATCGCCTTACTGTTGGAATACGGAGCTGACCCCAACACTCCCACACACACTGGCCATCTACCCATTCACCGTGCGGCTTACCGTGGCCACTTGTTGTGAGTGGGGATCATACCTCACATGTCCTGTACCATACTCTTACTGGGTTACATTTGTAACTGAGGCCTATTTGTTTAACCAAGTTAGATATGATCCTTCATCCAATAGTAGGCTGCCAAAAATATCTTTTTAAAATAGGAAACTTACATTCACGGCCTTTGGCAGACCTGTTTGGCAACTTCCAGTCTAATCATATTACAGAGGTAGCAAATTAGGAGTCTAGCCCAAGGGGGTTCTTTCCAGAGGGAGGAATTAAACTTCACTGCTGGGTGGAAGGCAGCAGTGTTTCCCACTACATCATACTAACTACAGTCTACATACAAGAAGGGTGGTGCTACTATTGTCAGTTCTATTAAACACATATAGCTTTTGTATTACATTAGACCTCCTGGCAGCTTAAATTATTGTTGAGATTTGTGTGTTCAATAGAAATGGCACTGGACTTTAGAGTGGGGTTTATGTAGCATAAAGGGGTTTCATCTCTGCCCTTCTGCCTGCAGACTGGGGCTTGAGTTCTCTAAAGGGTTTTTAGAGTGTAGTTCAGTTTTTAATATGATAACTAACTAGCTAGCTCACCTTTTGGTACCTGACCTTTGACTCGACTCATTTCTTTGCAGAGCACTAGAGCAGCTGATTCGGGTTACCAAGAAAGAGGCGGTAAAAGAGAGCGGCATGAGTCCACTGCACTCTGCGGCGGCAGGTGGTCACTTTCAGTGTCTAGAACTGCTCCTCAGCTCGGGTTTTGAGCCCAACTTCATGCTGCACCCACGTGTGCGCCGGAACTACGATGACGAGCGCAGGTCAGCACTTTACTTCGCTGTGTCCAACAATGATGTGCAGTCCACACGCCTGCTGCTGGAGGCCGGCGCCATGGCAAACCAGGACCCAGTCAGCTGCCTGCAGGTGGCTGTGCGCCTAAGCAACTATGAGCTCATTAACACTCTGCTGCGTTACGGTGCCAACGTCAACTACTACTCGCGTGTGAACACCACACACTTCCCATCAGCCCTGCAGCACGCGCTGAAGGACGAAGTGATGTTGCGCATGCTTCTCAACCATGGATATGATGTGCAGCGCTGCTTCGACTGCCCCTATGGACAGGGGTCGCATGTGCCGTTGGACTATGAGGGGTGGAGCACCTCAGTCATTAAAGACATGGTGGTAGGTGGAAAATCTTGTGTAGCAGACTGTTAATGCACCATTCACTCCCCATTTCATACTTTCCATATTCATCTCTGGACAAAGATAAAAGACCACTGCAAAAATGTTCAGTTTCTCAGGTTTGATCTTTTATAGGTGCAAGTATTGACCTGAACAGCTTTGCCTTAGTTTTTAAGAACTGCTGACAATATTTCTCCTAATTTCAAAATAAAATTATTGTTCTTGAAAGCATAATTTTAAAGGAATAATTCAAAGAAAACAAATCTCTTTTTCTCTCTTAAACAAAATGGCAATAATGACCTTTGATGTACTTCTAGTAGTGTTTTACCATCCAACTGGTCCCATTGCAAGAGGAGAGTGTTGATTACCGCAGTGTTTTTATACTTTTCCTCATTAAATAAGATGTGATTCAGGTGATCACTAATCAATACCTCATAAAGCAGAATGAGGTGCTTGTGTAGGAATTCAACAGACAGTGGCATGGAATGGTTGTCATACCCATAGAGATGCTGATTTAAAAATAAATTGCAGTGGTCTCTTATTTTTTACTAGAGCTATATATGGAAAGTAAGCTGCAAAAAAACCTTGTTATGAATTCCTTTTTTTTTTGGTATCACAAACTACACAAGGATTAACAAGTATAGAATTACTGTTTTTATTCATATAAATGCGAGTTTGTTGCAGGTTCTTGTATAAACTGATTATAACATAATGCCACTATTCTACACTTTTAAAGGCTTTAACTAATTTGTAGGAAGCAATGAAATGGAAAAAGGATTTTTTAAAATCCAGAATGATGAACAATGCTGTAGTTTATTCCATAATCACTGTGAGAGCTGTTGAACATTGAGAATTAAGTTATAGCAAAATTAACATGCAGAACACATCTTAGTTGAGAACTGATCTTAGTTGAGAACTGATAATCAGATCTCAGGCACACAACGTAACCAGGAATTGCTTAAAATAGGATGTTACAGTATATTATTGATCATTTCATAACTTCTTGCTGTTCCTGGAAAACTTAAATATTAAAATAAGTACCTTACAATAACTCCTGTTCTCTAACATACTGTATTTCAGTCTGCACTGTGTAAGTTGTTATTATATACAACAGTAGTTATTCATATGAGAAGTGATTCCGAACTTTTAAACACTAGTATACCTGTTTGACTACTAATAATACAGCTGTTCAGCTCCACACACTCATGCCCAAAATTGGGCAACCAATCAGAATAGACACCATATACTGCATTACCCTTAAAGGCACTGTGGGGAAAAAAAGTTGGTATCAGAATCAAACTTCCTGTTGGAAATTGCTTTTGTAATCACTGCAAAAACACACAGACACAGACACAAGGACGATATAAAATATGAAGCCTAAATAAATGTAAATAAAAATCTCTAGAAAAACCTCAATATGAAATACACTATACTATATACATATATGCTTGGTATAAATACTATAAATAAGTAACTTACAGTTAAGTGAACTCTTAAGGACACGCTTTTAGGGAATGCAGAGGTTTGAAATTGGCCAATGAATAAGGGGAATTACATTTGGTGCATAGTGTACAAATTGCATTTACAAATCTCCAGCATTTAACTAACTCCAGCAGATTCGGTTTGTACTAACAAAGTCACCTTTATGTCTAGATGGGTTTCACAACTGGGAAGAGTTTGGGAGCTGATACTTTTTACTGAACAGAAGTTGGTTTGTAGGACTGTAGGTCAATTACCACGTTTAGTGAGTGTGTTTGAGGAGGGTAAATACCAAACTGTGCCACTGTTGGACACAGGCCCTCTGGGGCTGGAGTTCCGATAATTAAAGAAAAGTTCCGTTTTTTGGTGAATTTTTGAGCTTCTAGATTTTTTTCCTTTTTTGCACTCAAAAGTAATGATCACCTGTCCCCAGGAAACATCTATAGTACATTAATGACACATTTCTGTCTGCAGTTTTGTGAGGTGATCACAGTGTCCTGGCTTAAGCACATCGCGGGCCACGTGGTGAGAATCATGCTGGATTATGTTGACCATGTCACCTTCTGCACCAAAATGAAGAGCACCCTGGTAGAACAGAAACAGTGGCCAGAAATATGCAGGATTCAAGGTGGGTGCTCACTAGTCCTGAACTTCACTTCTCATTGATCAAATTAACTGAGCATGCAACTCAATTTTAAGATATTTAAGATCACTGGTTGTATAAAATTACACTGTTTTTGCAGAAAACGCTCGAAGCCTGAAGCATTTGTGTCGGCTTAAGATCCGAGAGTCTCTTGGTCGCTTGCGTCTCAGGGCTCCAGTTTTTATCAGTTTCTTGCCTCTACCAAACAGTCTGAAGGACTACATTCGCTTCAAAGAGTATGATATTTACAGCAGAGGAAGCACAGGGGAGCTGGAATAAAAGTGGGAAAACATTTGTTTTACTTTGTTTGTACTATGTTTTTAGAGTCTTTTTATTATAAGAATTGTTGTTTTAAAATGTTTTTGCTCATTCTGTTAAACTGCTTATATCAATGGATAACAGTGTAATATTAAATTTCATAGCCTTTGCCGTGTACCTCATTTGTGAGTTCTATCATTGTTCTAATTATGTCTTGTAAACAGAAAATCTACCTATTTCTGAAGCACATATTTAGGGTTTTAAATATGTAGAACAATTTGTCTCTGAGGCATTTCATCATGTGTCAAAAACAAATGCAACATTTAACTCAGCTTATGTCATTTTCATTCTTTCTGTCTTTCTTTCCTTCTTTATGTCTGTCTTTCTGTTTTTCTTTTTCTTCATTGAACATCTTTGTGAGCATGTGAAAAGGGTAAAGGTGAAACATACTCGGACATCTAAACAATTTATCTGTGCTGCACTGAAAGAAAGGTATAAGAATATAATGTGTGGATTCTCCAGTTGTGCAGTTGTGGATTCTCCAGTTGTATTAATACTAAGGCAAAAGTTCAGCCTGTGACTGAGACTAGTGGTGGTCATAACAGATTAACATTTGTACTAATTGTTGCTCAATATTAAATATTAATATTTATTATTAATATTGATATCAATTTAGACTTTCAGGTAAAATCTGTAAATGTTAGTGAAGGGTTGTGTAATCTTATTTGATAACTTTACTATAGAATATAGTAGAATCATTAACAGTACTATTTTCTTTAATGATACGGTAAATGGACTAAAATTAAGCAGCTTGGATTAATTTAGCCCTGATTACTAAACAGTCTGGTTGCTACACTAAATGGTCAAACGTATTGGGACACCTGACCATTACACCAACAGGGACTTTAATGACATTGCATTCAAATACAGACTTTAATATAGAGTTGGTCCTCCTTTACAGCTATAACAGATTTGTGCCCATTCATTCTGTAGAACATTTATAAGGTCAGACACTGATGCTGGACAAGAAGGCCTGTCTCACAATCTCTGTTCAAATTCATCCCAAAGGTGTTGGAGGGGGTTGAGGTCAGGGCACTATGTGGACCAGTTAAGTTCCTCCACACTGAACTCAACCAACCATGTCTATGGACCTTGCTTTGTGCACTGTGACACAGACATGCTGCAATAAAAAATGGCCTTCATGTGTGAACACACCACAGTGTGAAATACCTTCTTCATATTTAATCCATTCACCCAAGTGAAGCAGTGGGCTGCCACCAACAATGCCTAGGGAGCAGTGTGTGGGGATAGTACTTTGCCCAAGGGATGTCAGTAGTGCCACTAGCAAACCTGGGTTTCAAACCCACAACCTTCTGATCACAGGAGCTCCCTCACCAACTAGGCCACCAGCTGCCCCAAAGCGCGCCAGAAACATCCAACGTTGAACCCACAACCCTGAGATTAAGGGTCTCATCCTCTACTCACTAAGTTACTGTCACGTGTGAACACACCACAGCACAGCTCACAGTGTGAAATTCTTTCTCTGCATTTAACCCATTCACCAAGTAAAGCAGTGGGCTGCTTCCAACAGGGAGCAGTGTGTGGGGACAGTACCATGCTTAAGGGTACCTCAGTGGTGCTGCTGTTATTCCTGGGATTCAAACCCATCTGATCACAGAGGCAGCTCCTTGACCAGCTAGGCCACCAGCTGCCTCAAAGTGCGCATGAAACTTCCAACAATGTGAAGCAGTGGGCTGCCACCAACAGTGCCACCAGGGAGCAGTGTGGGATGACAATATCCTGCTCAAGGGTGCCTCAGTAGTGTTACTAGCAATCCTGGGATTCAAACCCACAACCTTCTAATCGCAGTGGTTAGGCAACTCCCTGACCAACTAGGCCACCACTATCCAAATGTCTTGGTAATGATTAAGATTATTGTCATTCACTAAAAGTAAGGGGGCCTGTAAAACAGAGGTGTGTCCCAATACTTTTGTCCATGTAGTGTTGTGAGTGTGAGAGGTGGCTGCCTGTGGGTGGCGTGCGGGCTCCGGTAAACAGAGTGACGCCAGAGTCTGTGCAGCGGCAGGGAGGCATTACGTCAGAGGCATAATGGCGGAGGAGGCTGGCTGAGGAGGAGAACTGCTCCGTGAAGCGGCGCTGAACCTAACTTCATCGCGCCCCAGTCGACGAGGTGATCGGCGCGGGCCCCCTCTCCCCCTCCCTACGCCTCCCCCCTTCTCGTAGACGAAAAAAATGGCCTGCAATTTCAGCGAGGACAGAAAGCTCGAGAAGGACGGAGCGAGGGCCGGCGGCTGGTCGGTGGACGGCGGTGAGAGTCAGAAACAGCCGTCCGCCTCTACAGCCACCACATCCAGGCAAAATGGCGATCAGGCTGGATGTGAAGACGAGCAAATGTCTGAACAGGACGCTTCGGAGCGGCGCAGGGGCTCTCTGTCAGGCTGCTCCCCGTCCACCCCGCACCGGACCGGGGACGAGCCGCCGCGGAGGAGCTTCCAGATTCCTCGGAAGATGAAGGAGCGGAAAGGTTTGTTTGCCCTTTTTCTGGCGTTTCTGTTACCTAGCCTGTTCTGCCTGCCTGCCTGCCTGCCTAGCCTCCCTCCCTCCACGGCTCCCTGCCTCCCCGCGGGCTGTGTTTCAGCCAATCGAGCTCCAAATGTATCCGTTTCCCTTCAGGGCTCCATTATTTTACATTTGTGAGCTCGCGTGTATGTTATTTAGCCACTACACGGCAAGCTAGCCACACGCTAGCTCGCTCATTCGTAAATACAAGGCAAAAAAGCTGAGCTCTGGACCAAGCACCAACACACACATCTGGTCCTAAACTCTATTTGTGTCTGACATGTTAACACGTTAGTCCTGAGTCGTGCTTTGACGTTTGTAGGTGGTTGCAAAACCATCAAAGCTGGCTACAACCATAGCTAGCACTACATTGGTGCCACCACATGACACACTTCTGCCACTCCTCATCCGTGCAACCCCCTCGACAGACCACAACACTGGTCGGGGTCGTATGTCCTCAGGCACTCTTTGGAGCCCTCACAACTCTGAAGAGCCTGCATGTCCGAGTTAGAGCCCCCACGGACCCTCTGTTTGGAGACTTCAGATCATTCAGTGCACTTTTGTGTTACATGTGTTCAATAATAAAACGCGTAGAGGTGACGGTGTGTGTTATTACACGTGCACCACTTTGTTTTTTTTGTTTTTTTTGGTGCACCAAAACCTCCCTGGACTTGGCCGTTGTTCCCTCACTAGTTCTCATAGCTGTCTTGTGTCATATGTCAGAGAGTCATGATGTAAGTGGGCTGTTTAAGGAACATGCCATGGAGCCTATTAAAAGGGCAGTGCATTTGTATGGGTTTGCACTTTAGGTCATATGCCGTTCACTGTTTGTAGTGATTGTAAGCTGATGTGAGGTTATAGTTGCATGGACAGGTGGTTTTCAGTTTGTGATGCTGCATAAATGCTTGGTTTCCTCACTGCATTGACCAGTCAAGACTATAGGACTGTCACCATAGTAACATTGATAGGGCTTGGGACAGTGACCATCCTCTGATCCCTGTTTTTTTTTTTTTTTTTTCCCTAATCTGAAGAGCTCTTAAATGTTTGACTTACATATAACATCAATGCCACTTGGTTCACTGTCAGAAGTTGTGTGTGTATTTCCTTGCTGTTTTATATGGGGCTTTTAACTGGTTGGTTAAACACACTTGCAACATTAGTTATAATAAATACTGATTTTTTTTTTTAAGTATGCATGCCATCTAATGGCACTCTATTTTGATCTCTCTCTCTCTCTCTCTCTCTCTGTTCTTCAGGACTTCTCCAGGCGTTGGCTCCAGATTCGCGGGAGTTTGAGGAGCTTGTGAAGCTGCTCTCGTCCTTCTATCTGGATGCCTCTTCACGAGGAGCCTTCATCTACACCAAAGCATGTCTCATTCACAACGAGCTCCTGGAGAAAGAGGTAATCGTGGGGTTTAGAACATTATATGCACTCAACCATGAACGTCTAAACTGAGTCTTGGATTAGTTTATGTAGTTAGTAGGCAATCTTGATAAATGCCACTTTGAATAGGCAAATTTACTTAAAAACTGGAGTTGGTGTGGTAAGTGAGCTTTTTAAAAAAATTATACATTTTAACTGTTCTGCGTTGCTTTAAGTTGTTGCTAGTTGATGTGATTTCTGATACTGAGAGTAAGTGCCCTTGCAGGTTAAATCAAGTGTGGTCTAAAAGACTTGCCGTTCGGCCCATGCTTTTTGTGGTCTGCCTAACTAATTATGGCCTTATTGCCATTCTTGTTGCTCAACATGTGCTTGATAAGCTGGGGTTAATGTGCTTGCATTGTTTGTCCTGTCAGTTTATTGAGAAGAAGAGAGAACTCAAACAGGCTGGACGGACAGAAGCCGAACTCGCAGATTCCTACGCCTTTCTGCTGCCTGACACGAGCAAGGTAAGGCTGCTTATATTTCTCTACAAATCCTGTGTTTCCTGTCCAGCCTGAGAACCTTAGTCACGTTTTAATATGTACTCTGTGTACCTGTGTTTGAGTAGGTCCCTTATAGTGAGTTTGAGTCAGATTATTTTTTTGGAGTAAGGAAAGCACTAAACTGTAGGATCCCAGTAGTGGGATTTGGATATAATACTCTCGAGTGTAATATTGTGCCTCTTGTTGCAGACTCACTGGATCTGTGAAAAAGGCCTGTCAGTGGGACATGCACGGATTAGCAATTTGGGAAATCCAATTAAAGGTAACTGTTTCAGTGTTTCCCTAAAATAAGTGACTGTTCTGTTTTTTAAATCTACTTTAAGTTTTGTGCAACCTCTAATTAATGTATTTCATAGTACTTTCCCACTGCCTGTGATAAATTACCCCCTAATGCTGGCCGCTGTTGATAACATTCAGCATCATGGTATGGTGGCACAGCATGCTATAGCACAGAATGGTGCTCATTGTCGAAAAAATACTTGGCTAATAGTATCATTAACATTAAAAAGCAAAATAACGGTCTTATGATATAGGTGTTATGTTGCCCAGCACTGCTACCACCTTAGACCTGACCAGATTTTTGATCAGAAAGTCAGTAAATGCTATCAATCAACTTATGATTTGTCTTGCAAAAATTTCTGTGCTTTGCAGTAAACTCCAGACAATGTCATTGCAGTGTTTGAGAGCTGTCCGTCATGCACAAGTCTTATCTCTGAGATAACGGGCAGTGTTTTTACCTATTCCTTTTTCTTTTTTAGGGGTTTACCTTTCAAAATACTCAGATTTGTTGCAGATGAATCCGTTTGAAGTGGGTGCTTCTGGGGATATTATTATATTTAAAGTCATGAAGGTAATGTTTAATTTCTTTGTATTATAATCAGTGAATTTTTAGTTGTTGATTCTGAATATTCTGTGGCATATACCTTTATCTTACAGGGTAGATCAAAGAGCATATTTGAAAATATGCCCAAGAGTAATCTGGAACCTGCACAGAAGTTTGACTGCCATGTGCACAAAAATGCCAGCAAAGTGACCTCATTATTATCATATAGGGCCTTTGAGCTCACTCAGGTATGTGTGCTGGTCATTCCTATTACTGTAATAGATGCAAGGATGTCAACACCTGTTTACAGTGTTTTTATTTTCACTGGACATGTTTTTTGTCTTTTAGTTCTGTTCTGTTTTTGCTCATTGCTTGTTTCTCACCTGCAGCAATACTTTTACGAGTTTGCGTTTGAGGAGCTAAAGTCCCGGCCCAGACATGTGTGTCCTTATGCTGTGGTGTCTTTCCAGTATAAAGACAAAGAGTCATCTACAGCTGTTCGCAGGTACAGGATCTCAATCACATCTTTTTGTCCCTAATCAGGATGATTGTAGCCTCAGACCATGTCCACACGTACACGGGTATTTCTGAAAACGGAAGTTTTCCGTTTTTGTTTTTTTTTTAAAATTGCATCCACATGAGCACATTTTCAAAAATATCTCTTTTCACACGCAGTCTAAAAAACCGCTGACAAAAGCATACCAGGGCAGCAGGTGGCGATATAACCTTAAACCATTTAGCATTGGTGACCAGTCAGAAGCCTTGGAGGGGAGACATCATTAGCAGAGACAGTGGGCACAGTGTCCATGTTGCCTTGTCAAAAAATGCTGCCTTTAATTTTATACAGTTTATAACACTGATAATGATGAGAAATAGGCAAATAATATGCATAATCAGAGAAAAATATATTTTATTTAAATGAGCAGAGCCTAGCTAGATAGAGAGATCTTTAGAGGTGCAGAGAGCCAGTTTATACAGTCTTCAAACTTCAAACCGTGCCAAGCTAACAGCTTGTGGTGATTCTGGACAGTGCTGATGTTTCCTAGCTTCAGATAGCATTCTGCACCTGAAAGAAAACTTTGTTGATCATAGAGGAAATTGCTTACGTAGTGACGGCTAAGACACAGACCTCAGAGTAGCGATATACACTCATATTAAAAGAGCTAAAAGATATTAATCACATTAAAAGATATTAATCACCGTAAACCAGTGACCCGAACGCAAGATAGCACAGATAAACCAGCTTCCCTAACGCTAGGTAGAAAAGAATCCCAAAACTGCAGAAGAGCACGGTAGCACATCTCGATGGGTAGCATGTTTTGACGCGTTATTTTTTTTCTCTCTGTGATTAATTGATTGAAATTCACACCACCCCTAGTATAAACATGCCAAAACTCCTAATGAGGTTGAAAGCAGTAGTACTTTGTAAACGTCGGGCATTGTAGATGAAAACCTAATGTAAACACAGCCCATACTGTGACGTCATATGAGTGGCACACAGTATGATGCTAAACGGTCCATTTTTCAAAACCTTCGTTTTTCTGGTCCACACGTAGAACGCAGAAACGGAGTTTTCAAAAATCATCACATTGGCTGGTGTTTTTAAAAACCTCAGTTTTCACTGACACAAAACACAGTTTACGTTAGGACAACAGGCCAAAACGCATAGAAAAACCTCTGTTTTCAAAAATACCCGTGTACGTGTGGACATGGCCTCAGTTTCCACCAGCACTTTATCAGAGAATAGAATGATGGGAGTTTTTTTGTTGGGTGTTTGAAAGCACAAATGTTTTATTAATCACAGCTATGACAGTGTTATGGCTTTTTTTCCCTTTAAATAATAACTTGGCTCTGAAGGAATTGACTTGTGAAACTGAGGTATACTGGTCTTGGATACTGTTCAGGTAGTTCAGAGAATTGAGAGTACAGTGATACTGTTGTCAAGACTGGTTTTGCGAATGTGAATAACGACATGCAGGTGTACATTTTTAGCAGTCGTTTAGATAGGTAATGTGTGTTAATGTATTGTTCAGTATACAAATGTTTGTCATATGCAGTCAGTAGACATCTTGCTTACTGATGGTGTTGTGATAATGGTTTTTATGTTTTTTACGTTTTTACGTATTTTTCTTTTTTTAAGGTTAAGCAGCACTATGTTTGAAGGACACAGAGGTGAGTTGTCTTCCTAGTGATTCATTCTTGTGTGATTAATTGGTAGCAATACTAAGTAGTAGTATTGTAATTATTATTCTGCCTGCACCATACTTGCCCATTATAGTATTAGCTGGAGGAAACTGATTAGATTGTCTGTCTGTTTTTGGCAGTACGGCGTAGGTACACAGTGTGGACTGGCCCACTGGTGAACAAGGGGGAAGAGCTGTATCAAGTGTGCATCCGCTCCTCCAGTCTCCCCTTCCTTCCCCTCAAACTGTACGTGACCTCCTTAACCCTACTTCTCATGTACAACTGGCTTTGAACTTGCACAGAACTTTCGTTTCTATTTGCTTAACACTTAGATCTTATTTTTAGCTTTTTTTTTTCACTTTACATGTATCTCATAGCATACCTCAAGAGCTTCTGTTGTGAAAACAAACGTGCTGTATGTGCAATATTGACATTTGATTTGCTTGCCTTTTTAGTCCTGACAAAATTGATATAAGTATAGCGATGCATCTTGATCAAGTGAAGAGGAAAATTCCTTCTACGCTGCTTTCTTGGGACACTTACAGCGGAACACGAGAGGGTAAAATCACTGCTTCTGCTCTGTCGATGCTATTAAAGAAATTTAAATTGGGCTTTTTACATTTTATGCACTAAACAAAAACAGCAGTTCAAGCAGACTGTGTTTTCCTGCAGTGCTTTATTCACTTAAATCGTCCTATTTTCCATGGCAGCAATGAAGTGTGGGATGTATGGCAGTCTATTTGAAGTCATTGGTAAGACTAAACAGGGCAACTGCCTGTCCAGGCTGCTGCACCGAATGGAGAAGGAAAAAATGGTGAGGGTTGTGCTATGTTCCAGCTCATTTCTAATGTGTGTATATATACTGTAATGTGTATACTGTACTGTAATAAATTTGGTTTGGTGATGTATAGCTTCTCTGTAGCTGATGCAAATTGATATGGGAACTTCCTTGTTCTCCCTCTTAGCCTTTTTTTCCTGTACAGATTTTCATTAGTTGATAATGTAGATTATCATTATGTCTCTTATAAAGGAGAATTAGGCTGTTTCTTATTGTATGTTTTTCTCCAGGTTCTCGTGAAGCCACTGGTGGACAGAGGCTTTCTGTTCCTCTTGTCATCGTCTCACATGCACGGTTCTAATGGTATGCTGTCGTTTTCATATCTATACACTCTCCTCCCTACTTCTCTTATCTGTGCTGTGATTCCAGCATGCACTGACTTTCTGCTTATCTTCTGCTGAAATATATAGAGAGACGAGGGAGGAGTGACAAAGGGTTACAGGCACTTTTTATTTTCCAAGAGCCAAGAATTACAGCACGGTTCAGTAAGTATATTTCTCCTGGCTTGTTTTCTTTATTGTTTACTCACACAAATCGCTAGGTGGATAAGTGGGGGGGTGGGGGGTGGTTGGGGGCCCATGTCACCCCGTAATATAATGGTTCCGGCGCCCGTGCATACAAGGCAACTCAAAATAAACTTAGCAACAAAGACCGTTTTGCTCGGGAGTTAGTTGGTGGGTCACAGGTAGACGTGTTCAGTTTGGGTCTGAGTGCCTAGTCCTGTGTGGCTGGCCACTGGTGCTGGAATCAGGGGCTGTTCTGGTTCAGACTGCAGGGTTAGCTCCTAAATGCTTTGCATTGAGGTGTAACCAAACCCGGACTGGGTCAAAGAGTCACCACTATGCGAATAATCAGCATTATTTTTTTTGTGTGTGTTTTATCTGTGATTAATTGATCGGAATTAATTTCACACCCCTAATGTATATAGCTATATGTGTGCATATATATATATGTATGTACACACGAGTGTGAATCAATATGTATGTGCAAAAGTCTTGCAAATTGTTTGAAGCCATTTTTCTTGTGTGTGTGTGATAACCTTGCTTTCAGAGACATGTTAACATTAAAATAAATGCAAACAAACAAGGAAGCAGTAAAAAGTATCAAGATTAATTTTTTTGTTTAAAAACAAATACTGAACACAATTTTTTTACTGTATGAATATTTTCTTTTATATAGTTTTTAAATATTGTTTTAGCAGGTACGTAAGACTTGCACAGTACTGTGTTGACCATTTTCTTGTTTTTCTCTGTTTCTTTAAAAGTGTCAAAGCATTCTGGCCTACATGAGGAGTCTACGGTTTTAGAACCCAAATACCCGATCACTGAACACCTAGACACCTTTGTCCCCGCTCTTCATCATGCGTTCTTCAAACTGCGCTCCAGCCAACCTAAAGACCTGGCTGCTGGAGTTAAGAACCAGGCACTGGACTACCTTTGCCTCAGGGAGCAAGGCATGGGACGCTCCTTTGTCTTGCCTGAGTATCGGACGAGCCTGGACGAGCGACCCAATTTGCACCCCGCATCCCGACCCAAGGGTGTAGACTCTGCATTGAGCGCTTATATGTACGGGCCCGACAACTTTCAGCTGCCAGTGGTGCGGCTGCAGCAGGGCCTGGCGGAGGGCGGTCAGGGTGGGGGCACATCTCCGCCTGCTGGTGGTTGTGAGGAGTACAGTCCAGTGTCCGACTGGGGGGGATCAGACCGTGCTTCAAGCAGTGGCAGGCCAGGACCAGCAGCAGCACAGTCCAATGGCAGCTCCCAGAGGCCCCCGGTCAGCCAGGCTGAGTATGACAAGGACAAGATGGAGAAACTGCTGAAACTGATACAGCTCCACAAACGTACGCTGGGGAAGGAGGACACCAGTGGGCGGGATCGCAGCGAAGACTGGGATGTCACAGGCCTTAAGAGGAGGCTGGAGGACGACGAGCCGGCTGGTGTCAACAAGTACTTGAACACTGGCCTCTTGAGCAATGGAGAGCAAGGGAGAGGTAAGAAGGGCTTCACCTAATCCGTTAGGCTTTCCACTAATTGAAACTCTGTGCCTGCAGTTTCTTCCCCCTTTGCCTGGTCACAACACTCGGGGGGGTGGGGGGTGGGGTGTGGGGAGGGCGAGGGCATTCAATATTGTTTTTTCTAAACGATGCATCAAATTAGTAGCCATATTTACCCCCACAATTTGTGTTGTACACTGCTGAATGACCCCATGTTGTTTCTGCATCTTTCAGACGCAAGAACCTTCAATACACTAGTATTTATTTGTTTGCATTGTTTAATATTTGTGAGCTTTGTCTTGTTTTTTTAAATTTTTTTAGTCAAGCAGATTGGAGCCTAAGATACAGTAGATTTGATCTAGAAATGAGTATTCAGAACCGGCTTTAAATTTGTATAGATTATTAGTTTGCCAATACAGAAATTTTCATAAATTCCTGGACAATCTTAACAGCTTTTTTTTTTTTTTTCACCGACTGGTTGGTGCTTAATTGGATCAGTGGGAGGGACTAGAACAATACCCATCCCTAATTTCAGCAGCAAAGGCTTTTAGAACAGTTAATCTATGAAAATCGTTGTCTGATTTAGTTGAAAAATAAATTGTCTGGTTTAGTTGAATGCTATGTTTTTGCCTCGCATCCTTGCCATCTCAGAGCACAACAAAGTGCAGCTTTTTATGTGACTACTGAAACGAACAGAAACAAGATTCCCGAGAAGAGATTTACCGAACTGGTTTACTCTAATATGTAAATAATAATACTTAGATTTTTAAGGAATCATTTATGCAATTTTGGACAATTTCAATATAGAATAAAGGTTTGAGAGGCTTTGATACGACAACAGAAAGAACACCATCTCCCCCATTCTTAACTAACCAACTTTTTTAATTGCTTGTTTAAACTTTAGGTCTGTTTTTCTGCTTGACTGTGATTTTACCTGTTTTAAGAGACTCATTCTTATTGGTGTAACATCGTTTCTACTTCAGCTTAGTTCTGCAGAGATTCAGAAATGTACATGTTTTGTAAACTTCCAAGGATTTAATATCATGGCAGTTTGTTTGAGGAAAGTCTCTTAACTCATAACTGAAAAAATGGTTTCAGCTGCGGCTGAAATGAGTTTGTTCATAGGGTCTCTGAACAGGGCTAGTAATGGAGGCCAAAAAGTAAAGAAAGGCCATCTTTAGTCTTAAATGAAGTCCCTGTGATTTGTGGAGATGCGGCTACGAATCAAAAGTGGCAGACTACATAGTGAAGTCTCTGTGTTTGCTTGCACTACTCATAGACCACTAGTTTCTCTGGCGATGTTATGAATGAAAAGATTGTTCATTTGTTCACACTGCATCTTTCTTCATTATCTTTCATCATCCTCTCAGTTCCTCAGGGCGACAAGTCTGTCTCTCTGTCAACGATGATGGACAGTATTGGACTGTGCGACATGGACCTGCGGGAGCGGGTCACACACAGCGCCTCCCTCCAGGACACACAAGCCCTGCTTAAGCTTTTTCTCAGCGCCTTAAATAGGGTTGCCCATGGCTCCACTGCTGTGGCTGCTGCTGTTGCCGCTGCTGCTGCTGCCACCACCACCACCACCACCACCACCACCACCACACCTGCTGTCTCAATGCTGCCCTTGCAGCACCAGGGCAGCTTGGCAACACAGCGGGCTGTTGAGCCGCCAGAACCCACCACCCACTGTGACCATGACCTGCGTCTCAGGCATGCAGAGGAGGAGCAGGCCACACAGGACTACCTGGAGGTTTGGGCCTTTACTTTTTGTGTGAGGTCATGTTCTGTTGCTTTTCAAGGTTAAGTTGCAAATTTTTTAACTGTATGCAATATTTCATGTATGCTGTCAGGGAAGGACAAAGATACATTAAAATGTAATTAGATATCTAATACCCTTATTGTAAGTGGATCAGAGTAAACAATGAAATATAGCAGCTATGCCAAAATAAACTGCTGTGGTTTTTTGGGTTAAAAATACTTTTCCAAGAGAGCAGTAAAACACTTGAGTTTGTTTGATCCATCCCTTTACTACTACACTGACCCAGTGTGTAGTGTTTGAGAGTAGCCTTTCTGTGCCTAATGAGGCGTGACATTAATTTGCTATTCAGCTAGTCAAGAGATTTAAAATAACCCACAGTTTATTAACTCTCAGTGTGACATTGACTAAAAATTGTCATAAGTTATGCGCTTGGTGTTTGGTAATGACATTTGCATCAGCAATATTGATATAAGGATAAAATTCATAGCAGCTAGTTGCTAAGAAATTCATTAATCATTCAATCGTTAATCATAAATAAAGTGTCAGACGGTCTTTTATGCAGTGACCATTCTCCAGATAATTATGAATGTTTAAGAGAGCCAGGTTTCTCTCATTCTGCCTCTGGATACTCCAATCTCTGGCTTCTATCTCCGTCCAACTGGCAGAAGTGAGAAAATGACTGAGGTGTGGATTTTCAAATATTGTACCCACACAGGCCTGTTCGGTAACTGATTTATTTGGAAATAACTACACTACACTACACACTCTTAGACCTGGGGAAAGATTTTGCTACAACAACTACAGCAGTGGTAAATGGGTTGCCAGCCTGCTGTTTAATGATGTTAAACAGTCACAATGTTTTTAATAATTCTGTCTTGAAAATAAGAAACAAAACATGCGCACTTAACAAATTATAACAATTTGTGGCATTATAAAGTAATGTTGAACAACAAGCTTTCTTTTACTTTTTCATACGGCATCTTGGGTCAAATGGTTAGCCAGGACATTCTGAAAATTGGTAAAACATTTAGCTTTGTCTACCAAAATTAACATCAGAGACTAACAGGAACTGTTAATAATGTAGCAGTTCATGTTAAAAATCGATGGAAAGTTGGCAACATACACGTCTCCCACCTTATGTTGGATCAGTTTTCATGCTGAACTCAACAAGCTTCGGCAGTTACCGTTCAGAGGCTGCATTAATTATTTTGTGTAGATGTCTCACTGAAGTACTTTACAGAATTTTTTAACTACAGAATTACAGAACACTAAAGTAATAAACCATTTTTAAAGAAAGACAAACCTATTTTGGTAGCTATATGAACCCTTGTGTACATTATGACTTGGCAGAAAGCTTTTAATTAGCTAGGGAGAGTACTAGCATTACAAAAAAAGTAAATATTCAGCTCGTTGTCAGTGTATTAGTGTAAACATTTTATTAGTTGTCCTTGATAAAGCCCAGTATTTGTAGTTATTGGCCAATATTTAGTTGCACTAGTCAAATCTTTAAGGTGTACTTGACAATGTTTTTTTTCCCCACTCCTAGTCCAGAAGGTCAAGCACAAAGTAAACGTTTTTTTACCAGCATCATAATTTTTTTTGTGTAGGAACAAATGGTATGTAGTAATAGCACGGACGTCTGCAGTCCATCTTCCAGCATCGAGCAGCAGCCCCGCACAGCCGAAACACCCAGCCATGACCGTTTACGGTGGAGCACAACCTCTACAGGTACCTCTTACTTCTCCCCTGTTGCATTTCATTCTTATCACAATGTTTGCAGTCAGTTCAGCTGTATTAAATAAATTTGACAGCGCGTGCCTGCATACATGTACCTTGTGTCTTTTTGTTGTTTTAGTTAATCCAGTTTTTCTTATTATCCACAGTCCTGGACTCTGTGGGGGACGTAGCTGCATCAGGGACAGACAGGCCAGTGCAGGCTGTAGGGAGAACACTAGATTCCATTCTCGATCAGGAGTTCCAGAATCTCTGCACGAGCATCCATGAACTGATGGACAGCCAGCAAATACTGTACGTTTCCCTTCCTCCACCGACTTGGCCCGAAGGTAGTGTCAATGGGTTGGACTCCACCTTTTCACCATATGTGTCAAACTACATCTCGCCACCAACTGTGCAGACCTATGTCAACACACTGTGTGAAAAGATGAACCGCATAATTCGCTCACCTGGTGCTCCTGCAAACCCGGTTGCCAGTCCTGTCACTCCTACTGTTGCTGCTCAGCCTCCCTCTGCTCCTATATCTTCTCCTCTCCCTTCTGCTCCCCCTCCTCAAACAGCTACTCTTCTTGCTCCAGTTACTGCATCTTCTGCTGTTCCTCCTCCTTCCCTCCACTCAAAACAACCAGCCCCAAAGCCTAAATCACAGGAATCGTTACATAAACCAGCACTGCCTGAACCTAAGCCTCAGACCTCTGCCTCTACTTTTACTCCTGCCTCTGCGTCTGCCCCAATCCCTACACCTTCACCCGCCTCTACGGTTGCCCCCAAGAAACAGATCTCCCCTACCAGCAAGCCTCGTCAAGGCACTTTAAAAGAGATGCACATGGGCACACCAGGGAAAAAGACTGAGCCTAAGGTTCCCAGTATTACAGACAGTCCAAAATGCCTGCCCTTAGTTGGCAGTGCTTCCCTCCCCCCTATACCAGAGCTGTTGGCTGACCCTGCCCAGTCGGGTGGAAGTAATGTGATTGGCCAAATCAAGCCAGAGGTGTTATCCACTCTGGTGGAGATCATGCAGATGAATGCAGTGAAGTTTTACATCCAGCGAGGGGACCAGGAAGAAAACCAGCTCTGCACTGAGATTAAGGTACATATTTTGTGTATAGACTCAAGCAGTAGTATAATCTGTAGTTGGTTGGTTGTTCAACTGGACTTTCTCTCGGTTCATCACAGAGGTATTTGGAGAGCCTCGGCAACATTGAGTGCAACCCTCAGACCTACCTGGAAAACAACTGTCAGCAGAAGTTCATGGTCATCATTCAGAATGAAGACATAGCTTCTCATGTTCACAAGGTAATATGTTTAGTGTTGTCTGGCTGGATCTGTTTGAACATTTATGTCTTGGCCAGGTCAACTCGTATCCATTAAGAACATTTAAGAGCTGCTAGCTAAAACGAATTGTGGCCTCTTCATGAACTGAAAATCACACGTTTTTATATATTTCTAAATTACCCTGTTAGATTCCTGCACTGGTGTCACTAAAGAAGTTGTCTACAGTCTACTTTGCTGGAGTGGACAGTCTAGACGATGTGAAAAATCGCACTTATAATGAGCTTTTTGTGTCTGGGGGCCTCATCGTGTCAGATGAGCACATACTCAACCCTGGCAACATCACTCTAGGTGAGTACTAGTGACCAGATGAAGAGATTATAATCACTGTTTATAATCAGACATTGAGCATTTTTTAAGGTCTGGAAGCTGACTACATGATCTAAATAATTAACATCAGATATCTAGTCATGTATAAGTGTCTGTTTTTTTTTTAAAGATCTTTGCTTATATTCAGAAACACATAACCAGTGGTCTTAATGTTATGTCTGTGATGTTACATATTCAGTCATTTCAAACCTACGTTAGTGCAAATGTTTTTGTTAATTTTTGTCGCACATTTATGTGTTTCAGAGACACTGCAAGCGTTCCTTCACTTCCTCGAGGAACAGAGCATGTCATGGAAGTGGAAAGTGCACTGCAAGACACAGAAGAAGCTAAAAGAGCTCAGCAGGTCGGTGTCTGTGCCAAGAACCATCCTGCCAGCACACCTTACAGACAATGCTGTGTTCGGAAGAATACTTGAGAAAGTGGCTTTTACTTTGACACTTTCTGAAGTATTCTTCCGAACAAGTATCGTCTCTTCACCTGTGAAAAAAGACGATTTGAGTTGAATTACTGGTTTTGAAAAATATTTCAAGTTTTCTAAGAAGACAGAACAGCCACTTCCTTTGAAGAGTCTGATTTGTGTTTAATGCTGATGAGTTAAACTGCTCTTTATCGGAAAGTGCTGATTCTTAGCTGTTCCCCATTGTCTGATCCTTGGCCTCTTACTGATTTTTCCTTTTCTAAACTAGGTTGAACACTGAAGCTCTGGAGGTGTTGAACCTGCTGACAGTCTATCAGAAGAAGCACCTTGTGGAGTTCTTGCCCTACCATGAGTGTGATACTCCATCAAAGCAAGCTCCAGATCTAGACTGTCTGGTGAAGCTACAGGCTCAACACACACAGCTCCGACACATCATTTTGCTCACAGGTATGAAAAGGAACAGAGATGCACTCATCCATTCAAGCTACTCGCTGCCTGTTTATTTTTCAACGCATATTAGCACCGGAAGATCCAACAGTGTGTGAAGTCATTTAAATCAGATCAGGTTAAAAATTACAGGCAGGTTTATAAGTGTGGGCCTTTGAAACGGAGAGTCTTAAACGTTAGTGTTCCTCTGAAATTTAACTCCCACTTGCCTTCATTTGCTGTATGTTTCTGTGTTTTATTCACAGACAAATACTTTGATGTGCCCAAGTTCTCAAGCAATGGGATCATCATTGCTAGCATTGCCGACATCCTAACGAACTTCGAGAGCCTTGTAAGCAGTACTGTAGCTGAAGTGCCCACTCTACCCATTGTCCCTGCTCCAGGTACGACCACTGTGGCTAAAAACAGACCTCTGATTTTATAGTGTTTTAATGGAAGTACATCTTACTCATTGTCAAGCTTTCTTTTTGCTTTCTCCCCATCAGAGCCTGATGCATGTGTGGACGAGGAGGACATGTCCTTGGACTCAGATGATGATGCATCCAAGCCTGATGTCTCTGACAAGGTGGAAGAAAAAAAGACCCCCCTCCCTCCCCCACCCCAGAGTGAGGTGTTTAGGCCCCCTCTCCCTGACCCTTCTGTCCAGGACCCTTTATCATCTTTGCCTGTGGATTACAATGCTCTGAAGACAGCTATCTCGGAGTACAAAGCGTCCAGGCAGAGCTGTGCATCCTCAGCTGAAGTGGAGGACAGCTTGGCCAATTTTGGGGTTAACCCCCACCAGAGTTACCTTTTCCCTAGCTCAGCCCAGTGGAGCCCATATTCTGGCTCCCCTGGCTACCATGTGGGTTCAGCCTATTCTTCTCCTGCCTGCTCAGCCTCACAAGGGCAGGAGTTCAGCCAGCCCAGCACGATGAGCTTAACGCAGGCCAACACTGTCCCCCTCTCCCAACCGGCAGCTCTCCCCCAGGTTAACCCTGGTGCTCTCACTCCTACAAAAATGTCCACTGTACCCCCTACTAACCCTACTACCCTAGCACTTGCTAACCCTACTACCCTAGCACTTGCTAACCCCCCTCCCTTGCCCATGCTCCAATCATCCACCAGCAGTCTAGGAGAGGCCCTTCAAGTTCCAGAGGTCTCCTCTGGTGCTCAAGCTCAGACTGATGACACAGTGGTAGCCCCACCAAGCAGAATCAGTCAGGATGTACATAGTAAACCCATTGAGTCCACACCGATTACTATTTCTTCCACCTTGCCCTCCTCTTCTCTGCCAAACTACCCAGAACCTTCCATATACCCTGCCCTCACACCTATTCCCCCGTTACCACCACCCATGTATAACTGGGCAGCTGCACCAGGCCCACAGCAGAGCTACCCACCAGGAGTAAACATGGGGGCCTTTGGTCCACCCCCCTCAACACAGAATGAAGTAGCAGGGACACTGGCTACCCCTGGTATGACTGATAAATTATGGGCAGGAGCAGGTGAGGGTGGAATGCCTAATAGTATGATGGAGAGTAGGACCTCTGGGGTAGCACCTTCTACTGTCCCAATGAAGGAAGTGAGCCTGGAGAAGGTCAGCACGCCTAGCATCCAGGACAACAGGACTCCACTGAACTCTTGCCCAGAGAGCCAGGGAAGTGGTCCTATTCAGGCCAAGGCTGGAGGGCCTGCTTCCAGCAGGGGTGGTGTCGCCACCCCCAGAGGGCTCCTTCCCATCCCGGGAGTGACAATGGGTTCTGTTTGCCGAGGGGGCCTGCAAGGGATTGGTTCACACAGCAGCGGCAACACATACGGCCCCCGAGGCCACATGCCAGGGCCCATGGACATAATGCGTGGAGGCTTCAGGGGGAGAGGAGCTCCTCCCATGCCCATGAGATCCAGACCAGGTCGGGGTCCAATGAGGTTTGGCTCTGTTTGTAACTGGGGCTTCCCTCCTGGCAGGGGTGGGGGCGGAGTCCCAGATTACTACTCAGACTACACGTACCCCTAAAATGCCATGGAGAGCAGTCAATACTCATGAACTACTGGCGTAGAGAATGTATATATTTAACATGAAGAGCACATTGAACCAAGATGTGGGGGTAAAAGAGGAATTCTGGTTTTGTATCAATTAGATCAACAATTGAGACAGCGGCCGGTGTTGTGCCGTTGCTACAAAATGCTCTTCCTTGATGAGATGTTTGAAACCTTGTTCAGACCACTATATTTATATTGCCAAGAAATGTAATTGCCTTTCAATGTTATGTTTGTTTTTTTGTTTTTTTTTTTGTCCACCCCTCCCCCCAATTTTCAAAACGGTTTGTGAACAAGGGGAAAAGTACAGACTACAGACAATATTTTTTTAAAGAGAAAAAGTGAGTCACTCTTCATTTTAGCTCTTTTTTTTTTTTTTTTTTTTTTTACTTTCTTGGTTGTACAAACGTTCTATTAAAACAAGGTTGTATCAAACATGGAACTGTGTTGAGTGTATTACCCAAGAATGACCCTGTATGTGGTCTTTGTATGCATATGTATATTTGTCTGTAGGTTTCTACTAAAGAAAGGCTGAAGTAGTCTCACTGGAGAGGTCATTGCTGGTCAAGTTCATACACACTTTTAATGTTTGGCCAACAGAGGGCAGTATTGTACTTGCAGTGGAGTGTTAGAATTACCCTGCAGAAACTCTTTAATGAACATTTTATAAAACGTTACACATTTAAGTTTCAATCATGTTAAGTGGTCTGTTTTATAAATGTTTTTAAGCAGGGACACAATTCATGTCTTCACAGAGATTTTTTTGTAATCTTTATGTACACAAGTTTTTGCCATCAGAATACAGGTTTTATTATGCAGTTCAAACTGTCTAATTAAACACAATATTTATGACTGAAAATGGAGCAAATTGAGGTTCGTTATGAAGTGACTGCATTTACTGCACCATGTCATGGAAACACCTTTGTGCGTGAAGCTGCTACTCACTGTAGCACTGCAACTGTAACAACTGCTGCTATTCCATTTTAGAAGCCTCAGCAAGCTGTCGGCTGGGGTTTTTTTTTTTCTTCTCCATAAGTAACACCTTAAGTAGACTGGCAGGTGTGTTCATGTTAATAATCCTCCTGCTGTCTTAAATACATCAGTGAGTCTGCTTAGGACAGCACCTTCCCACCATCACACACATTTCAGTAGCTAGGAATGAAATTGGAAGTTACTGATTTAGAGTAATTTAAGACATATTAACGCTGCAGCTGACTGACGTGTTTGCGGGCTGCAACTTTTCAATTTCACTGACTTTATTTACATACCAGCAGCTGAATTTAAATCAGGAGGAAAAGCATGCCCCGCTCACTTTCCATCTGTCCTTTCATTTTGTGACATTTGAGAGAAAAGAAAGCTTTAGGGGATTAAGCAAAGGCTGCAAATTGTCAAAGCACCTGGATTTGTCCTCAGAGTAATCTGTTAAAACCTGACCCTGGCTCATGTCCCCTCTCATGTGTTGTGGTCATCTCTACAAACCACTGCCTGCTATTACACACAGGGATGTCATGCGTGGAGGGGAGCTTTGATGAATGTTATATAACTGTACAGCTCAGCTGCTGTCGTGAGTATATGTAAAATGTGATGGAGCAACTGGTTGTTGTCATACCACACAACTGTGTATGTGTGTGCTGAGGGGTTCGTGTCGTTGGAGAAAAGAGTGGTCATATGCAGAAATGTGTGCAGTTTCTGAGCTACACCCAGAGACCATGTATTGAATGTATTTTGAGGCTCAGGGATTTCTACAGATAAATCTGCTTACAACTAGTGGTGGGCAGCATGGATTTATGCTCTACTTTTGCCTCTGCACTCTTCCAGTTGTTTTGCTTTTGGTGCATATCCCCCCTTGTGGTGTGGGAGGCACCATTCTTCAGCAGGAAGGTTTAATCCTTTGCCACAGCATGTTTGCATAATGAAACGGCAGTTTGTTGCACAGCGCTAGGCATAAATGGTATCTCATATGAGCAGCAACTGCGGCTGTGTCAAGAGCAGCATGCCCTGTGCGAGTCTTTGTCAAATTTCAAATGCCAGACTTATTGAAGAAAGGTCTACAGTGTTATGCATTCAGTTAGTGCACTCTGTTTAGAAGAGACATGGCCAGCTGTTCTTTCTGGGAATGTTTTCCTTGGCGTGAGGGATAAAATGGCATTAACTTGAACAGACCGATTTCTCACTCTAACACACTCATATTTGCTGTACTGCAAAAACTCACATGTTCGCATGTGTGGATAGAGGGCTATTGTCCTGACCTGATCCGTTCTTAAGATTAGATCCGGTCATCTCCCACCTCTGTCCTCATGGCACCTCAGGCGAGCCAAGGGTTCAGGCTTGCAAGAGCTTTGAAACATTTATGTGGAGGTTTTGAAACACTCAAAGCGCGTGGTCAGTTTGATTATCCTCTGTGATTATTTTTGCTTGCAACATGTACCCAAGCGTTCATTTCCACACCTCTGTGTGCCTGTCAAAGACAATGTGAGCAAACCCTTAAGCCATAGATGACCTGATGCTTCTTGTGCTCATAAGAGATGCCGTTTGATTCGGTTTCAAAACAACACTTTATTGGAATATCCATAGCTGAAGGTATCACTTGCTGTCTGTTGGAAGTCAAGGAATACAATGCCTTTTCTTTTTAATTGCTTCAGTCTGAAGAAGCTTATTTTGTAAGAACACTCACGTTCAAATCTGTATTAAAATCTCATACCATACTGTATCATTGGGATATGTAAAGGATTTTGCTAATAACAACCTAATTTGGTCACTCTCAGAAATTTTCAACAGATGCATATGAAATCCACACACTTGATGAGAAAAGACATCCCACAGTTCAGGCAGGCTAAAGAGAAACTTGCATGGTTTCTGGAGTAACAACTACACACTACATGTTTTCATCAAATTCTTTAACTCTGGTCAGCTGGTCTGTGTCCCATTCCAGCGCTTGCTGCTCTGCTGTAAGGGCTGCTGTCAAGTGCCCGTTCTTGTCTTGCATGAGCGGCTCAAGGAAGACCACATGTCTGTCAGGATTGGATTTGCCCTTTAGCTTCAGCTCAGCACTCGGTGGCGCTGCAAAGATGGATGCCAGAGTGCAGCGGTTCTCTCCGAGGCCAGAGATGGTTGGTGAGGGGGGCGGGGGTTTACAGCAACCACAACGGCACGGTGTTAGGTAAAGATACATGAGTATAAGCACCAGAGTGACCGCACAGCCCAGAAGGGTGGTATAGCCTGTGCTAAAAGGTTCTTCTGTTAAGCGCTGGGGAACCACAGTCAGGTTCACCTCACGGGATTCATTAATCATTCTAACCGTGTCCACAGCCACGCATTGGTAGATCCCCGAGTCTGCTGACTGGACAGCCAAGATCTCGAGGCTGCCGTCTTGGTTCAAGCGCAGGGTACCATTTTGAATCAGCAGGGTTAGGTTTTCCTGATGAGGAATAACCCAAGAGTAGGAGAGGACCACACTGCTGAGAGTGCCAGTGCAGTCTAGTCTGACCTGTTCCCCCTCATACACCATCTTATCAGCCTTGGGGGAGATGAGGGAGATCATCTTCTCAATGGTGCAGTTTTCAAAGAAGCGAGGGCTTCGAAGGAAACGGATGGAGGTGAGAGATTCTCCATACATCCTGCATGTATACTCATCTTTGAAGTCTCTGATGGCCTCATAACCCTCCTTGTCCCAGTGCCAGAACATGCGATAGGTGGAGCAGTCGCATGCCAAGGTGTTGTTATAGACGTATAAGCCTCTTTGAACAGCCACAGGCAGCAACACAATATCATCTAGAGGGAGTCGAGACATGCGGTTGGAAGAAAGGTCCAGGGTTACCAGTTTGGGATGACTATGCTTGCGGATAGAGAAGAAGGGGAAGTCTGTGATCTGGTTGAGGCTCAGGTAGACCTTCTGGAGGTTGCTCAGCCCCATCAGGGCATTGCTCTCCACACGGGTGATGCGGTTGTTGTAGAGCAGCAGCTCCTCCAATGCCACAAGGTCCTGGAAGTGGTGCCTCGCTGCCACCTGTAGGCGGTTGGACGAGAGATCCAGGTGGCGCAGGCCGCTGACATTGTGGAAGGCTGCAGGACTGAGCAGAGAGATTTGGTTATGGGACATACGCAGAACCTCCAGCCTGGACAGTCCATGGAAGCTGCCTGCTGCCACCCATGTGAGCCGATTATGGCTTAGATCCAAGATGGAAGTGGTGGGCGGTAGCACAGGGGGAAATCTGTCCATACCCACAGCGCCGCAGTTCACTATATCCGAGGGACACAGGCACCCTGAAGGACAGTTAGCCTCTGAGAAGCCAAGCCAGAAAGAAAACCAAACTAGCAAAGCTGCTGAGGTCATTCTTCTGGTGCTGAACCACATGACATAGAGCCAGCACTGTTGGAGGACCACTGAAATCCAGAAGAACTTCTTTCACATACAAATGTCTTTTGATCCAGCTTTGCCCTAGTTTTGTTTTTGTGCTATTTTACAAGTGCGACATTTCTGCTCTGCATGGATGGCACAGTGGAAGTGATACAGAAATCATTCATCAAAGTAGCAAGAACAATATCTATGTGCCGTATTTCTGAAGTCCAGACCAGTATAATACATAATCTTGGCACCACATGCAAAGAAAAGTTGCATGTCAAAGGACAATTTCACACAGGCAAGTTTGATTTATAAAGGTGTGAAAAGTGTTCACATCAGTTCAGAAAGTGCCTCATACTCACAAGATATTTTCTTAGACCAAGTTGCTCCATTGTCATTTTCCAGGGGCTGTTTACAGAAAAAGGCTAATTCAAGCAAATCGTAGCACTTCTTTCCTTTTTCCATTCATAGTCCACAAAGTGATCAACAGGAACCTTGGTCTTTAATGTGTAAAGTCCTTTTCAGTAGGTGATTCCGTCATGTATGAGATGGATCCGTCTTCCCTCCGCTTGTGGATTGTAAGAGACTTCAGAGAGCGCTGGTAATCTCTTTGCTTTCCTCCCTCTTTTACCTTTTCAGAGCACAGCTGTGTCTCTCTTTTGCTCACTCTGAGTGGTAATTCCTGATTTGCTCTTTCCCTCCTCTCTCTCTCACTCTCACTCTCTCTCTGTCTCTCTCTCTTTCTCTCTCTCCCTCTCTCTGACTTTCTCTCTCCCTCTCTCTCCCTCTCTCTCTCTCTCTCTCTGACTTTCTCTCTCTCTCCCTCCCTCTCTCTCCCTCTCTCTCTCCCTCTCTCTGCCTTTCTCTCTCTCTCTGTCTCTCTCTCTCCCTCTCTCTCTGTCTCTCTCTGACTTTCTCTCTCTCCCTCTCTCTCTCCCTCTCTCTCTCTATCTCTCTTTCTGTCTCCGTCTCTCACTGTGTCTGTCTCTCTCTTGCAGTTTGTTTTTAATCCCTACTGGCATCGTTTCTCCCCACATCTCTTTTACTCAGAGTCAGGGTCTACGCATTTTCACTCTCTCCTTGACACTTTCTTCTTTCTGTAGAAAAGAGTTTTCTTAGGCAACGTAGTTCATCACACATTTTCTTTGGCCTAAACTGTCCTGATAGCATTTGGTGTAGGATGAGAGGGAATCTGTCTGCAAAATATACTTTGAAATTTCAGCCTCGACTCCCACTCCTTTCTCTCCTGCTCCTCTGTTGGCAGCTGTTGTCTGAGTCTTGGTCATGGTGGCCCTGAGGCACCTCGTTGCTGTCACAGCACATTGGTCTTGCTTTGATTGCACTTCACCATAGGCTGTTGGCATGGTGTGATACTGTCACCCACACACGATTAACTTCCAGAGCCCACAGCAGCAAGCTCCAAAGACACAGTTTCCAACCTATTCACAAATGCTAATGCGTGAATATTGGCATTTACGTAGCTTTTCTAACTTCACATTTATTTGATCATTGTTGGCCACAGTCTTCTGTAAACCCAACGAAGGTTTAGATGAGAGGGGAAACAGGGCTTCTGCTTAATCTGACATTTTGCATCCGAGTCTGTTCCGAAATCACGGCATCTGTAAAGTCATGTGAAGATGTGAAATGGGATTAGAGTGCTGGTTTTATGAAGGTACAGAGCTATAAGAGTGCCATCCCACAGAGGAAAACTGACACATGGCATTACTCCCAGCTGTGTGACTGGCAACATCACTACAGAACGCTCCCACACACCAAAGCTTCTGGCCTCCACTCATCACTGCAGCTTGCAGGTGGTGAATGCTGCAATAAAACGGACGGAATGGAGAGATGAACAGTTTCAGAACTTCTGAATGAGACGAAAGAAGATGACAACTCCTTATCTTCAGTCTACTGTCCTGCTGAATAGATATAAATACAAACTAAAGTACCTTCATTAAACACTTTCACCAAATGAAAGGGAGGCAAAATACTGGTAATGTGCAAAATGTTTACACTTTTAATATCTTACCCTGCTTAGGTCATTTTAAAATTTTTAAATCAACTACAAGGTGAAAAAAGACTCGTTACTAAAGCATGGATTAATGGAGCATTGTTAATAATAATAATCATAATAATAATAATAATATCATTATTGTTGTTGTTGTATTATTATTATTGTTGTTGTTAAATAAAATAACAACAACAAGAACAACAACAACCATAATAATAATAATAAAGAATCCAATTCAAACCAAAGTTTCTGCCCTATTTAAGAACAAGTTTGTTTTTATGTCGACTTTGTTTAGTGTAGAATACCCTCTAGTGGTTGTCACTTGTCAGTGACAGCATATGAACTTTCCCAGTGCTTCCATGTGTCTCACGACATCATTTACTGGTATGGTTTGAAAGTTGCTATATTTTTACTGTACAGTTATATCCAAATCTGTCTTATTTACAGTCTTGTATGCCTTCTGCTTTTTAAAAGGAAGTCCAGTTGTCATGTTGTCTCCAGATTACCCAGCCACTCTGTCTGAAGGAAGAAATTAAGCAGAGATTTGTTGAACAGGTGGCAGGCCTGGTTTTTGAAAAGCTATAAGCCTCCTTCATACCATCCCCCCCAAAAATACTCCAAATCCCTAATTCCTAACCAGGAAGAGTTAAAGTGGAATTCATTATACCTTCCCCAGGCATGCTGGATACGGATTACTTGCCATTAGTAGCGTTGTGACTTCGGGGTAGGGAAGAAAATTCAGTCTTTAAAAAGATAATGGAGACCATAAAATCCGTTCTCCCCTTATCTCTTTTACTGTATGGGCCTTTCACTTACTATTTTTTTCATCAACTTCTAAATTCAAAAAGGAAAAAGGAGATTTTAATCCTACAGAATTTGCTGGTGCAAATCAGTAAAAAAAGTATTTATATCCCCGCATTTTCTTAACAGAACAATGTTAAGGAAAAGAAGTAACACACCACAGCCTGGATTTAGTGACCAATGGGTCAGTTGAGAAAAACTTGAGTAAATTTAACCACCCAGATCACTCGCACACCATTCTGGTGAAAGAAAGAGAAGTTTATTTACATTTACAGCATTTAGCAGATGCTTTTATCCAAAGCAAATTGCATTACTACAGGGGACAGTCTCCCTGGAGCAACTTGGGGTTAAGGGTCTTGCTCAGGAACCCAGCGGTGGTGTGCTGGAGGTAGGATTCGAACCCATGACCTCTTGGTCCAGTGGCAAGTATCCTACCACTAGGCCACCACCACCCCGTGATGATTAGATGGGGAGACGGAGGGAGGAGTAGATAGGACGGAGAGTTGAGTTGAGGGGATGGATGGAGAAATAGAGAGTAGAGCAAAACTTGAGATGACAGGTGGAGAGATAGAGGGTAGATCGGAACTAGAGAGGACAGACAGAAAGATAGATAGGAGAATTGAGCTGATAGAGAGCGGGGTAAAGAGTAGAGCTGCGTACGAGATGAAAAGTAAGCCGCGTTGAGAACTTGGTCGCGTAATGCTTCCGTGCTCTTACTGGGAATGCAGGCAGTTTAAATACTATGGAGGGAAGAGGGCAGCCAATGAGTCCTCCTTGTTCATTAGTATTGACTGCGGACAGCTGTTCATGGAGGGCGGTTCATTAGTCCTTGGCTGCCCTCTGGTGGTCACGGACCGGAACCGTGACAGGCATTGATTAGACCATTCATGGGTCAGAGCTGTATGCAGATGCACACTCTGCATACCCAGACACTACACCATTGAAGTAAAAGTTTAAAAAAAGTTGTTTTTTTGTGGTGGGTAACATGATTGTGAGGGGTCTACCAACAAAATGTACACTGGTGTGAACATTAGACCAAAGAAAGCAAACTCACATTTTATTAGGCCTGGTTTCATTCTGTTCTTTCCTGGAAATTCCATCCTAAAGAAAACACACACACAAACACAAGTGAGCACATGGAAACAGACACACGTTATTTAAATGAACGAACTATTCCCTTCTCCAAACCCAGTGCCCCCCAGAATTATTGGCACCCTTGTGGGCGATGACATTTCCCCGTAGTTTTTCAAATGTTTTTACTCCGCCAATTTGAGCCCAGTATAACAAGAAAAAAATAACATGTGACTGCAAAATATATGTTATTCCTAAAAACATGTGTTTGCAATGATTTAGTATTTTGTGCAACCCCAAACAAAACAGCACTAAGAACAACAGTTATGTTTTATTAGAGAGCACAGAAAAAGGAATGTTGACCAATGCAGAATCTCCAAACACACTCGTAAAGTTTTCCCTGAAGAGTGAAGGCTGTTATAGCTGCATGGTCTGGTGTCCACATACTTTTGGCCTTATAGTGTAGGTGCTGCAGAGATACTGAAGAAGCTGTGACTCAACTTGCTACTGCTTGCAAGTTAACTATAGATGGGCTGGTCATAGAAAATAACATTACAGTTATTTCTTACAACCCAGCACTTTGGCCAGAAATGTTAGTCACAAAAGGTAACTTTCATTTTTAAAATTAAAATCAAGTGAATTTGACTGGACCTTCCAGATATAACGCCTTGCCAGAAATCCCCATGAGGCAACACAGATGGAACTCCTAACTGTAACCCCAAAAATGAAAACACAAATTCATGTTCACTCACAGACTCCACATACCTGAGTATCTCCAGCCTGTAGTGTGAGTCATTCAGTTTAGCATGAAGCAGACTCACTCCGGAGTCTCCCAGGTGGTTGTAGGTCAGATCCAGCTCTTTCAAGTGTGAGGGGTTTGAGGTGAGAGCTGAATCCAGAAAGGAACAGCCATTTTCTGTAACCAAACAGCCAGACAACCTGCAGATAGGGAGGGGAAAAGAGAGCAAGGGTAGACGGAGCAAAGTGAGTGTGTTTATTGTCTAGACCTGAAACCAGCATCAATCACCAAACACATCCCTCTACTATGTGCTTTACGTCGGGCTCCAAGCCTTTCATTAAAAATAAAAAGCATGTGGATCTTAATTTGCCTTCAGATGGACAGAAGTGCTGATGGATTAGGATATATTCATTCGTGCTGTTCTAATGTATTCCTATTTACAGCAGAATTCTTTATCACAACCCAGTAAAGAGCAGATGAGTTGAATGTATATATATCTTAGGGCGGTCAGTAGATTAAAATATTTAATCTCATGTTTGCCATAGTTAACTCGCGATTAATTGCACCTTTGAGTCTGTCCTAAACATACTGTTTTTAATACTCTTATCAACATAGGAGTAGACAAAAATATTTGCTTTATGCAGATTTATGTTTATTAATGACAGTCAATACTGTCAACAACATTTTTTCAAAAAATAATCTTACACGCACACACACACACACACATATAT
>JBBJLS010000134.1:22495794-22506384 GCA_037577275.1 Bryconaethiops microstoma | reverse complement strand
GACACAGTTTGGGGAAGAACCTTTTCTATTCCAGCATGACTGTGCTCCAGTGCACAAAGCGAGCTCCATAAAGACATGGCTGGATGAGTTCAGCGTGGAAGAACTCGACTGGCCTGCACACTGACCTCAACCCCATCCAACATCTTTGGGATGAATTGGAGTGGATTGCGAGCCAGACCTTCTCGTCAAACATCACCTCATTAATGTGCTACAGAATGAATGGGCACAAATTTCCATGGAAAAACACCAAAATCCAAGATAAAAGTATATGTATATATGCCTTTAAGTTGTTTCTTTTTCTGCTCTGTATTGCTCCCATCATCTGAAACACTGTGTTCATGCTTGTCTTTATGGAGAGACTGCTGAAGAGGTCTGGCTGTACAGAGGACAGAAGAGGAGACGAACTGATGGATCGATCTCTCCCTGCTTTCCTGTCACACAGTGCACTCCTTCCAGGTGAATGATGCTGTGTGTGAGTTTGTGTGTGTGTGTGTGTGTGTGTGTGTGTGTGTGTGTGTGTATAAGTGTGCAAATAACAATAAAGCCAGGTGAAGCACCCACAGAGAGAATGAGCATTCCATCAGCCCCAGTGATTTGATACACTGAGTTCAGAAAACTGGAAAATCCTTTCAATTTTACTGCTCCCGAGACGCTCTTAAAGCGTACCGCCTTAAGCTCTTAAATAGGTACTGAGAGCCCTTCAGCTGTTGTTTGTTGTTGTGGTTTCTTTCATAAAGGCCACAGTGAGACCTAGTGATTAATTAATAATGAAATTAATTTTGCAAAGTGTGGCTCATAAAAGGTTAGCTCCTCTTAGATGGTTTATTGTGATTATGTACACAAATAGATTTTTTTTAACCCAATGCCTTTTACATTGAAAATTGATGCTGCATCCCGTATACTGAATACTGAACTCTGAACTATAATGTACAGTCATACGTCAAATGGGACTTTTGAAAACTAAGTAAAATAAGTGAAAATAGGTTTTTATCCCACAGAAAACCCTCATTTTAATGCAAAATTACTGTTGGCTGAATTCAACCGAAAGAAAAGCTCTGTGCAAATTGTATGGCAAATATGGTAAATATGTGTTTTTAAAAAGAGAAAGTAAATTGAAAATGTAACATAAAACGTACAGAACAAATACCATATTTATAAACATCCCCTGAAGAAGATGTAATGTAATTGTACGTGTTCAAACTTTTGCAGACCACTGTAAAGTAATAAGTGATTTCAGTATATCCGCATAAGCCATATCCAGCTGTAACCTTATAGTACTTATTCACCATGTTAGGTTTATTACTTTATGACGTTCCTGGTCATATTAAGCCCAATTCATCATACAGTGCCATTAAAAATGCATAATTCTTGTTAACGCTTAATCTCTGTTCAGGGTGAAGTTATAATTAGCTGATATTGTTGTGCTTTACCTGACACTCCCACCCCCTTCAATTATCACTGAGCAAAATACTCAGCTACAGAAATAAAAAATATCAGAAAATGCTTTAGGATTTTTATTCTGTGCTGAATCTCTGGTCTTTTTCACAAATTTCATATAAAGTAGAGCAGTGCAGGCTTATTTTTTGACTTAACAAAGCAGGCTTAAAGCTGTTATGGTCCCATATAAATTTGATAACAACGTGGTAACTAGAAACAAAGAACACGTGTGCTAATTTGGCTAATTTAGCTCGCTCTGTATTGCTGGCTCCAATTCAAAAAAGTATCTTATCTGTACTAATACTTAATACTAATAAAAAATGCAAGTTGTCATCTAAAGTTATCATTATGATATTTCAACAAAACTGATATCTTCACTCCAAATTCTGAGTCTGTTTGAGGCTCAACCACAAAAGACCGTATTTCCTCTGTACTGCCCCTTGTCATTTTGTACTGGTGTAGTACCCCCGCAGATGCCAGCGCAGCAACCACAGCTGCAAACAGGAAGCGCTGGGAGCTGGAGGGCTAGATGAAAATTTACAGTTTGCATAATCATGCATATTCATGTGTGTCTTTGCAAAATCTGTGAAGGTGACAGTGTAGAGATGCTCCTAGGCCATTTTTAGCAGTTTCTACCATAAAGAAACTACTACTTTCACCCTGAAATATTATTCAGTATGAGTAATTTTCATGTTTCAGTGTACTCTAAATTTTTGTCTCATAAATTACATTTTCCCTCTCATTGTTTTTAGTGATAAACAAAACGCACGTTAGCTAAATGTGTTTAAACTAGTGCTTGTAATTTCGCATGAATGAAGTGACCCACCGGACTTGGAAGTGCCCAGCAAAAATCTGAAAGTGCTTCCCCATCAATATGCTTATTGTGGAGTAATTAGTGGAGTTTTACTGGTTTTTCTCTCTTCATAATTGCATTTTGTACAGCATAACAGAGCTCTCTCACCCTCTTTCTCCTGCTGACTCTCTCTCCCTCTCTGTCTCACACACAGTCCCATTCAGCTCTGTCACAGCTGCTGAATCCCATTCTCCTAAATGCGTGTGTGTTTTGCTTGATGATGGCCTCCACAGCTATTTGAGCTCTCTCATTACAGCCTAAATGAGGTGCTGTGGCATAATTAGTCTGCAGTTGGAGCACAGGCTGTCTTGCTTACAGCATAGGGGAGTATGTTGTGCTCAAGTCTAATGACTCGAGGACAATACGAAGGTTTATGTTCATGCTCAATTTCCAGGAATAGTGACACACAAGACATTCATCTCCTTCTTGTTACTATGATGGCTATTCTCCCTCTCCCACCTTGGTGTAATGCCATATTGTGTCTTGTCATTGAATCATTCTGGCGACATACTGATCACCACAAATTTTCAGCAGTGTTGGAAGCAGATGGTGTCATGTTCTGTTACAAAAGATTTTTTGATGGGGAAAATAAAGACTGCTAGCTCTTGTTCATATTGCATTATGTTAAATTATATCAAGTCACATCACATGCAGCCTTGACACTGCACACTCTGAGTTCTGCAGGAAATCTGGTGGCAAGAATAATTTGTTTCGGAACTGGTATTCCAATCACGACTCAGCAGAAAGTAACGATATTTTAAAATTATGCAAATAATTAAAATGATTAATTAAATAATTAAAATAATTACTGGTAGGAAATTATACAAAAGAATGCCTCCATGAAATGTTCATTCCACATTTACATTTACAGCAGTTGGCAGGCGCTCTTATCCAGAGCAACGGACATGCGTGCTTGGGGGCCTTTTTTTCTTTTAGTTATTTGTGAAGTTTTTGTTAGTTGTTTAGTTTATGTTAGTTAGTTCATGACATGAACATGTAATTATCGCAAGTGCTCAGTGAAGAGGTGGGTCTACAGTCTCTGTTTAAAGACAGCGGGGGTCTCGGCAAGTTCATTCCACCACTTTGGTGCCAAAGTCCTACTGCCAGTCTTCAAACTTTAACACGACGTGGTTGAAATGGGCTGTGCTCGATGCTCTAAGAGGACAAGTTGTGACCCGTAGTATGATCAGTGCTGCTAGGTAAGATGGAGCTGGACCATTTTTGGCTTTGTAGGCAAGATTTACTAATGCGAGGAGCCACAAAAAGACAGTGAAGGTTTTGCAGTAGTGGAGTGGTGTCTGAGAATATTGGCATATTGAAGACCAGACGTGCTGCTGCATTCTTAATCAACTTTAGAGGTCTTGTGGTTGTCAGAGGAGGGCCAGCCAGGAGCGAGTCACAGTTCTCCAGACCGGACAAGTATCTGAGTGGTGTCTTTGATGAGGATTGAGTTAGAAAGAAAGTACCTGCAAGTTCAAGAAAGATTGTTGATGTGAGATGAAAGTGAGAGCTTTTCATCTAAGACAACACCTAAATTTCGTGTTTTTAATGTAGGAGTGATGACAGGATTTCCAAAAGTGATGACCAGGTCAGGTCTTGGGGACACATCTCCTGGGATGTACAGGAGCTGTTTTACTGGAATTTAGTTTCAGGTGACGCACTGTCATAGAGGAGGAAGTCTTTCAGGCATGCAGAGATCTGGGCTGAGATCTGAGAGTCACGGGGAGGAAAGGAGAGGATGAGTTTTATCAGCATAGCAGTGGTAGAAGAAACAATGTGAAGAGATAATATCACCAAGAGAGCAAGTGTATAAGGAAAACAGGAACTGAGTCTTGGAGAACACCAATGGCAAGTGTCCGTGGGGCAGACGTAGATCTTTTCCATGATGCTTGGGAACTTCGACTCTCAAGGTAGGACACAATCCATTGCTAAGCAGAACAGTGATTTCACATTTGGTGAGTGAAGCCGGGGTGACAGAGGTTGACAGTATCAGAAACTACAGAAAGATCTGCAAGAATCAGAACCAAAGACAGTTTAGATGTTTTGACTGCATGAAGCTCCTCAGTGACATCTAAAAGTGCAGTTTCTGTACAACAATGCTTTGAATCCAGACTGATTAGGGTCATGCATGCTCCAGAACATTGGAGGGGAAGGAGAGAAGAAATATTAGTATGCAGTTGTTCACATCAGTGATGCCAAGCGTGGTCTTTTTTAGGATTGATGTGACTACAGCTGATTTGAAGGCTGTTGGAACATGGCCTGTTTCCATGAAGCTGTTTATTATGTGATATTTGGAAAAAGATTTAAGAATATGGTCAGAAACGTAGATGATGAGATTGAATCTAGTGGTGATGTGGTAATGTTGCAGGATGTCAGGAGCTGAAGAACAGCACCCGTGGAAAGTGAAGTAAAGCAGGTAAATGGAGGGTGGTTGGTAGGTTTAGAGTAGGACAGACGTTAATGTCTGAAGAGAAGGATAATCTGATCTTGCTGAAGGTGCATGAGAAGCAAGTTTTAGAAGTGAAGAAAATGTGGCAAAGAAATTGTGAGGGTTGGATGCAGATTCTTGGCAGAAGGAAGATCACATACTTTACTAAGTGATAATACAACTTTCTCTCTTATGTTACTGTACCCTATGATGATATAATACACTGTCTTATATCCCCATTACAAAATTACAATACAAATTGTAACATATGGCTCTATAAACCACTTTCCTACATTACCTTATAACACACTCGTGTATTATCATATGCAGTGCCATTTCCATATAACAAACACACTGGCCTATGTTACTATATGTTACCATATTCAATAAAATACTATATACTGTACTTTATAACCATCTAACATACTGTCCTATATTACCACATTCAATATTACAATACACTGTACCGTTTGGCTCTTTGACACACTGTCTTATATTACCATATTCAATATGATATTACAATATACTGCTCTATATTGCCATAAAACACACTGCTTTATATTATAGTACAATGTACCATATGTACAATATGCTGTACTTTTACGACACATATTACCCTATAACCCTGCCCTACATTACCATATACTTTATATTACAATATACTGTACCATATGATTATATGACACACTGTCCTATATAACCATATAACACTGTCCTCTATTGCATTATACGGGACAAAATGACACTATAACCACATACACCATATGGAAAAGTATTGGGATGCTTGACCATCACACCAACAGGGACTTTAATGACATTGCATTCAAATACATAGAATATGGAGTTATTCCTCTTGCAGCTATAACAGATTCCACTCTTCTTGAAAGGCTTTCCACAAGATTTTGGAGTGTCTGTCGGAATTGGTGTCCATTCATTCTGTAGAGCATTAATGAGGTCAGGCACTGATGTTAGACGAGAAGGTCTGACTCGCAATCTCCATTCCAGTTCATTTCAAAGGTGTTGGATGGGGTTCAGGTCAGGGCTCTGTGTGGCCAGTCAAGTTCTTCCACACCGAACTCATCCAGCCACGTCTTTATGGACCTTGTTTTGTGCACTGGGGCACAGTCATGCTGGAATAGAAAAGGTTCTTCAAAATGTCTTAGTATGCTGAAGCATTAAGATTGCCCTTCACTGAAAGTAAGGGGCCACCTGAAATGAGTAATTAAGACGAATAGTCCGAATAGTTTTGTCCATGTAATGTAGATACACTTTGTATCACAAGCACCTAATGCACGTTACTTGTTAGCACTTTTGCATCCCTGTCTGCCTGCTTGTCACGCCCGGTGAGGCTGTAGTTTTCCTGCAACAGTAACTGACACCCCTTCAGAAGCCCACAGCAGTCTGTGGATCCAGCTGTTACTGAATCACCTGCTACTTGAGTGGAAACGAGCTGAAAACAGCTGAGGCCGCTAGAGGACAGCAGAGAAAACTGAATGTGGGCATGTTGGTGCTGATGAGCTTTTTAAGCCGCTATTATTTGTCAGAAACAAGACAGATGCAGCTCTGGGGGAGCCCCGGGGGCAGCAGCGGCTCTCTGTCGTGGAAATGGAAGAAGAAGAATTCGGTGGTGTTTGTTCGTTGGGAATAGAGGCTTGCATTGTGCATTCCACGACACTCCCCTGTGTGAGGCCTGGCAAGCACAGAAGGCAAATATCGATTAATCTTTTTTTTTCAATTATTGGAGTCTTCTGCTTGGTGAAACACATCTCTTTCGGTCAATACCTTCTAACTTAAACGGAGGGAAAGTGTACATTTCTTTAATTTGGCACTGTTATTAGATCAGTCATTATTATTTACTAAATCCAAAAGCAATGTAGATCTCCAGATATTAACCTGTGTGAATAGGCCTGCCAAAGCTGAGTGGAAGAACACGTATTCACTTTATAATTTATAATATATTTAAAAGACAAGTGAACAGATAAGTGTCCTTTGCTCCAGTGGAGGGTGCATGTGCCCCATACAACTTGTCCGTCCAGCGCATGGCTGTAGAGAGGGAGGGCCAAGTGAGGCAGCGTTTTTCCCCCACCCGCATTCCGACAATTTTTTTCATCCTGCGCTAGGATTGGCTGTCAGTTCTCTCGTCCGCTTGTACGATTGGCTAGTTCTTCACTCGGTCCTTGTGTTTGTGAGTTATTAACCAATCAAAGCACGGAGGGCGGGACTTGTCTGTTTACCGGTGGGAAAGAAAAGCCCAAGCCAATGGAAATATTCACACGCCTGAGCATCTCTTTTTACCTCTTTTGGAAAAACAGCAAAACGAGCTGCTAGACCACGACCAGGAGCTCAAACCTTCATCCCGGTGGGAGCATGTCAAGATGTTAGCCTGGGTGAACTTTGCCAGAGTCTCATGGACCGTGGCGTGGACGTTTTCACCTAGCCTGGGACAAAATAGAGGTAATTATGGACACAAGGCGCTGCGTTTTGAAGTTTGGCTTTAACTTGACAAGGGATGTGTTTACATGATGGAGACATCACTTTAGCAGGCTGGCCTTAATGTTTACATCCTTATGAGAGCTTTAGACGCGAAAAGTATGTGAGGGGTGATTCATAAGAAAATGAAAGCAGTCGAGATTGCTCTGAAAAGGACTGCTGTAATGGGGTAGGCATGCTTTCCGTGGGTTTAAATATCCAAACTGAACATCCTAGTGGGACCTTAGCTTAAAACTGCTTTTCACTATGATTTCACGAAAGGTTTTGAGGGATTTCGTGACAGGCAGTTGCTGTTTTGGTGTGGATTCCTGGCGTGTGGCGAGAGTACAGTGGATGAGAACCGTAACGGTTCTCTGGGTTCCCAACGGATGTTCCGCGTGAGATGCGCCTCGAGCACCAACTGTTCTTGCGCACGGGCTGCAGGGCAGAGCGCGCTGCTGTGCTTTTATGTCCACTCAGGTTGATGCAACGCAGTTGGTAGTTTATGCGTGTTTGCATTTTCTTACACATGTATACAGGTCTGCATGTTTTCAGGATTGTTGTGTCTGTAAAATTTCATAGGCTTTTGCTATTTTTGTCGTAATCGACTGTAATTGCATTTCTAACCTGTTGCATTGATTATTTTTTGCAACCTGTCCATGCCCATTCCTTTTCGTTCTTGTTTTGATCACGAATATTTTAAGTAACATAGTATTTTAAGTTTTTCAGCCAGTGACAATGTATCATTCAATTATTTTACACTCTAAGAAAGGTGTCACAAATGCAAAAGAAGCAGCTTTTTTCCTTATTCTGATGATATTACATTAACAACCAGAGAAAATATATTAGCATTCTCCCTGGTCAAAAGAAATTTGACCTAGTCGGAGTGGTTAGGAGAGTACATATATGTGTGTGTGTCGCTGTGAGGATAATGTAAGAGCTGCTTTACAGGGGAGCTCGATTAAATGCACTGTCACAAGCAGGATTTTTCCTCCACATATTTGTGGGTCTGTGTTTTCAGGACTGTTCTGTCTGTTAAATTCGACAGGCTTTTGCTATTTTTGTCCTAAGCGACTATAATTGCATTACTAACCTGTTGCATTGATTATTTCTTGCTGCATGTCCATGTTCATCCATTTTCTTTCTTTTTTTCATGACAAATATTTTAAGAAGTCTATTATTTTAAAGTTTTTAGCCAGGCAAAAGAAAAATCTTTTTTGTATCAGTGGAATGTATGAGATGTATGAATGGGAAAAGAAACTTTACATAATATAAAGCTTCTTTACAAATTGTGGTGTTCTTTCACTATATATGGAGGTTCTTCACAATCACAAATCTAAAAATGGCACCATTCAAAGAACCTTTTCTGACACCCCTGTTTTTAATAGACAATATTGTATATTTCACACCTGCATTGTTAATATTTGACAGTTCAGATGCCTTCTAGTGAATGCAACGCTCCCAGTGTTTTGCTTCTCAACTCCTATACTGTTTTCTTCACCACTACTTGTTTTCTGTGCACCCCCTCTTCTTACTTGACTAAAAACAAATACAGGTCTGAAAACAGTTATGGGTAAGCTTTAGCAAGTCCCAAGACATAAGTTCATGGGAAAGTGAGAGGCTTTCTTGTGAGCTCTTGTTGCATAGTCAGTGCTACATCTCTACGGTGCTGAATGATTTGGTCTCGCCTTTGCTGGTATGCCCTGGAGCTAGTAATTACTGCCTCATGTGTGGAGGTGATAACCCATGCTTTCTTGGCAGTCGTTTGCATAATCACATGAAGTGCTGACACACAGCCCCTCATTTACCGTAGATGCAGTAGAAGTATGTGTAGCAGCTTTGACGTCTGGTAATTGATGAGTCCTTATGAGTTTAGATTAAATATCGCACTTTGTGTTTGCTTTAGACTGAGATTTGAACAGGATGTGTGTATATGACTGATTCTTATTTTATAACACAAGTGAGTGCGGTTTAAAACAAACTATGTTAAATCTGCAGAGAAACATCATTCATCATAAAAACTACATCATGCAAAACATGTGTGGATCTCAGGATTTGGTTCAGTCCAGCTGTGACCTGAAGTAAATGAGCAACAGTATGGTGTTGTATGAGTCATAAAAGAAACAGTCCAGTCTCATGGAAAGGCAGTTTGGTTCCTGTGTTTCAGATAAATTTGATACACCTTATACCCCACTATTAAAGTATAAATGACTGAACGTAAATTAGCAAAGCTCCATCTGAGGGTTTTTTTTAGATGCTGACAATTTCTTTGTTATTTAGGCCGGCACAATTCTCTGTCCAAGCACTTGCCAATTAATTGCCTTATCCAGTCACTGGATTTAATTAATTTCCATTGACTGGCTGGGAGATTCATTGGGATAGATAGAAGTAGGGGAGCGTGCTGGCAGTTAGTACTGGTTTTATCTCTTCTTTTTCAGTTGCTTGCTGTTTGATTGAATTTGTGGCTGATTAAAAAGCCAGCCACACTCTTTTATGAATTACAAAGAAACTAAACTGAGAGAGTTGCTAAAGGTCAAAGCGTTTTATTAAACAAACCCCACAACACTTTCTGCAATTTAAGACATGAGACAATAATTGCATCCTAGTAGGCATTTATTAAAAAATTGATGCATGCTATTAAATGTAGACCTTACTTTGTTTTTATTTACCCATTATACTTCTTATTCTACTAATTTACCTGTTATATGCATGAGTAAAGTGAAGTCGGGATTAGTCTGCTTCTGATATCCGTAAAAGAAAAAGTAAATGGACAGAAATGTGAGGGCAATCTGAATGCGCTCTGGTGACTCACCGTTTACTTGATTATATCATGTGAGGACTTCCTGAGGGACACACAGTGGCTTCCATGTCAGTATGCTGTTGTTGAGGGTGATAGATGTCCTAACAGCTTACTCACTTAACCCTGCAACCCCGAGCCTCACCCAGTCTCAATAGTCCACTTCATTTTATTAAATGTGCAACAATAATTAAACCGGTGTTAGGAGCTATGAAGAGGGCACTACAGACCACAGCACACTTATCAAATGTCCTTCAAAACATTAGACTTTTTTGCTTTTCCTTTCTTTTATTTTTATACAAAATTTTCCAACGTCATATGGCTTTTTTTCTGAGACATAGTTACTGTTCCTTTATCGCATGACTGCATAGGTTTATTAATACTGTGCATGTGTTTCACTTTCTCTGTATGACTCACAATGCGCTGTGTGATGTGAGGTTGCGGAGGCCATTAGTACAAACAAACATACATCGACAATCTCATAAAAGCTCCCTATAATGCCTGCCTTCACTCCTCATTCTGGTGATATTATATTAATAAATGGAGAGAATATATTAGTGTTATTATTCCAAGAAATCTGACCTCGTTGGGAGCAGTTAGGAGTGT
>JBBJLS010000134.1:22476068-22492764 GCA_037577275.1 Bryconaethiops microstoma | reverse complement strand
TGTGTGTGTTTATGAGTGTGTGTGCCACTGTGTGTGTGTCTCTGTGTCAGAATGGAAGAAGATAATGCTTTACGGGGGAGCTCGATTAAATGCACTGTCACAAGCAGTAATGGTCATTTCTACCTGGCTCCCGATCATCAGAATGATAGTCCTTTTCTCATTACTTTTCTTCTTTGCAACCCTTTTGCACACCTTTATTTTTTATTTTAGGAGAGATGAAGATAAGCTCCAACATAGATATTTCCATCCATCCACTCACTCACTCATACATTAAGTCAGTAAAGTTAGTGCTGGGTGACATTTTGTCTATGCAGTTGTGTTGGCATTCGAATCACACAACACTGATTTAATGATATTGATAGATAACAGAGATTATAATAACCATGGTGTCATTTTGTTCCATAAAATAGTAGTCCATGTCCCTGTCAGGAAACTAGGAGAAATGCCATTCAAGATGAAAAGAGAAGAAAGCGGTCTGTCAAAACAAGCTAGGTCAGGTTTGTAAGTCATTCAGAGTTCTCATTATAAGTACTAGTACTGAGGACCAGTGTAATGAGGGGAAGGAGTAGAGAATAGTCTTTCTTAAGTAAGAGTACCGGTACTGTGGTGATCATTACTTGAGTATAAATAATAGTATTAATCATGGAAATTTCTCCAGTAAGAGCAAATAAGTTGTTTATTGAAAAGCTGTAATTACTTGGAGTTCATTTTTTGTATAATGAATGAATATTCTGATTGGCTATATCATTGGAAATAACCTATTTAAACAAAACTAGAGCTGTCTCATTACATGAAATCTTTCTGTGTGCTCTGTAGGCACATGACACATTAAACACATTTTATGATTAAATTGTCAAGTTTTAAATCTTTCTAGCTCTATTATTTACAGTTTTAGTCCCTAAAAGTATGTGCCTAGTGTGTTACTGTCTAATCTAAAATCAGATTGTTGGTTTAGCCTTTAAAAAACACAGATTACTAGATCATGAGCAAATTACTGCAGCAATAGGCATTTCAGAAACAGTGCTTCTTCCCATTTACAACTTTAATGATCTAACTTGCAATAAAACATACACACCAGCTTTTAGGTTTCTTAAAGAGCTATAAAACGTTTTATTGTTAAAGAACACAGTACCTGTTTTGCTAAAATTAGTCAGTTAATATCCTGACAGGTTTTGAGTAGTGTATCTGTCATCTTATAATAAGGCCACCTTTTTATTCATTTTACAGCAAATGAATATAATAAATTGGACAAAGTATGGTCCGTATGTGCACTGGAAATGTTAACATCTCTCTTTCCACCTCCTCAGGGCTATACTGTATACTCAAAAAAGAAATTGTTGTATGAACTTATTTCTGTCATGCCACACATTTCTGTTTGATCCAATGGAGTACAGTCAGCGTGTACAGACCTCTACATAAAATTCACCTGTTGATGCGAAACCGAAACATTTCAATGCAGTTCTTTCATTATAATTCTCTTTTAATCAAAACAAAGAGATCACTTGAATTTAATTTTGTGCATTTTATATAAACTAGGATTTTAAAGTCACCATAATTAATCTATTTAATGTCAGAATAATATACTGAAGTACTGTAACAAGAGTAGATGTAATTAGTCACTATCCACCTATAAATAAATGTAGGAATACTTGCATATACCCAGATCATTATTTTTAAGTCATATCTTCTATCCACATATATACATAAAATGCTGTCATTTACATTATCAGCCTAAATTTTTGTACACCACATATTTTTACCACTTTTCCATTTGTTTCATAAACTACAGATTTTCAATCTTGTTAAGCACTGAAAAGTTGTTGGGTGAAAAACTATAAATAAAAACTATGTCAAAGAAAACAAGATTCCTTTATAACAGAATATAAACGAGTATGTACCAGTGCGTGGTTGCCATCCTATTAACTGGTTGTGTGGTTATGTCAAATTCTAGGCTGTCCTTTAACTTTAAATGCGCTCATTAACTGTTTCAGCCCATTGGCTGTCACTTAATAGCTCGTTAACTGTTGTCTGGTGGTAATTATAGTTGTAATAATAATTATACTTATATTAGGTACTGAAATGGTGAACATAGTGTAAATTTATTTGATAGCAAAGAATGTTGAGTGTATTTTTAGTAAATATTACATGAATAACATGCAAATATAGAAAATGTGCCTGAACGTTTGACTGGTAGTGTGTATTTGGATGCATTGTGATAGTTTTTAATTTGAGCACATAAGTACATTTAGAAAGGATTCAGTTTCCTCAATCTCTCTGGGCTTCTTTGATCGGCTGCACCACCTAGTGTGGGTGGGGGTCACAATTCTGTCCGGCTTTGGTCTTTGTTGTTGACGTGGGCGGTGGGGCCATATGGGCTTGGGGCATCTGGGATTTCCGTAGGGATGAGTTTCTTGGGGCGTTTCGGCGCTGGGGCTGCGGTCCTGGCCTGGATGGGGCTTTGGTGGCTCTTGGGTGGTGTTTTTCTGGCGGTTGCATGTGGCGCTGCTGGAGAGGCCTGTGCCGACGGACGTAGGTTGCCGGCCTAGTGGCCGTGCTGCTCCGGGGTAGGTCCGGGGCGGCCTTGGAGACTTGGGGTTCTGGAGGCGCTCTGCCTCCGGGCTGTGATTCCGGCTGGCTGGTCCTGCTTGGTGGGGGGCCTTTTTAGCTGGTGGAGACGTTGTTACCATCTATCCATATCCACTCTGCATGGGAGGGGGGGTTCAATAGAGGCAGAGGATGGGCTCAACCTGACTTTCTATTGTCTTATGTAGTCTGGGAGTTGACTGAATGTTGGGGTGGATGTAGTTTTACTGGGGGGTCTCTGGATGTCTGGGGCCCGGGTCTCCTCCATGTCTGCTACATGTTTTGGGGGACGGGGCTGTGGCTTCCCACACGCACTATTAAACATTTACATGGAGGAACCTTATGAACACAAGCGTGCTCACACACACAGGTGTGCACACAGGTTTACACACAAGCATTCACACAGGTGTACAAACAAGTGCTCACAGACACACAATGTTCTTGATCTGCCGTTGCTTCAAAACATATTTTGTAATATTAGTTCTGTGTGCTGCTCAATAACATTATGTATTTACTGTGATTCATACAGATGTTGGTTGTTGCTGCAGTTTCTCTTTTGTCAGCAGATATGGAAGCAGATATGGAAGCAGATTATCTCTCTATCCTCCTTTTTTTCTTTCCCCCTCTTTCTGTTGACTTTCTCCCCAACTTTTCCTTTTTTTTTTTCTTTTTTCTTTTCTCTGTCCTCTGGTCTTGACTGTCATATTATTCTTAAATAAAAACATACAAAAAATATATCAGAAACGATCTTAGAATGGTAACTCTTCTTATAAATTGTGCATCAAATAGTACTGTTAACTGTTGTATTACAGTAACATGAATGTTGTGGGTTCTCTTAGGGATTTCTGGGAGAGTTTGTAACCATGTTGTCTCTGTGAAAGTAAGTGCTGTTTCACAGAGCTCTTTGATACCCTGTCTTTCTCTTCAGAGACGTTTATGTGGTCTGTCATTGCTTTTTTGAAGATAGCTGTGAGTCGGTGGCTCTTTAAAGAGGAATGTCACTCTGTCTGGTTACAGTGAAGGAGCTGTCAGGATTATAAAGCTGAGTTAAAGGCAAAACGCACCACTCGCCTGTTTGGTCCGAGTCTGAACGAGGCCAGTGACAAAAACGTGCTCTATCTCTCTACAAGTGGCCCTGCAGCTTAGAAATGAAGTTTAGCAGAGATGGCCGCAACAACCTGACAGACTTTGTTTCCGCTCCCTGGCTAACTCTCTTTCTCTCTGTCTTTTTCTCTTGCTCTGCTGACCCCTCTCTTGCAGGCCTATGGCAACAGAGCAGAGCTTCATATTCTTCCATCTAAATGTCTGACAGTGATGGGGACCAGAGAGGCAGTGCTAAAGGTGCACTAAGCAAAGCAGAGTGTGTAAAGCAGAGAGTGGCTTTTAAAAAACGTGTTTGATAGATATACATACATGTGGGCTGACATGTGCTCGCCTGTGTGTTACCTTCGTAGCATTCAGGAAGGATCATGAGAAGTAATGTTATTTTTCTTTATCACTGGCAGGCTAGTATTCCATGGTCCGGTCTGGGTTCGTTTAAAGCTGTTCTAACCATTCAAAGGAAAGGTTACTGCAAGTAATAAGACTCAGTGATGTTTGAAAGCTGAGTCTCTGATCACTGACACATACTGGCTTCACCTTCAACATTACAGTGAGTTGAGTTAGAACACACTTTAACTTTTCCTGTTTTGAGTGTCAAAACTTTACACTTGTGCTCCCACAACTCCTGCTCTGTCTTGTGCACTGATTGTGTTCATCATTCTCTTTAACCACTATTGCAGTGGTCAACGACTCCGTTCCCGGAGATCTACCTGTTAGACAGTCAAGCTCTAACAACAATCTACCACACCTTCTCCAGCTAATTAAGTGCATAAGAAGTCACTGATTGCCTGGGTTTAACGCGTAAGTGTTAGGTACAGTGGTAGGGGCAGTATTTTAGACGCAGGTTGAACACGACTGGATGAAACAAGATCTCTGGAATATAGGTTGGTGACCATTACACTAGTGCAGTAATTTACTAGGACTGTTTTCTTCTTTCATTCCATTGCCATATCTGGCCTAGTTTCTGAGGTTTGCCTTAAGGTCGTCCATTCCCATGAGGGGTCAGAGAGGGGGACAGAGGGGGAAAGATACTGGGAAGTGCTGCTCTGTAGTCAGACAGCAAGATGAATGGGTGTAGCTGTAATGTCCTATCATTAGTTTAGTCTGTAATAACGATAGCAATCCAAGCACCAGCATTCCGAGAACTACTTATAAAATGAAAAATAAATAGGCAAAAAGTAAGGGAAAATGTTCTTAAATGTTCTTTAAGACGAGCACGCTTATTCCTGATATTGCTTCATACTTTTACTGACAGATCTAGAATCACTGACCACATGCAAAATGGATAAACTGGTAGTAGACTTTACAGACCAAGGAAATATATGACCTTTAAGAAATTATTAGTGATGCAGAACTGTTTTAAGCAGTAAAGGTACATAACTAATTATCTGAAAATGGACTGGAGAAAGTAGTATAGTACAACAGATACCATTTTACTGAGACATACCAAAGTAAATGTAAGACAATGTACTGTTACAATGAAAAGTCAAATGCCAGAGAAGCATCTAGAATCCATTAAACTGCAGCACTGTGGGCTTTCGCAGTGCTGTAGCTAATACAGTAGATAGAAATGTGTGTGGGGGGTAGTTTAAGGCTGCTGTAAGTGCTGTTTCATAGTGCTGGGTCCTTCAGAATGAATATTATATTTACCACGAGTTTACAGCTCCGTATTAAGTGCAGGTGGGGTGTCTGTCAGCAGAGAAGAGAGAGAATGTGTGTGTTGCTTTTTAGCCTCTTGTTCTGGTGGAGTTGTTGGGCAGAGAAGCAGTGGAGCATCTGATTGGGCAACGCACCTGGGCAATGCGGCAAGATATTACCACTGTCGCTGCTTATCACACAAACTTACAGATTTTTAAAAATATATGAACTTCAGGTCATATCTTTTTGTTCCATTTTCATTTCCGCATCCTTACCCCAGTTTGCCTTCTTTATACCTTTGTGCTTTTCTCACTCAGTCTTGTATTTCATCTGTCTTACTTTTGCTATTTGTTGCAAATATGTATGACTATAAATGTAAATATGCAGCTTCAATATACTATATGATTTTCATATCAACATCTTCTATGGCCTTTCAGATGCTGCTGTTGAAGGTTTAGTAGAAGCTGGACATCCATATACATGTATCTGTGTATGTATATGTATAAGTAAATAACCCTCCACATGCATAACTTTGTGTGTGTCAAAGCTTTTTGTTTCACCCCGCTCTAATCTGCTTTAGTGCTTTAGTTAATATTGGCATATTGCAGGCCTTTCATGTATTTTGAAGCTTATCATACGCACGAGTTGTCATTTATATTGGAGTAAATGCCTGTGGATTGCAGGCACAAAGCACGTATATGAAATTGTTTTTGTGTTCAACACGTATTCCTGATGTGTTTGTTTTTGTGAGATCTTGAGAATATCTCTTTACGCATAGCTTACTTATTGTTTCCCTCACATTCCCAGCTTCACCCTTTCTCACTCTGAGACCCTCTCAGTGGGGCTAATGTGTTTCTGCACTGCAGGCTAAATGGCACAGAAGCCCAGGGGCCTGCGCGAGTCGACTGTCAAAGAGTACGGCAAAGAGGAATCGGGGACTGACATGATGCTAGCACAGGAAAGAGGAGACAGTGTAGCAGATGTTAGAGGGAATGAATAATAAATGACAGCCGACATCAAAATTTAAGATTGAATTTGTGGTTGGTAGAAGGGGGAAAGAAGAATACCAAGACTTGAGAGCTTCGTTCAGAAAAATGGATTACAGATGGCTGCAGGATGAAGATTTACCAGCCTGTCCAGTGTGATCTGGAGCCCAGTGGGGATGGTTTGCAGGTTTTGACAAGACTTGTAACTAGCTACCGACACAAATGTTTTTCAAAACTATTAATTTGCCAGTAAAAAACTCTGCAATAAGAGATTTATTTTAAATTATTCATGAGCCCAGATAAGTTTAATTAACTAGATCATATTACAATAATTGCTAAACTGTTAATAAAAAGGGCAACACTGATCTGTTATATATGCTAAATGAATATGCTATATATATAAATATCTGATGAAGCAAATCGTTATTATACTGAACGATGGAGAGGAAAAAGTAAGATAAGCAACCAGGTGTTCATGGTTTAATTAAAAATCATAATGAGCTTGTTTTAAACTGTTTACATACCCTATATAAGTGTAGTGTTATTGTAAAGCTCTACCAACAAATCTGCTTCTTCCTTTTAGTTATTATCAAATCATACTGTGTTGCTACAGTAGGGCTTTTATTTTAACTGAATACATTTGGCCAAGCTTTTTATCAAAGAATACTGTTTCTCATTTCCCATGGTTTTTGTTAACCACCTCTGCATCTCTAAAATCTAAATTCACTTTTTCCGCTCTACAGTTCTAATATATCTCACTGATTAAGTGTCCAATCAGCACAGGAGTTTCTGTTGCCTTCCCCACAGGTATGCTCTCTGGAGATTGCAATCAGAGCCACGGATTATTAGCAAAATTGTGCTGTCAATCACTCCATCTTCCTTTTGTTTGCTCTTTTGAGAAGTTTTAGAAACTTTCAACTAGTTTTCTACTTTTGTAGTGTGCATCGAAACTCTGTCTCTCTCTGATACACACATACAATCTCTCTCCCTCTCTCTTTTTCTCTTTTGTGCCCCCTGATGTTTTTTTCCCCAGGGGGTTTGTGGCTCCACTGGGCATGTCATACGGAGGGAATCACTGCTGATTAATGTGACATTCTCTATATAGGTCTAAGCTGTGGTGCTACAGAGCTGAACTGTACAGATTGCAGATCACAATTGCAAACTTTGCAGATTGCAAATCTTTAAATTCTCCCATTAACCAGGTCAATAAACAAAAATAACAAACGTTCAAAAATGTATATTTTGGATTACAACCGTATTGACTTCTAAGGCCTAAGTTTCCAGTCTAGTGTGATCTGGAACCTCTACGGACTTATTGGATTAAAAAAAAAAAATTAAGAATAAGAATTTTTGCACATTTGAACAAGGCCAAGAAAAGGCCTATTTTCAAAGTAGATTTCTAAATTCATTTTAATAAATATTTTCATGAGTGGACCTTTTAAGTAGACCATTTAAGGCATCAGAATATTTAATATATCAGGTAATAAACAAACAAAGTGACCTAATAAAGGAATATTTGACTGACGCTCATATCCAGAGCAAATTACAGTCATTAGTTACAGGGACAGTGCCCCTGGAGCTACTGAGTGTTAAGTTTCTTGGTAAAGGACACAGTGGTAGAAAGTGGTGGGTCGAACCTGCGACTTTGTGGTCACAGTCAATTGTTTTAACCACTATTCTACTACCACTCTAGTGATCTGTCATCTACAGGGAAGATGCATTGGTAAAATGTTTATTGCCATTAGAGTTATTTTACTAGATTGTCCTAACAATTGTACTAGATGTTCCTAACAGTGAGATCAAGAACTTAAGACATCATTTGTGTGGAATATGATTACAAGAGTGTGGAAATCCACGTGCTTGCTCATCACACAAGTGAATTGTCCATAGAACAATTGCTGCAAATTGTGTCTTCGTCGAAAGATTATGTTCAGTTTTTGTTCGTATGTAAAGGTTGTTTTCTTTGCAGTGTTTTGTAGAAAAACCTCTTATAAGGCAATTTTGTTTTGTTGTTGTCTTGAGATTAAACTGTGATCTATGTTGTTTTCCCACAGTAAGCCATTAAGAAGCTTTCTAATTAGTGGATGATAGAAATCCCCAGAAGAGACTACCCCACCCCCCATTTCTCCAATTTTCTTTCTCTCTCTCCATTTCTCTCGCCGTTATTTTTCTTACCCTTTTTTTTGAGTGCTTTGAGTTTATTTTAGTTTCTCTCTGTGTTTCTAGGAAATCAGGCAGAAGCTGACTGCTGAGTGCTGTGTAACTATTTATCCAAATTCTGGGCTGGACAAGTGGATTCCTCTTGATTAACGATACCTCATTTGGAATATCTTGTCCAGAGTTCATTTGGAAACTCCAGTCTCTTTTACTAGAGTAAAGTATGAGACCTGACATGAATGGAAGCATTTTCTCTGGGTAACTGGTTAATTTACCGTAATCCTTTCCTTCCATTATTAAACCCCCTTTACAGCTTGAGTTGGAATGGATAATTCAGTGGACTGGCCAATCTATGCAGTAAACCCTGTCATAAGAAATCTTAATTAGACTCCCAGGTAATTTAAAACAAAGTGAGAGCAATTCTTTCCAAGTGGACACTGAGGTACACACACACACACACACACACACACACACACACACACACACACACGCACACCTAAGAAGATCTAACTCAGCACCCTTACCCTCTTTCCATCTCATCTACACTCTGCTTCATCAGTGTTGTTGTCTCTGAGGGGGAGAGCGTCCATCTGTTTATTCTCTAGGCAGACAGAGCACACACACTCACACTTTCTGTCTCACTGTTATGCTCCAGCAATCTTCCGAGGATTCCTCTGCATGCTGTCTTTATTTCCCTCACCCACATGTAGCTAGTTCGCACTCTCATGGTCTTCTTCACACCTCTCCCTGCACTCCTTGCTCCTTCCTCCTTTCTTTCCACCTGGACCTCAGCCCTAGGCTGCTGCTGCTATCATACACCTCATCTTAATATGACTGCTAATTAGAGATGTCTAGGTCCCAATTAGGCTGCCGCAGTGGCTGCCCCTAGCCACAATTCTCTGTACACATACTGACCTTTAGAGAGGGCCAGACTGCTGCTCTCTCAACCTCACCACTTTTCTCTCTGTCTTTTACATACAGACGCAGTCACACACACACACACACACACACACACACAGACGCCCTACCCACCCCCGTCCTTCTCTTTGGATATGATGCCGTAAATTGTAAATGTCAGTGCTTTGGCCATCAAATCATGTGGGTGACTGGGTTTGTTTGACACAGGGCTGTGGATGGCTGTCTCAAAGGGAGGATCGCCCAAAGGGACCTGCAGCTCCCGCTCTGCTCAAAATGAGTCTGCTGCAATGGCCAACTCGGCACTTTAATTAGTGGCATTACTCAGCTCTCTCTCTTTCTCAGCCTTTTCATATTTTTCTCTCTTCTTCTTTTTCTCTTCCAGGCTGTGTGCTTCCAAAGTCTTTTCTGGCTGTGGAAGAGAGGAAATTGGCAGTGTGTGAGAAGTCATAGCTGTGGATTACTGCTTGGACTTGAGACTCAAGCTGAAAAGACCAGGCTCAGACACACAACCCCCTAGACCACAGTTATGAGAAGAATTACACCTGAAACCTAACTCCCTGATAAAGTGGCTGAATTACTGACGGTCATCGATAAGTATCCGTTGTCCATCTGTAGTGATTGCTTTATCTCTGTTCTGATGTTATTTTAACCACTTCACTTTTCCTCTCATGCGGTGAAAGAAGATGAATGATGTATATAAATGGCTGGCTGGTAAAAAAAAAAGGCAACAGAAATGAATAAAACATTAGGAGAGACTGAAGGCTATTTTTACACAGTTTATTGCAGTTGAATCTTTCCAGCCACCAACCCCCAACCCCCCTCCCCTCTGCTCAGAGAGGAGAAAAAGAAGACTTTGGCAAACTGACAGCAGCCACTACTCCAGAGACAAAATTTTCCCTGTTTGTTTATTGCCTGTTGTTTTGTTTACGTTGTTTCTGCGCTCCTCACTGACTGTGCCCCTGTAATGCTCCGTCGCCTGTGTGCCCGCGTGGAGCCATGCCCATACCCGAGATGGCTCTGAGCCCTGTGAAGTCTTTGCACTGGGAGGTGTTCCCCCCAATGGCCGCAGGCCGGGTATACTGCACGGCTGCGCTCTGGGCTGGGCGCCTCTATGTGCTGGGGGGCTGCAGTGAGAGTGGCCTGCCACTGGACTCAGCTGAAGTCCTGGATCTAGAGACCCAGACCTGGTGCCAGCTGCCCCCACTACCCACAGGACGGGCAGGGGCCTCAGCCGTAGCCCTGGGGGACCAGCTGGTTGTGATGGGGGGCATGGATGCCCAGCAAAGTCCATTGGCATCAGTGGAAGTCTACCACCCTGATGAGGGCAAGTGGGAGAGGAAGGCAGGACTGGGCCAGGCGTCCATGGGCATAACCGCTCTAGAGATAGGTAAGAATATTATTATATTTTATTTTCATTTTGTAATTGATACAAGCATAGTAGAAGTGTGTGTGTGCTAAGTGCATCCTTTGCATCTGTATAATTTATCATCAACATAGGCAGTGCTTCAAAAGGATTGAACTACAGTTGCAATAAAATTTAATCAACCCCTTGCAAAGTAGGTTTATTGGCAAAAGTACAAACTTTCAGCTGTTTGCAGTTAACAAGTAAGAACAATTTTGATAGCTCAAGCTATATTGCTAATATTACATGTGGTTTCTCCACCTTCAACACAAAATGGCACTTTTAATAACTACTGTGGACTAAAAATTATTCAACCCCTGAGTAGAATCCCTTATAAGAGTACAAATTTGCAAATCATGTGATGTGTCATGAACACCTGGACTGGTTAGGGGTGTGTTCACATTTGATTACATGTTAGAAATATGAGTAAATCAAGAGAATTGTTCAAAAATGAAAGAGAAGGGATCATTGCCTTGCACAAACTAGGAAGATGATTCAAAGAGAAAGCAAATGCACTGAACGTTGCTAGAGATACCGTTAGAAGCATAGTTTGTTCAAAGTTAAAGGTACACTGGCTCTACTACCTGCATGTAGTAGAAAGATGAAACTAGCAACAGCTGACACTAGATTTTGGAGGAGGCAGGTGGCCAAAACTGCAGCCAGACTTTGTGACAGAAGACACTGAAGTTTCAGAATCCACAGTAAATTGCATACTAAATGCTGAAAGTCTTCATGCCCAAACTCCAAGATGTGCACCACTACTAATCCAAAGGCACAAGGAAAGCCAGCTCCAATGTACTTGAATCCTTATAAATAAGCCACAGACAGTTTGGGTTTCTGTTCTGTGGAGTGATGAAACAGAATTGGAACTTTTTCGGGCCTATGGATCAGTGGTAAGTCTGGAGGAGGAATAACGAAGCATATGCCGAAAAGAACACCCTGCCTATAGTGAAGTGTGCCGGTGACTTGGTGATGCTCTGTGGCTGCTTTGTTTCTTCTGGCACTGGAAATCTGCAGTGTTTGGAGGGTAACATGGATTCAGTCAAGTATCAGGAAATCCTATGTGAAAACCTCATGTCTGTGAGCAAGCTGAAGCTTGGGCATTACCGGATCTTCCAACAGGACAATGATCCCATTGATACCTTAAAGTCCACCAAGGCTTGGCTTCTTGGAAGATTCATGAACCCCATATAAAATCTCTGGTGGGATTAGAAGAAGACAGTTGCAGCACACAATGGTCTAAGGACACTGCAAAAAACTGGTGTCTAGCTAAGCATAATGTTTGCAGTGATAAAAACAGCAAAATTCTGACCAGCTGAAAGTTTGCAAATTTGTCAGTAAACCTAATTTGCAGTGGGGGTTGAATAATTTTGAGTGCAACTGTAAGAAAACATACAAGCAAACACTAGTGCATTGTTTAAGCCCTTGAATTTTTTTACACATGAACTAAACAAGAAACAGGTGAAAATATTGATGAGAGATGTTGTGAGATGATGAGACAGAGCCAGGGTTGGAGCCTTGAAAAAAAACTGTACTGTAAGTCTGTTGCGAGGTTTCTGCTTTAACTTTTTCCTCTTTCTTATCTGCTTTTCATACTTAAAGCTGAATTCCTCTTATTTTGAAGTCAAATGAGACATTTGCTCTTGCTTTGTGAGCGGGATTTCCAAGAAAAGGTTTGCATGGAGAGCAGAGTGAAAAGTCACTTTTGTTCTTATCTCTTCCTCTCTCAGCTGGCTGTGTGTGATAATGTGTGGTATTTCTGTCTGATCTCTCACTATTACTGCAAAGTCTTGAGTGAGTGCTGTAGATTCGCAAGCTCAAAATCTGTTCTTATATACACTCTTTTACGTTCTTATTCTATCTCTCTGACCGTGTCCTATCAGCTCATATATATTTAGGTATATGAGTGAGATGGAAAGAAGAGATGGATGAATGTTTAGTTTACCAACTGCCTCGGCTGTTTCCTCTTCCTGTCCTTTTGCTGCATTATTCCTCTGTAACCCCTCTCCCACTGGGCTGCTGCATTTATCATCTCCCCTCCTCCACGTACACCTTTTAAACAGGAAACCAGCTATGAGGATAATAACACTGCAATCACTGTATAGCTCCTGGAAAAAAATACTACTTTTGTTTCTTCTTGTTTCTGAATAGGTCTGTGACTATTGCATCTTAGGGATGATGAGTGAGAGACAGAAAAAGAGAGAAAGAGAGCAGATTGAACAAACGTGCAAATCTGAACAGCAGGTTTGCTTCACTGAGCAGGCGGTCAGCTGCTGCAGCCTGACCTGCACCAAGCCAGCAGCCTCTGGCACACTTGCATCCGCTCCAATATGCTTCTGTCTGTCACGGTTTCCACTGGATTCCACTCAGGCACATAGAGCAGGTGCATAAGCAGACTTCCATGTTTAGATCTTTATTTGAAAACACACAAAGCAAAACGGCGCGAGGGCCGGATAACTAAACAGTAGCCAAAACAAAAGGAGAACTGGGAAACTCTACCAGAGTCAGGATGACAGTGGACCGACACCAAGGTCCACCACACACAAACTTAAATATGGAAAACCAAAACCACATAAACCAAGGACACCGGCAGCTGAAACATATAATCCACTAACTCAAACCTAGGTGTGCTCAGGATACCATAATAAAAGCCCCCACACAAAACCAAGGACCAGGACATGACACTGTGCTTATATTTTGAAGTATGAATAATCTTCCATGATCATTGTGGAGACTTGCCGAGGTGTACTTGCTATTAGCACCGGAGATTTAGTGGGTAGGATTTGTTATAAAAATAATCCTTTTTGACAATGTCTGACAGACCTGATATTTAAACTGATGTGGGGAAAAGTTATGGGAAGGTTTGGTAAGGCAAACGTATAGTTGGGGTAAACAGAGATAGATCAGCCAAATTGTGTGTCTGTGTATGTGTAATTGCTTTTATATTAGCCTTTTACATTAGAGGAACTGTGCATTTCAGCTCTCAGATATCTGCTTTGTTATATGTCAAAGGCTATAAGTCATTAAAAAATATACAATTCCCAGCATGCAAATGTACAAATTACATTGTGCCTTTGGGTAGCCTTTGATAACTAAACTATTTTGTTTTAGACTGTATATGTAAGGCCTAGTACGGAATCAGAGGTGGGGTCCCAGTCAGGTGCTACCGGACAGCCCTCTCCAGATCACCACTCTAGGATTTCACACAGGCCCATAAGACAAAGACCAGGAGTTCTAGGCTCAGGTAGTATACATAGACACAATATAAATGTACAGTGTTGTTTGAGTTTAGCTGTGGTTATAATGCAATGAAATGCCATCCTAGTGAAATTCTCAATAATGTTCCAAATGTATACAAAAACTCTTGCATGAGCATATTTATATACATATTATATATATAATCTTTATATATCATCTGTCCACAAAACGTGTTGTAAATAAATACCGTTGTCGTATGATTTATTCTTTTGGCATTCCACCAAGTATGTTACACGTCACATCCTTTGTCCTGATTCTCCTGGTATCTATGAACATGTTGAACCAGACAGTGTTCCAGCAATAGGCTGAAAGTGTGAAAGGAAGAATTTGCCAGCATTACTGGAAATGTTAATCCGGCAGTGTTCTGGGTTTTATATCCGAAAGAGGCTTAAGGGTTCACTCATCTGAGAATCTGAGAATCAGTAATAGCAAACTGCACAGGATGTATCTATATTTTTCTGTAGGATAATCCTAAAAAGTAGTGCACTATACATTAAAGCAATCAGCAAAACTTTGACTGAATGTCACATAAAATGTTATTTATCTGTATTTCTTGTAATTACTTTTACTGATCTGGGGGAAACATTGAAATGTTCAACTCTACCTTTATACTTAGAAGTTAATCTACCTCTACCCTGTAAGAGAGAACTCGCATACCATAAAAGTATGTCATAAAATGACCGCAGAAAGTATTTGGACACTACCTATTTAGTCAGTGGTAAACTTTATTATAGTTACTTAAGACACTTCATACACACACACTTTTTAAAAAAACACACCTAGGGCTCCAGAATTGCCAGTTTCCTAAAACTTTGAACTTAATACATGTGCATTTCAGCGCCTCAGTATGATAATGTAGTATGTCAGATAACAAATCTAATAGCAAAAGTTAAAATTACTTCATGTGCATGATTTAACTTTAGTCTAACAAAAATGAGAAGCTGGCACAAAGATGAGGCACTGAGGCAGGGGATAGGTACATTTTGACAAATGTTATTGATGAAAATAAAATGAAGAAACACTATTAAAACTATTCTAACTTTGAAGAATACAGTACTAACGCTGTAAACAACAGAAAATAACAGGCAAAAACACTGAAACACAGAAGCTATTAATATGGCTGACAAGACTGTCAAGATGGGCAACAAAATTTACACAGATGAACATGCTGGTAAGGAGGCAGGGCTTTGGTGAAGACAAGGGACAGCAACAATAATAAAAACACATGGTCAAAATCACATTGGTACTTAAACAAAGAAGAACAGACAGAGATGACAGCGCAGGGCAAATGTCACAGTAGCAACTAGCTTTTTCTGCACCCCTGCGGTGTGAAAAACATGTCTGAAATTATAAACAGGTTTGAGTTTTCAGTGCTGAGCGTGTTGTAATGTTAAGTGTAAATTGTTTGTGTGGTGTACTGTTGGACAAGGCGTACTTAAAACCCTAGAAATAGACATTCTAATGAATGTTGTATTCTCTTTAAAGTACTCATGTACTTCCCCTTCTTCCCTTACCTTGCTATGCTCTATTGCCTTCTGCACCTTGCATCATCTTTGGGAGCAAATTGCTTTAAGAAAATAACCTTGTATCTGCATATCTTTGAAATTCATTGAACTTTACAATTCCCTTTGGCTTATCAGCCCCATTTCTACATGCTCAATGGTTTGAGCAATCACAGGAAGGGCTATATTTTTCCTTTTTTGTCGAAAAATAAAATGCAATAGGTTGAGGATAGGGCTAAGAAAAATAGAAAAAATTATAGGCTGCCGTTGATCATTAGACAAGACAGATGAACAAAGCCTAACACAGATTGTTTATTATTGTAGATATGAATATTCTGAGGGTTTTGTAGATAATTTAGAGGAATGAATTCTCTTGGGATGGTGGCTGAATTGGCAAAGGATTTGTCAGAATGATTATGAGGTGTTTAGCTTTCAGCATGCTGGCACTTGGAACATTGAGACTATTTAGGTTATCTACTATCCATTTAGCTTACGATGCCTGTTCTGATCCCTCACCTGCAGGAGCCCCATGCCACAGCTCAAGAGTCTGTGTCTGGCACAGCTGTCCAACAGACAGGCAGCCTGTGGCTCAGGACTATTCACCCCATTTACTCACTGTCTCTCCCTTCTCTCCCTCGGTCTGTTTTTGTAACTCTTCCTTCTCTTCTCTCGTGTATTCCTCTCACTTCCTGATCAAGAGAGCATTGCTGTTGCTTAGCAACAGGTGTGTGTGTGTGTGTGTGTGTGTGTATGCATGTTTGTGTGTGTGTGTGTGTGTGTGTGTGTGTGTGTGTGTGTTTGACCCAAAGACATTTTTAGAACGAAGCAGGATGAGTCGCTGTGCCAACCCATGACTCTCTCCACTCCTGCTGTTGCTGTTGTAAGTTCTTTGTGTGTGTGAGAGAAAGACAGTGTAAAGACAGTTACTTATTACTGGATCTCTATCCACTACCATTAGCATGTCCTTCCACACCAAGCTGTCTTTGATTAGACTTGCTTGGGTTTAGCTCCTTTAGCTTGACCTTTCATATTGCCATTGTCATAGCACCAGCAATGGGGTGGTGGTGGCCTAGAGGGTAGGATACTTGCCTCTGGATCAAGAGGTCATGGGTTTGAATCCTACCTTCAGCACCACCACTGGGTTCCTGAGC
>JBBJLS010000134.1:22444041-22457914 GCA_037577275.1 Bryconaethiops microstoma | reverse complement strand
GTGTGTGTGTGTGTGTGTGTGTGTGTGTGTGTGTGTGTGTGTGTGTGTGTGTGTGTGTGTGTGTTTGTGTGTGTGTGCATTTATAGGGCCAAAATGTTCATACAGCAGCAAAAATGGTCTCTACATTGTAGTTAGGTTTAGGGTTACTCTTAGAAATGTATAATCATAGGTAGATCCATTCAGTATACTCCATTTTGGACGTATGACCTCACATATTGACAAGGTATAAAGACAAATGTGTATGCAGAGTCAGCATGTGCCTTGGTGCATAAAACATCACAACCAAGGGGCAACAGTGCACGCATACTAATGCTTCACCTACAAACACAAATTAAAAATTAATAAGCGTTATCATACTCATACTTTCAACACTTGTTAAACATGCTATGTATGTGTATAAGTAAGATAAGATAAGATGAGATAAACCATTATTAGTCCCACAAGTAGGAAATTTGCATTGCTACGGCAGAAAGTGGACAGAAACAAAGAGCAGCAATAACAATAGATTAAAAACTATACAACAGTACAGTATAAAAAGTACACTATACAATACTAATAATACAAAAAAGGTTGCAGGGCCTCATTCTCCTGGCACGCAAAGCAATCACACTTGCACCAGCTGTAGTCAAAGTGCTGCATCTTGTCTTTTTTATTTTCCAAAACTGACGTGAGGGTCAAACACCAAAACTTGAAACTTTTACAAGCAGAATTCTGGGAGAAATACAAGACATCAAGAGGACGGATTCTGACGGTGGACCGACAACTATGGTCCACTTAAACTGAGCTTAAATACTAATCAAACACAAAACCCCCCAAAAACTCAAAACCAATCACAAAACAGACACTTTCTGAGTACACCGGCAGCTGAAACTAATAACAGACAAGACTCAAACCCGGTGTACTCAGGATATCAAAATAAAAGTCTCAAAAACACAAAAAAAACTAACTAAACAAAGAGCGACCCCTGGTGGCCGCTGTTGGGACCTGACATATATATATATATATATACATGATGAGTACATGTATGTATATATGTACAGAGTAAGTAAAACACAGTGGACCGCATGCTCTACAAGATCTGTACTGCACAATTCAATAAACATATGACTAGTCTCTGCATAATTACTCCAATAACCTAGATCCAAATATAGTACTCTATACCGGCATTTCAGTATGTGGCTGTTAGCCAGAAAAACTCACTGTTTATCTAACCTGGCCCTTCAAAATACATAGTGTGGTCTCTACAGCCTGAAGCCAGGGGGAAACAAGAACAAGAATAGCACTTATTCTTTTAAGGCATGTTAAACTAGGTTTCTATGGAGCCACTGCATTGTGAAGTGTTTTCTCTCATATAACTCACTGAATTCAGATAATGGTCTTGCCAATTACCTGATGAGTTGAATCACACTGTAAGTAAGACACTGTTTATAGAATCTAAAATATTAAGACATGATGCATTATGAAATTTGAGTTTTCTCAACAGCTGCTTTGGTTTTCATCTTAACTGGGGTTCATTTGATTTGGTCCTTCATCCAGTGCTGCCAAAAATAAATTGTAAAAGGAAATGTACATTACAGGATTTGGCAGCCAATTTCCAGTCTAATTATGTTACTGTGGTAACTAATGTACCGTTTGAACTGTTGCCAAATTAGTCTTGGTTCTTTCCTGAGTGGGGAAGGGCAGTAATGTTACCTGCGACACCATACCAAGTGGAATCTAAAGATGAGAGGGGTGATATAACGATTGAACATGCACCAGGTTTCGGCAAGTATTAAATTCAAAACTGGAGAATTTAGCAAACTTTTAGATGAATTATAAACTGTATGCTGTTCGTCAGACTTCCTTGCAGCAGTGTTAATTTTGGCAAGTGATAATGACTCAGTCTTAGTTTTCATCTTTTCATCGTGTGTTTTTGTCATATTTTATTCATTTGATCAGATAGTCTAGTCTAGTTTTAATTGAATAAAACAAATTTTCGTCAGTTTGTATTTTTTAATCTCTGTCTCTGACATTGATCTGACACAGGGCGTGTAAGAGATGAGATTAGGCCAGCCCTGTGTCAGTACAGGAAATGGGCCACTATCCCTTTTTATTCATTTACTCTTTAATTATTAAATTTTTATTTATAATATTTTTAATTTAAAAAGTGATATTGACCCAATGTGGTCACCAGGAAAATGCTTGGTATGCCAGATTACCAGCCCACCACAGTCTTCTGGGAAACTGACCCCAACAAAATACAGAGCCGTAATTTATCCAGTTGTTGTTTGACAGGTATATAAGCAGCGGTCACTCGCTCTCCTTAATATGGTGTATTGGCAAGTTAGCACGCTGATAACTAGGACATCCAACATTGATACTGCAAACTGTGTGAAGTGTTTTGAAAATCTTGCTTCAGTATTGACTCACTCAGTCCAAAAGCTTTTTTTTCTGGAAAATCGCATTGTAATTGTTTTACCTACTGGAAAGCAATTCTTACAAGACATAATTTTTTTAATTGAAATGTACTTGTCATTTTTCAGTATCTGTTTCTAAAGTGCAACTTCTGCACATTTTATTATGGGCAAATTTGTGAAAAAAATATAATGAAAACAATTTTTAAGTATATCGATATTCAATGTCACACAATTATGTACAAGTTTAACATTTATATCCTATTACATCTTGTACTGTGTATTATGCAGGACTGAGTGAGTTTTGGTCAGTTATACTATTGCACATAAAGAGGTAATGTAAAAATATGCCAATAGTAGTGTTACCTAAAAAATCACACAAAATGGACTCTTCAATTGTCAAAAACTGTAAACAAATGAACCTCAGTAAGGATGACTGCAAAAAACGCTGTTACAGTGCAGGTGTCTTTCAGTGCTAACACCCATGAGGGCTTGAGCATGTCACATTTTTATATGTTGTTACTAGCTAGATATGCTATTTAGCAATTTAACTTTCACACTGAATAGATGTGTTATGCATGATTTAATGTTTTTCCCATAGTTTAATTAATGCCCTGCACCTCTGCACTATCCAAACACTTGGTATGTTGGATATCTAAGTTGGGTTCTCCACATGCAACTCTGCAGCATATTGTAAACTTCTCAGAGATACATATGCTTAGTTACATTTGCTAAGATATCACTGGACAGTGGTGTTTAGAGGCAGGTTTTGTTAAAGGGGAGGATACATTCCAGTGTACTTACTCAGTATTCTCTCTGGGAGCTTCACATACTGTAATCAAGGTTCTCAAAGGTGACTGAATAATTTGGTGTACTTTGGTGGCCACTCAAGGCTACTACTTAGTTTTTCTATAGAGACAAACTGGCCTTGTGTTTCTGTGTGTGTGTGTTTGTGTGAGAGAGAGAGAGAGAGAGAGAGAGAGAAATGTGTAGAAAGAGAGAGTGTGTGCATGTGTGATGGAAAAGCTCTTCAAGTTGTCACTGAAAACAAAAGAGGCCTTACCGAGATGTGACATTTTGGTAATCACACTCACACACTCACGCACACGGTCAACATCAGCAAAGGAGATGCTGACCGAGCCCCATTAATCTTCAGCCCCACACACACAGAAGTCCATTCACTCTATGACAAGACACCAGTTCAAATTGAACCACCTTCTCGGGAAATGAACTCCTCAGCATTAGACACACACTACCACCTGTTCTATGTTATTTTGACTCACTTACTACTGCTTGAACTTAATTGGCACCAACATCTCCAGTACCACCACACTGAGCACAGGAGCACCGCAGGGCTGTAATCCGTCCTCTGCTCTTCACTCTCCTGACTCATGACTGCTCAGCAGAGTCCAGCTCCAGTCACATCATCCAATGTTCAGACGACATGACAGTGGTGGGTATCATCAGGAACAACGATGTCTCAACCTACAGAGAGGAGGTGACAAGACTGGTTTAAAGACAATAATCTCTCTTTCACTGTCGATAAGACAAAAGAGATGGTAATTGACTTCAGGAAATCCAGCCCTGCTCACCCACCTCTCACCATCGATGGCATTGATGTAGAGAGGGTTAGAAACACCAAGTTCCAGAGGATCCACATCACAGAAGGCCTCTCTTGGACCCTCAACGCCACCCCTGCTGAGACTGAAGTGAGCAAGCAATCATCACCACATTCTATAGGAGCACCATCGCAAGTCTCCTCTCCAGTTGCATCACAGTGTGGTATGGGAACTGTACTGTTTCAGACTGTAAGCAGATATTGCAGCAGATATTGAGAGCTGCTGAGGTTATCGGTGTGTCTCTGCATCCCCTGAAGGACATTAACCAAACCCCCTACTTTAACAGAGCCAGTAACACTGTGAATGGCTGTTCCCACCCATTACACTTTACTGTATCGCTGTTTACTGCCAATACAGTCACCCTAATGACCCCCTACTGACTAGTTATAATTTTACACTTACTCAGTGTGGTTTCTATGCTGCTAACTGTCCTTTGCAATAAGAATATGTTTTTAGTGCAACATCATATGCTCATGTGCAATAATAATATATGTATAGATGGTGCAATATTTTCATTCTGGTAGACTGTATCACATTCACATCTTACACTACTGTTACATTGCTGTATTGTCTATTTGTTGCCTATTTATTGTAGTGTTCTGTCGTCACTGGTACTCTGTTCAATCATACCTAAAGTGCAAAGCTCATCTTTCCAGAAGGTTTACATAATGTCCACACTTGTTGTCTATTTATTGTTTGTCTGTTGTCTATTGTCTGTTGTAACCTGCACTCTGTTGACTGTTGAATGTTGTATGTTGCACCATGGTCCATGGAGAAACGTCTCATCTCACTAAGTATATGTACAGAGCTGCTGATGTCAAAATGTCAAAACCTTGAACTTCTTTTATATACGTAGTTCATTTAATTTTTATTGGATTTTCATCATGTCTTATGTTAGCCTTCACCAGAACAATTTGTTGTATGCCTATATGTATGCCTTTTGTTGTTGCCTATAAGCACTTCTAATGATTTTCCCTCTCCTCTATCAGGGGGTCGTCAAGGCAAGCTGCCAGTGACCGCATTTGAAGCCTTCGACCTGGAGATGAAGAGCTGGACTCGGTACCCATGCATCCCCAGCCGCAGGGCCTTCTCCAGCTGTGCAGCCAACGATCGGGCCTTCTTCAGCCTGGGAGGTCTACAGCAGCCTGGACCACACAACTTCTACTCCAGGCCGCACTTTGTTTCCACAGTGGAGGAATATGATTCTGAGCAGGGTGAGCACTTTTAACTTCTATAGGCTTGCTATTGGTGCAATTAAGGAGGACCTGGTGTAAGGCGTTTGTGAAACTGTACTCAGTCTGCACAAATTAACAAACATCTGTAATATATATATAAGACATGAGTGTGATGGAACACACCACTTAAAACTACATTTCATGGGCCATTACCTCGGTTGTGTCAAATCGAACAGTGGTTTCACTTTTTACGCCTTAACCTTTTGCAGCTAAACTTGCAGTTAGTCAGACAGAGATTAGAGATGTTCTCCTGGTCTAGATAATTTCAGTGGAGATTCTCCTGTTGTAAAGTTACACATTACTCCGCTTGTATTAAACTTTAGCTGTGTCCAGAAAACCAGCTGTCTCTGTAGTCTTGTTATAATTGAAGACACAATAACATTAATTCCACTTCCTGTGTGCTTCTCCTACACACACTGCTGCCTGTGTGTTCACACTTTCCTCCATTACCATGAATTCTTTGCCGCGTTTAATTAAATTGTCATTTCACCATGCATGTATGCTGACATGGCTGTCAGTGTCTTGGAAGGCGTCAACTGCGCCAGCGCAAGCCAAGTTTAGAGTATGAGCTAAGTTAAGAGAAAGGCCCCCTGTGAACCGTCAGCTCTTATCACAAGGCAATGTGTGCTGGCTTCTCATCTCTTTTCTTCTTGTTTTGCATTGCTTTTTCATTCAATGCCTGTGTATGGTGTGTGTGTGTGTGTGTGTGTGTGTGTGTGTGTGTGTGTGTGTGTGTGTGTGTGTGAGTGCGGCAGCATGGGCATTGTGGAGGGCGATCTCCTCTGTTGATATGAAGCTCAAACTAAACCTTCGACTCATAGCCGACTCTGCTCTGCTTATATTAAGCTTTCCCAAGTCTTCTGGGTGCACCATTATCTAGGAAACGCATTCAGATGGCAGAATAGAAATGGCTCAGAATGAATGGCAGAAAAGAAAATCAGTAAGGCAATGAAAAGCTCTGCAGATTTTGAGGCCCATGCCAACACTTTTGTGAATTTGACCATCTTGAACTTTCCGTGTCATTTTATAGACTTTTTTGAATAAAGGAACACATTTCTTGCATGCTAGAGTGCAATCTAATGGCTGGCTGCTTTTTGTCAAATAGTCAAGGTTGCAGAGTGAGGTGCAGGTTGTAACCTGCCCCATTTTATGTTTTAATAAGGAGCATTTGCATTTAAATGTCCCATCATAAAAATTCACTTCTGGGATTTGTGCAGTTAATAGAAGGCTTTGTGTTAGGTGACTTGTGTCTGTTCTTTTGTGTGTGTGTGTGTGTGTGTGTGTGTGTGTGTGTGTGTGTGTGTGTGTGTGTGTGTGTGGTTAAAAGATGCTAGCGTGAGGGAACTGTGTATGTGTAAGTGGCAATCAGTAATTCCATTATCACTTTACCTATTACTGCAGAGGCTCTGGAGAATGTAGGCGAGTGTAATTACCAACCCGCAGTTACAGGCCAGCTCAATTACACATTCCTGTTTGCTAATCTGTCCATTCACCACACTGGCGAAGACATGTAATAGGGTGTGTGTGTGTCCTCATGTATGTATGCTTGTTTATTAAACCATGTTTCTTGGACACCAATAGTCCATCTATTTGTTTCAGTCAGAATCAGTTTTATTTCACCAAGCATGTTACAGACAAGAGGAATTTGTCTTGGTGATTGGACAAATATATGGCATGTAACATGAAAAATAGAAAATATGAGCTAATATAAATTAAAATGAAACTAAAATAAATTAAATTAAAATCAAAGTGGACTCTAAGAGAGCATACCTGTCTTCGTCCCCTCCACCATTAATGGTAGTCAGTGTGGGCATCTGTTAGCTGACATAAACAAATTGGCAGTTAGGGTTCCCCTCCTCCTGTCGAGCTGTTCAGTGGTGTTATGTTAGCAGCAGTTTGAAAAGATGAGGTGTTGTTTCTTGTGTCTGTTCAGCAGGAATGAGACAGTGAGGCTTTGCTCTATCTTTCAGGTGTGTTTTTTTAAGCAGGGCTGTCGCTTCAAACCTCCTATATCATGTGCTAACCTTCACTCTCCCAGCTTGATGTGAGTAGGGGAGTTCTTGCCAGTGGGTGCAAGTGGTAATGATTAAATTGTGGAGAAAAAGTTTTAAAACAGTTACAGAAATTTAGGATCAAATGACTAGGGATCAAAGAATTACAGCAGATTTTCAGTCACTGAAAAGTTGTAGTTTTAATTGACTATTGATAGGATCCATTTAAATTTGATTCTCTGAAGGTTATGCAGTACTAGACTACATGCAGATTTGACAAAAACATTTGATAGGCTTCAGCTGACCTGAAACTACACCAAGAGGCAACAATTTAGAGTCTGTCTCACTTACCTCTATACAACCCTGATCTCCGACTGTCCGAAAGTCTGCCTAGTCTCTGTGAATCATGGCTAGACATGTAATGTAACCTCGGCCAGGGGTGAAATTGAGGCTAACACTTGAGAGCCACCATAATGTTGTGTAATCCCTGGAAAAATCTGCAAAGCAATGTGAAATGGTTTAAATATTTGCTTAAGTTGAAAGATGTTCTCTTCAGCTCGACTCGTTTCATGCAACCTCCCTGTTGACAAAAAATTACTCTTGTTTCCAGATGTGAAACTAGAAGTAATTCTCGTTTCTGATCTGATCTGATCTGACTCTCCAACTGCTCTGCTCTAGTTCACTGGGAGGGTCTTCTGCTTCCAGCGCAGGTTATTTGGTTAATTACAGGCACAGGGTTTCTCTCAGTGGAGTGCAGCCCTAGACTCAGAAGCAATCTGAAAATCATCTCCCTGCAGCACCCTTAAAGCAGCAGTGCTTAAAAGCCTGCAAAGAGCTTCGTTAGAGGGAGAGTCATTAACGTTCGAGTCTTCTCGTTGCCTCTACTGCTGCTCCACTTGTTTTACTTTCACCTTGCTGTTGTCAGGTAGAAGCTCTTCAAGAGATCTCTCGTCTTTATTTATGACATCTGAGGCACTAGGAACATGCCTCTGCCTTATCTCTGTCTATTTTTACCCATAAACCTGCTTTCCCCTCTCTTACTCTGAGTTTTCAGCCCTCTCTTCATTTTCTTCATCTTCTGTAGCTTTTTATCTGCTTCCCTGTTGAGTTCATGCATTTTTTCAACCCCTCACCCCACCCCTTACTCAGATCTGTCCCATTTCTACTACTTTGCTGTATCTGTCATTGACTTTTTAGTTCATCAGGCTAATCTGCAGTGGGTTGTGTGAGCTTTGCCTCTGCAGTGGGAATGACTCAGTGAAGCTTTTACGCTACCTTTCAGGCTGTTTCTTCTTCAGCAGGGCTTCTGAGTCTCTTCAAACCTTCTATATCCCATAAATCCCTTCTCTGTGGACCCAGGCTCATCCCCCACGATTCGTCACTAAAAGCGCCCATCACCACTTGGGGCTTCAATCTGACTTCTGTATTTCACTCAGTTTCATTTACACACCAACAGGCTGCAGTAATCTCTGGCAAAATCTGAAATAGCGGGTACGCATGTGTGTCAGAGGAAGAGAGAAAATATATTTCATCAGCAAAATATTCTGTTTCTGTAGATGAAGGCTATGCCAGCAGTACACACCCCCTCTCTCTGTGTTAGACAGTTATGTAAAAAACAACACTTTACCCCCAGCACTGAAGAGAATGAAATATTTATGCCAGCTTTTAATTTTACTAGTGGCTTGTGGTAATGTTTCCTCTAGCTGCGTTTTACATGCTGCTCATTTTATTTTCGATTTAAGAGAGTCTTATCTTTGCTAAAGGTCTCAAAGCTGTGAAGTCTCACATGGAAATCTTTCCACTTAGTCTTCATGAGCCAAAAGCAAGCTTCTTGTCCAAAGTACTGTATATTTATTCCTTGGAGTAAGAAACACGTAATATGTATGTCGCAATTGTTCACTTGTCTCTCATGAATTAATTTGTTCGCATTTAACTCAGGAGTATGTCATGCCATAATAACCCTGTCAAAGCAATTTTCAAATCATGTGTGCTTGTTGTTTACCGATGTCATAGTGAATCGGCTCTGTGGGAGGACAGGCTATTAACAGGCAGCAGGGGTGCTAGGCTGCTCCGGTGTTTAAAGGTGTTTCAGGTTGGGTCCAACAAAATGCTGCTTTTTTCCACTGCATTCACACTCCATCTTTGGAGAAAAAGATCATGTTGTTGCATGTGAATAATCACGTTTTTTATTTTATGTTTTGATTCATATAAATGAATGGGTTTTAGAAATTTGTTTTGATGATGTGTTAACATCATCAAAGACCTCTATTTAAAAAAATAATAAAAATTGTTACTGTCCTTGTTTTACCCTTCAGACTATAAGTAAACCTTAACACAGGTTGAAACTCAGCTGCTCACACATTGTTTTTTGCTGTGATACAACCTGTGATTGTAGCCCTTTGTACCAAAACAGTTTTACCTAGCATTTTCTGCAGACTGCACTGGTCAGTGCGTACATGAGACTTACATATAAATCAACAAGCAACAAACTAACAAAAGCAACAGTAAAGCTCCAGGAACTCTTGAGAGCCTAACAAACTGTATGAACAAACAGAAGTGAAAGTGTGAGCCTGCAATTGTGGAGTATTTGGAGCCATTGGCTGTATATATGATATGCCCACTGCACCCACAGAACAGAATTAAAATGGGAAACTGCATTCATTCTATAGATACCTTGACTTTCATGTTGAGTTGATGTAATCCCAGCGATGAACCTTATTTACCATATCAGCACTGCTTTTAAAACAGAACAACTATCTTTAGTGTCACATTATGGCAAATCTGACAAGTGCGATCATTTTATGCGTGATCATTTTATCGTATGTACACTATTCTCATATTGCTCCAAAATTAATTAATATGAAATCTTGTTACACTGACTGGCTCACAAATAAATGTAAACATTAATACCATAAGATATGATTTTATGGTTGTCAGTATGTTCATTTGCTCATTTCAGTCACTCCATCACTACAAGTGAGCAAGTAGAGATAATGCGCCACCTAGCATTGTGTGATCAAATAAATCTCACCATTAGCTTCTGGACACGGTTAAACTGAAATCACATATGAAAAACATGATCTTGTGCAATTACAGGGCATAACATCACATGTGGACACATTCTTATAGTCATGTATTAAGTATTACATTAAGTATTATCAAGTATTGCATTAATGTAAACAAAATGATCATATGTGCAGTATATGTTTCTTCTGTAAGAACAGTGTTCCCACAGTGTTAACATTTAAACACAGGTCATGTGTCCCCGTCAGTCTTTATCTTTTTTGTTTGTCCTTCCTTTTATGCCTGTCTCTCTCTTTTTCAGTGCTCAGTAAGGATCAGAAGGAAAGCTTTGACATGTTACCTGGCATACCACAAAATCCTGATCAAACACTGTCGGTCTGTTTGTCTGTCTGCATGTCTGTTGCGTGCCTCCTGGATTTTTATCACTTTTCCCTGCTTCCCTTCTCTTCAGTCCCCCTCGACATTTGTGTTTATGCACGCGTGTATGTGAAAATGAGAAAGTGTATGAATGCCAGAGTCACATACACACACGACAGTGTCAGATCATTATGAGTCAGGCCTAGCGTGAGTCAGAATAAGAGAAAGTATCCCAGTGCTGCCCTCTCCCCTCCATATCCATCTGCTCACACAAATATCACACTGTGCATTCACCACACTAATAGCATGAATTACACAATAATCCACAACAATGAATCATGGACATTCAGCAATGCAAGAACAAGCCATGTACATTGACAGGCAACGAAAACAATTAAAAACATACTCCTCCTTCCAAATCGCGACGATGAAACAGCCAAATGTCTTGCATTGACTCAAACATTGGACTTGATTTATAATGACAGTCTTTTACAGATGGTGCACCTCCATGATTAACTTCTTGAACATCTTGTATTTATCATAGCAAAATTTGCTAATGGCGTCGAATGGCTAACTCAGCAGGCATTCGTTAAGGATGTTTATACATATTTAACTCCCCCGTAGAGTGACACACAGCTTTCAGCTGCAATTAGACATAAATAGGCACGTTTTGCATCTCAGAGTGTCTTAGCTAAATCAAAAGCATCTGATTAAACTGAAGGGAAGCTGAAAGTACAGGAATGTTTCCATAAATAGACTCAGGCTCTTTTCTGCCTGGCAGTGAGAGACAGACAGTTCTCACGATGATCGTTAGTCTAACTGTTCCTGTCTTTTCCTGCATCTCGTAAGAGGCTTGTGCTTGTTGCCAGTATTTTAGTCCATAGGCCTGGGAGAAAGATGACCTCAGGCATAGAATCATTTATTAACTCAAAATGCAGTGAGAGTCAAGCTAGCAAAAATTATATCAGGATAAATAGCAGGCTGTAAATCAAGGTGTCTCGGAATGACTGCAACAGACAGGGAGCGGCAGTAAGTGAATTAGAATGCTAAATTTGCCCCATCAGCTAATGCCTCCAAGTTATCGTGATTCAGCATCGTGGTTTCTGCCAGCACCCTGCTAGAGTCTCTCTGTGTGCTATACTCTACTAAAACCGTTCCTGACAACAGGATTAATTAGTCATAAAAAATGATCAAAAGGCTACAGCTATCATATCAGAGGAATGACTTGGCAGGAAAGAAAAAATTTACCCAAGAAGTAGGCAGTCAGCCAAGACGTGCCATATCCTACATTTATTTACTTAGTAACAGAAGAAATACAAGTCATGCAAATAATAATGTGGCCTAAAAGGTTTTGGGTACTTTGGATAACAAACAGTTCTTAGCTGTGCCATGACACTAGGGGTCACAGTGAGATTCCGGGCAATTAGCACAGAAAACATCTAATAAAGATGTATGTATGTAAAATGTGTATATGTATATAAAATTGTGCCATTACCAGCTATAGATGGCAAAAACGCTCCTCTCAGCTTACCCTCTCAAACTCACACACAAAAAACAACAAAAATGAAAAACAACCTTAAGAACTAAATTTTAGTATGGTGATCTCAGCCAAATCTATGATTACAAGGAATAAACAGTAAAAATGCACCAACTAAGCTATAATTAATTTTTTACCAATCCAAACAAACATGTAAAGGTATGGCACGCTTTTAGTAAGTTAATAAAGGAAACTAGCAAACCGAAACTGGTAACTGTTGTGTCTCGGCCAGCGGCCGGTAAAGGCCGCTGCTGTGTTAGTTTTGTTAATGGGAATTGTATTGTGAAAAGTGACATGTTTGTGTTTAGTGCCTTGTCAGCTATCTTGTGTTTAGTTAAAGTGATTAAGTTTAGTGATTGGTTTCTGTCCTGGTCTGTGATGTATTTAAGTTCAAAGAGTTTAGTATGAGGGCTGATCATCTCACATTTACCCTCACGCTACCCGTTCCTCGTGTTTCCTCTGTGTATGTATGCTTCATGTTTAAGGCCCTCGTGCCTCTTTGTTTTGTATATGTGTAGAGTCTGTGTTTTTGTAAATAAAACCATCAATGGAACCTGCGTCTTGCGCCTCGCCTCACTCCCAGAGCACAGCACAACATGACAGTAGCACGTTGCTATATATGATTTACTCTAACACTGTTTAAATATCAACATTGTCAGCACAAAGAGAGTGACTTTACAAGCAAAGGAAATTACACTCTTTACATATGTTGTAATGGAAATTGATTTTTTCATTCTTTTCTGACCATTTCTGTTGGAGATACATGGTTTTGCTTTGGCTGTGACGAAAAAAAAAGGTGAATTGTAAAAAAAGGTGAATTGTACGAATGGATTACCTTTCAGTGATTCACGCAACTGTATATACAGTAGTGAAGCTTCTCAGTGTGATTTCGTATTTGCATCACATGTCGATGTTAGCGCTGATAGTTATGTTCATGTGCTTTATTACCTGCCCATGTGTCTCTGCAAGTATAGAGCAGATCCTCATTACCATGTTAGTCTCGGTAGAAGGGCTGCTGGTATTGGAGTGCGCCACGGCAGTCCGTGCTCGGTCATTAGCTTTGATGGCTTCTATTGTGCTGAAGCATTCTTGGGCCCTGTTTACATCATTGCATTGCAGATGTAATTAGAATATCGTATACCTGTGCTAATTAAAGTGTTTGCATTTTTTTGGACTGCAAATTGGCTTGTATGAGAAATCGTCATGCTTGCATGATGAATTTGAACATTACATTTGATGTCATTTCGTTTATGTCCTTTGAGCTATTTTTTGCATCTAAAAACAAATAAGCGTTATTTCTACAAGTGTGTCTGGTTTATTTTTTTATCTGTTTTTTGTTGTCTGTCAAAGGAAACAAACAAGCAAAACAGCACAAAAAATAATAGATATTTTCTTTGTTTTTTGAATGTATTTTAATAGTGTGGCAACTTCAGTGCGACTACTTTTACAATCTGTACATCTTGAAAAGTGCAACGGCAAACAAAGAGGGGATGGTGATAGAGGGAAAGGGAGAGAGAAAGAAAGAGAGAGAGAGAGAAAGATGTGGACCTGTCGGCTTCCACGATAGGATACTGAGGTAATTTAAAGGTGACACCACTGTTTTTAGGTGCTCACAGTAAGAGTGTCTGCGTGCTCGGGTTTGTGTTGTGTATGTGTGTGTGTGTGTGTGTGTGTGTGTGTGTGTGTGTGTGTGTGTGTGTGTGTGTGTGTGTGTGTG
>JBBJLS010000134.1:22418961-22438687 GCA_037577275.1 Bryconaethiops microstoma | reverse complement strand
CATGTAGTAACTTGGTTGAACAATGGATGTGGACTTGAGTTAAGCTTTACAGGTTTAAGAAACAGATGTAGACTACTGAAGCACTATTGTACGTCGCTCTGGATAAGAGCGTCAGCTAAATGCCGTAAATGTAAATGTAAATGTCTCACAATATGTTCCTCTTTCTCTTCCTCTGTTGTTTTTTCTTTCTTTTCACACACTTCCCCCACTGCTTTGACCGTGTCTAGCTCAAAACGCTAGTGCTTAGAACACTTCGCCGCAAGTCTAACCCAGCACATAGGTCTAACTGAGATGACCATGGATTAGCCCATTGATCCACTCAAATCAATCCTTTCCTTGAGCTTTGAGGGTGATAAAACATGCACTTTGTAAGGAGTATCTTGTATTGGATAGATATAATCATTAGCTAACAATTTGAAATATAATGTGATATGAGTTGACGTCAAATGCAAGCTCACATTGATTTGAGTTATGAGTTCATGTTTGCAATTAGCTATATGCAGTTCTGTGTGTCATCAATAATACATCATGTGACATAGGTACATACAGGCAAAGATTTGCTATAAAAGCTCCTCAGATTGCAAGACATATTAGGGATGTACATTAAAAACGAAATTTTACACAATTCTGAATTTAGCTACTTCAAGCTGCATCCATAGTTGACACAGGTACTCATATATACAGCTTGTATAGTCCTCACTGAAAAGTACTGACGGTATAATGAGATGCTCTGGAGCAGCCACATATGAGCCTAATTTTCAATGCCAAACATAGGGAGGAGGGTTATAAAGATGGAGTGATGGAGCTCCATCCAATGGCAGAACGCAATTCAGTCCTCACAGCAATATTCCGTTATCTAGTTTAAAGATTTCCCAGAGGAGTAGAGGCTGTTACTGCAACAAAGGGGGACAAACACCTTCTTAATACCATTCATTTCAGAGGAGACGCTTGATGAATTGGTTTGGACATATATGCATATATATGTGTATGAATGTGTAGTCTGTGTCAGTGTGAGTGTGTGTATGTCAGAGCGGATTGATTTGTGGGCTTTATATAAACACAGGTTCTCATTTCCAGCTGGGTCATTGTTCTGAGCCTTCAGACCTGTCAGTCAACACACACCTCCTGCTCCACACAAGAAGAAAGAGGAGCACAGCTGTGTGTCTGCTTAGAGAGAGCAAGCATGAAATAATGTATCATAGAAAATGTGAAGTGCTTATTTGTCATGACTATAATGACACAGGACTAATTTTTCATGTTGTTTTACATGTGCAGGGCCTTTGCAGGTGCTTTCTTTTCAGCTTTGCAAGTACAGCACAGCTTGGCTGTTCAGTATTTGAGCTGTTTTCTTTTTTTAGGAAATCTGTTGAACTCGTTAAAATAAGGCTGCAAGCCCTTTGCTGCCAGTTCCTATAATCTCAGATTGTAACACAAGAGAATCGTGATGGGCTTTTGGGTACTGCAGATGCAATTCGATGAGGCGTGTTAGTGTGTGTACAGAGAAAAAACCATTTAAAGACACAGTTCCATTAAAACACTTACACTGCTTCCAGTGAACGAAACTGAATTATCATGAATTATCATTATCATAATTACTTCATGCTAATTGTTGGCTATTACCTTATATCCTTTATTCACTACATTATTAAACTATTCCTTTAAATATAAGATTCTCTGCAGTCTGAATAAGCCGATTATGTCAGAAGCAGCAGTCTCATCCATGAGGTTGTGGGTTTGCATCCCCTCACAGCATCTCACAGAGGTAAGGTTAAATGACACCTGCAGGCTGTAATATCCTGGTCAATGCAGGAAGAAGTCTTGTCTCTTAGTTATTACCATATAATAATAACTCTCTATTTCTATGTTGGGGTTGTGAGAACTCTTTAGCGTCGTATGAAAGCATTCCTTGATGAAATGGCCCCCTTGAAGGGACCATTTGAGAAAGCCCCAAATAGCTCTCTCTGATTCTTTAAGGGTCCTGCTGCTATTGGGATGTAGGTACCTGTGAATATCTTTCCCCCATTCCAACAGTCACGCTGCTCAAACAGAGATAAGGTGAGAGGGAGGGAAGAACTCACACACATACGCTCACTCACACAGCATAGAGGCAGTGGCAATTTCAGCCAATTTATCTGGAGATTCCAGCAGGGGACGAGGGAGATGGAAATTGTCTATGGCTACTTAACCCTGTCTCCCTTTACTTCCATCTCCCCCTTTCTTGCTCTCTGTCTCTCTCTCTCTCTTTCTCTCTCTCTCTCTCTCTCTCTCTCTCTCTCTCTCTCTCTCTCTCTCTCCCTCTCTCTTTCTTTCTGCCTTCCACACTTTTTTATTTATATGTTTTTAACAGCTGGTTTCAGTGGGCTGCACTGTCTCTCTGGCACACTTTATACAGGTCACACTGGCCACAATGTGTTTAGTGTGCATCACAAACCACCAGCAGCTGCATTGTGTGTGTGTGTGTGTGTGTGTGTGTGTGTGTGTGTGTGTGTGCACGTGCGTGCGTGTGTGTGTGTGCGTGTGTGTGCGTGTGTGTGTGTGTGTATCTACTGCCAGTGATTCATTACCAGCGCTCAATGAGGAGAACACAATTAGAGACATGAATCTTTCTCTCTCTTTCTGCAATTCTCTCTAATTTTCATTATTTTTTTCACATCTCCATAGACTCTTTCAGTGCTTTTGTCTTTTTTATGAGGACACCCCCAGATTGTAGTGAAATAAGATGTATCTGATAGTTTGAAAGAGTACAAGTATTCATGTGATTGGTCATATGGGAATGTGGGCTGACAGTGGAGATTACATTTTCAAAAGTCTCAGAGAAAGAGGTTCAGCATGAGCATATGAAAAATTAACAAATATATTTTACTAGTTCCGACTCAGCTGAGACACTAATTTAAGAAACATGTAATGGAAAAGTATACCCCACTATTTAGCCTAATGTAAACTGCATGCCTAGATAGTCACACTTTTGCTTCAAATAGATTTACAGTATGTGGTTTCTGACATAATGTATGACACACTGTTACATATAAAAATCAACAAATGGTTGCAAAATTCAGTTTTGAAGATATCTGGCTTTTTTAACTGAACAGAATAGATATATAGATAACAGTATGTATTGCATTTTGGCTGAAGTTGTAAAAATGGATTTTTTAGTTATCGCTTAAAAAGTGCTTTGTGATGTTGCTTTATCTACATAAAGTTTAAGGCATATATTAAATGGGGATTAAAATAACATTATTATGATGCAGCAATGATACACACCATGTTGTCATGACATGATTTAAGATGATTTTCATGTAGATGATGTAAATGTATGAAAACCTTTATTTCAACAGAACTAGGGATGACTGACATAATAAGATGTAAGATGTAAAACTAGGGATGGCTGACATAATAAAGATGTAGGGATCTTTTGCCACATTGCCCACCCTTACTCAGAACATTGCTACCCCCCCCCCCCCCCCAAAAAAAAAAAAAATCCTTTTCCACTTGCTATAATGCAGAATAAAATATTCAGTACATTTTCATAAACACTCTGATGCTTCTCCTGTTTTTCCTCATGGATTAAATGCATCCTAGTTCTTCTAACATTAACTGGGGATTTTGTATTAATATTTGATGAAGTCATCTTTAATGCAGACCAAGGAACTGGTGTTTCCAGAGCATAAAAAATAATTTGCTCCTAAAAATATCTGACTTCAGTGGAGCAGTACATCCCTGTGTTTATGCCTCTGCTAGTGTTCTAATAATTATTTTTATTTAATACCGTATAAATGCTTAGATCTACATTTAATTGGTCACAGTTTAAGCTGTTTACAGTAGTTAGACAGTATACTCACAGTTAAAAGATTGTAAACATAAGTTCTGAAGACTGGTGATATGCTCAGAAGATAATAATAATTGCCTTTATTTATATGTTTTTCTTAGTAGTTGCTGACTTAAAGTCTTTGAAATGGAAACAACACTTCCCTACACAGGGGAGACATAGGTGTTTTTACCTGTTCAGATTCAATCACTACTGTTATACCAGTACCAATACTGCTATACCAATAAGGCTCCTTTTGCTTGATTCCCTTTTGCATGATGCTATACCACACACACACACTGTTCAAATCACTGTGGAATATGGCATCCATAACGCAGTTCTTACACATGTGTATTTAGTACATAATTAATTCCCATGGATCTGGTAAAGGCCTAAACATTTTTTGTTATTCAATGTCCTCCTGGATCAATAAGGTTTTCTGATTCTGATTCTGATGCTGTAAGGGCAAGCGCTGCATGAACAGGGTAGCGTTCAATGTTATCTCATGTAAAAGTAGTGTACGATATTAGGTAATATCCTAATTAATGCTGGGCAACAATTAACATTTTTAAATCGTGATTAATCGCATGGTTTGGTATATGCAAAATTAAATAATTCATTTAAAAGTAGTTTATTGCACACTTTTATTTTTAAATTACTGCTATATGAACAACAGTGCAATAACATTTGGTTTGTAAACACTTTAAAATAATGAGCTTTTTAACAGCAGTATTTCCTTTAATACAGTTACACAGTTACAGTTAAAACATTTCTTGTAAATCTCAATTGAAACATTAATGTAATCAAATCAAGTATAAAACCAAAGCTATTTGCCACTGTAGGGCATCCACGTTTTATCAAATTTGTTATAGTCTACGTATCTGAATGCAGTGTCATTAAAGACCCTGTTGGTATAATGGACAGACGTCCCAATACTTTTGTCCATATAATATGGACATATGGACATAGATTAGGCGGTGAATCCTTCAAGTGGTTATGTGTTGGCGATGTTGATGAGTATGATTATTTTTTATGAATTTTGCCTAGTAAACATTAAAATTAGTGCTATTATTGTTCTAACACTCAGTTAATCATTGTCATGTTGTCTCACACAGAAATACAGAAAAATGTATTCCCCTGCTCACAAAACAGATGGTAATTTAGCTTATGTATCTTTGCTGTAATGCTGTATGCTGTATCAATCATTCATCAATGTTTTTTAACATGAATAATTCACAAGGTTGTGTAATGCTGTGTTGCAGTGATATATGTTCTTCTGACCCTCATGCCTTCAAATGTACAGTACCTCACCACGATACAGTATTCCAATGTAATCATTCAAGCTGTTCTGTATTTACGTTTTATATAATCTACATGCAGAGACATTTACAGAGCAGTGGCGCTGTATTGCTACAGTATTGTATGAGGGTAGTAGTATATTCTATGCTTTTTGTCAGAATTTATTTTTTTTAAAAACCAAGGAGATATTCATTACATTATGCTGTAAAGACTGTAACTCTGTGTATTGTGTGTTCTCTAAAAATGGACAATTGAATCTTTGGATTTGTTAATGACCTGAAGCCATTGTGATTAACTAAAGAACACGGGTTGGCTAGAGATAAGCGCTTGTTTCAGTGGCCGTAACACCCTTGGGGTGGCACTGCCTAACTACAGATGAGAAACTCCCATCAACATTTTTCTTTTCAGAGCCCCTGGACACTGAGAACAATTTGCTTCCTAATTGAGCATGTCCAGTGGCTAAATCATCCACATCTACTTTTGCAATAAACAATGAACATAAAAAACGCTCCGTAATTGAAACAGCTATGTTTGATCACATTTCCTAGTTGCAGAGAGAGAGAGAGAGACTGGGCACATCGTGGCTCCACAGATTGCAATATCTGGTGGGGGTCTTGTCTTGGGGGGCTGTTGACTCATCGCACCCATGTGGAGTCCATCAACTGCAACTATGACTCTTGCCTCTATTCCCTGTTACCATGGAGAGCCTTTCAGCCCAGATCTAGGGAGAGGGAGAACGAGAGAGAAACAGAAAAGGAACGAAGGGCAAGATGTTCCAGATGTGGATTGTTTGATGTTTTGCGACAGACAGCATCTGGGAAGGTCTTATTGAGTTCCGCATATTACTGTGTATCGCTGGTGTTACTCTTTGTTCTGTTGCAAGAGCCAGAATCCACTTATGGTCAAGCTTACCGAGATGGTGAGAACTGATATTTAGAGATTGGAGAGACAGATGTTTTGCCTTGTGAAGTCTGAGGCACAGGACATAATTAACTTTGAAGTAGAGTTATGCAGTCTGACTAATTTTGGTTGGCTTTGGGGGCCTGGGTCAGTTCAGATCAAGTGTTGGAACAGATGTCTAAAAATGACTGCACAGTGACAGTGCCACAGAGGTATGAAAGGCATTTACAGGCAGTAGCCACAGACAACAGCTGAAATGTCTGAGCATCTTACAGAAATGAGCAGACAGACAGGCAGCCCTCTCTAGTACGAGCCCATCGGAGGGGCATTATGGCTGAGAGCCGATTAAGGGTGCATGGCTGGACTCTTTTTGACTCCCCTGCGCCCACTGCCCTTTCTGCTTGTTTTGTTTTATGACCATCATTATTAGATCATTTTGCAGAGCACATACTTCTGTCAGCACAGAGCTCTGCACAAAAACACTGACAGATGCAGAAAACAAGCAGAAGTGACACACTCCTGCTGGATGGCTAAGTCACACACAAAATATTTATCAAAACTATTCACTCCTGCTCTCACTTTCAAGTGTTGCAGAACGCTTGAGTATTTTAGCGTAAAATCAAATTTCCATGACAGATGTAGTTGAGCCAAAATGTGCTTAAATGGGCTTAAATGTCCTTTAATTTTGCACTGAAGTTGTGAGACTGATTTAGAATAAGTGAGTAATGGAAGCTTATTCTTAGCAATCAGCACTGTTCAAACAGGTCCTATTTCATCACATACTTGTTTCGAATTGGAAATGTTAACGATAAAAATGGACAAATTGAAGCATGAAATTTAGGACTTCAGGTGGCAGCCACTTTTTTTTGAACTCTTTCTGGAACATAAAAGTATGTCATACAGTGTCAGGTACCACGTAAGTAAGTCTATTTGAGATTTACAACTCAACACAGCTTGGGTCAAGTGTGAGATAATTTAGGCCTGTACCTTACATGGCACTAGTTAGTGGGGTATAAGCTCACATGGTCTGTTAAGCAACTTTTAAATGCCAAAAGTAGCTCATCAGTTACATATTGAGTAAACTTGATTTTTTCACCAAATGAGCAAATGAGGAAAGCCTAAGTGTTTTTTAACCTTTATTTGTCACTCCGTAATTAACCCTTCTTTAGCCATTGTTTGACCTTTGCACTTCGGACCCTTTGTGTAGGTGTGTGGCTGAAGCCCACGCGGAGCTCTCGGATGAGGGAGAAAAGGGCAGACTTTGTTGCTGGCTGCCTCGGTGGAAGAGTGATTGTTGCCGGAGGGCTAGGTAAGTCCTAACGGAGCTCATTCATATTGCAGACATAACTTAGCTGTGATCACTGTTGTGTCATTACACAACAATCCCCACTCACAAATGACCTTGTGATGAAATGTTTTTCAAAGCAGTCAAAATAAACTTCATGATTAAACCGTTGGGTAAGTGTCACACGGCAATACAAAATAGCTGCAAAAAAGCTTATGACCAGTCCTCTTCCTTTGCTCTTAAGGCTTTGATAATAATAAGCACAAAATGGCTCATCATGAATTTATAACGATGAAAAGAAGACAAAAATCCTTGAATAAGTTCAATGAATCTGATTAATTGCTGACATTTTTAAAGTTTAATTAAATGAAGTTGCAGCCTCTAAAACTCAGTTTTAAGGTACTTGTACTAAATACACATTTGTATGTACAACTTACAATGTAAATTATACAGCCTGAATGTGAAATTACATGAAGCAACAATTTTAATCGCTGAGATAAGCATCAAGTTTTATCTGTAGGTATCTGCAGACTTCAATGCAAATTGTGTTGTGCACTGAGAAGTACATAAAATGAATTATGTTGATATTTTTAAAAGATTTCAAATATTTTGAATGCCGCCCCCTAACCACCTTTTTAGAACGATTTGCAGTTCTGTAAACCATCATGCACTGACTGCTGACAACTGTAAGGGACCTTATTTTGCATATTCATGAACCAGCTGCAACCAGCTCCAGTAATTTCATAATCTTTTATGCAGATTTCCACTATGTAAGATTTGCCTTGTTATATTTGCGTTAAGATAGCTATGCTGGTAATTCACTTTCCTACACAGAGATTAAAGGCTCCATATCTTCCATTTGTTCTATAAGGTACCTGAGGTACAGCTATGACTTTTGTGTGGGTGTACCAAAAAGTTACCTTTTTTTACATGTCCACTTTCAAAAATATTTAAGAGAACAACAGGCTGTTTATTGTTACTGTGCCTTTAAGAGACATATCTGAAAATTCAGGACTGAGTGCTCCCCTGTGTTGTGATTGTTCAAAAACCCAACAAGGCTGAAATAGTCTTTGATCAGTGATCAGTGCCGCTAAACTGCTTTAGGCTGAATTAATGGTATGTGTAATATATGGCCTGTTTTTGTGATGCACTGGTTTTTGTAGGTTAGTTTCTATTTGTGAACCAGGGAGTGAAAGTGATGTTTTGAAACTGTAATAATGAAATAAAGAATAGTAAAGTTTTTCAATGATATTGACCCTTTGTTATGTCTTACGGCAGCTGTAGACTGATGTTTGAAGAAAGGATGCACAATAACATTGGAAACATATTGCTTAAATGATGTATCTATTGTTCCCCAGAAGAGTAAACTGTGTAAGTTGCATATTATTGTTTTTGTATTTGTTTACTTATGAAAAGAAAGGTTTCTTCACAGTGTTATTCCGTGTAGATGTAATCTTCCGTGTCTAGTTTGTGTTGTGAATTTGTGTGTCTCATAAACACATAAATGTAATTTTGGGTTAGTGTTATGCTGCTTCCTCCCTGCACCATACTTGAATCTAAACTAGGCTGTTACGTTTGATACAAATGCTGCCAGTTCAGATATCGTCATGAATATGCAGTACGTTGAGATTCATGCTCACACAACAAAATGAAAACATTTGACAGAACAAATAGAAAGAGTGAAACACTCATTTTAAGGCAATTTTCCTTCCACACTGTGACATATTTCTGAGTAAAACATGGCATTTTGATGTCATTTCTATAGCTAGTGGAAGGTTGACGTGGAAGAGGTAGAAGGCGAAATACCTTATTATTGGTCGAAATGTAATAAAGTACGTCATTTGTTCATGTAATGAAAACTCAGAAAACGTTTAAAGGCAGGGAAAAGTCACTACTCTAACAATCAAGAAAATAAGAATTTTGTCTTTTCGGTGATGTAGTATAAGAAACGTGCTTTACGTTAGCAGGACATGAAACAAGGTAAAAAAGAAAAAGGTAATTTTTTTACAGTAGTGTCTTATTTGTTCTTTCCACTCCTGTTTGTCTGGAACACCATGTCTCATGGGTAATAAGCCAAATGGGCTATCAGCACTAACTGTCAGGTTGAAAAATCTTTTAGCACAAGTTTTAGCACAACAACTTTTATTTCGACTGTGTAAACAGTAAACTGACCCTGCTCCACATAGTAGTAGGACTGAACGTTACTCTTTTTCAACAAAGCCCCAGAAGAGCCCCGCCAACTGCCTGGTCTTCCCACACTACTGCAGATGCAGTGAAATTGTATGCTGTGATTGTAAACACAGCTGTTTCTCCAGTAAGAGGAAAACTTAAACCAATCACATCTCTGCCCCAATCTTTCATAGCCCAGTAAAACTGACTACTCACAGGTCACTGTTTTCTTCCCTTATCTTCTAATGTGTGAAAGTCGATTATTATTATTATCTATTATTATTATGATAATTATTATTATTAATATTAATATTATTGTTGTTGTTGTATTCATAATAATCATCATCATCATCATCATAATCATTAATAAATTAGCAGCAGTGTGGTGGTGGTAGTAGTAGTAGTAATCATAACATTAGTAGCACTATGATAGAACATTTCTGTAATCATTAATGAAATGTGGCTAATAGAATTTAGGCATCCACCAGACACTGCACCATAATCTAGACTACAAATACTTTTACCATTCAGTCGACAACAAGTCCAGCAAAACAAGGCTTGCCCTGTCCTATTTTTCAACACTGAAAGTCTGTGTAGTGTTCTGTGTGTGTGCTGTTTGGCACATACAGCGTCATGACTAATGCAGGGTCACCAGAGAGCATAAATAGATCAACGTGGATCACAAATCTCTGAAGGTTGAGAACCTCTAATTAAAGAGCAAATTTTCAAAACTCACTCAGTCCAAAAGCTTTTTTTTTTTCAGAAAATTGCATTTTACTTGTTTTACCTATTGGAAAGCAATTCTTGAAGGAGATAATTTTTTTATTGAAATTTTACAGTTACTTGTCATTTCTCAATGCCTGTTTCTAAAGTGCAACTCCTACACATTTTAGTCTGGGCAAATTTGTTTAAAAAATATAATGAAAACTTGTCACTGTCACAAAATTAATTACAAGTTTAATATTTATATCCTACTACATGACACAGCATAGAGTTAATGACAGCTAACTGCATAAAAACTGAAAACATACTTCTGTCTACCAGTAAGTAAGTACCACTTGCAAGTGGACTGAGTGAGATTTGGAAATTTGCTTTTCAATTAGGCTAGCCATTGTTAGATGTTGACCCAGCTTCATTCACAAATATAATGCAGCTCATTGACAGAAATGGTACAATGGTAATAGATTTTTACTTTATTAAGAGAAAGAGTGTGATTGGCTCATCCACAGCCAGGTCCCTTGGTAGCCACACATTGTGTCAATTAGCTAATCGACTTGTGCATTAGAGTTGTCACGCTGCAGCTAAAGCAGACAATTCACACATCTCTCAAAAATCACCACACCCTTCCTGCCTCTGCCTTTAATCTGTAGGAACATTCACAAGAAAGGGAGACAGATTTCTTCCTCAATAAATGCAAGCCAACAGAGTGGGTGAGAGATTCCTGTCACTTCCCAAAACAATATATTTAGGGCAAAATGATGCGGATTAAACTCGACATGTTTTTATTCCCCCTCTTTAAAGGCTTAGAAATAGAATCAAAAACCGCCTTTGCTTTCGGGCAAAGCAGGGGACAGAGTGCAGTGTGTGTCCTCTCAAAACAGAGCAGCTCATCTCTTTATTATTCATGCTTGAGAGTGTATGAGGGACTTCTTTCAGTGTGTCACACAGGATTGACACACTTTTTTTAATGCACACTTTCGCACACGGACACTATTACGACATGACGAGGTGCTTCTTTCCCTCTAGGTCCACATATCTTCCCAGAATTAATATGTGCCATTAACTTTGAGATGGAGCTCATATTCCATAAATGGCTCGACATCCCTAATGCCCTTGCCTAAACTTAATCAAATGATCTGGCACCCTATTTAGACCGCAGATAACCAGTGGTTCAGGTATAAAGCGGGCTATGAAAGGATCGTTGTAGATTTTTAGATTGAAACTTATGTCAGTGAGCCTTGAGCATGCAGTTACCATTGTCAAGAACATTGTGGTCATTTGTAGTTTATCACTGTAGCTTTACAAAAACAAGGAAAAATACAAATTTTATCAAATCTGAAATGTTTGTGGCATAGAGCTTAAGTGGTAAATGATAGATTTTTTATAAATAGCTATGATTGAAAGGTATCAGAACACACAGTGCTGTGTATGGGGCTGTGTAACTATGGACCTGTCAGATTGCCCCTGCTGACTTCTGTTCATGGGCATGCAAGTATCAAGACTAGACCTTGGAGAAGTGGAAGGACATGGTCTGATCAGGCCAGGTGCATGTGGGTTGCATGCCTGGGCAAGAGATGGCACCAGGATGCACTACGGAAAAAGACAAGCCAGCAGAGGAAGTACGATGCTCTGGCCAATGTTCTCTTTGGAAACTTTGGGTCCTGGCATTCATGTGGATGATACTTTGACACATACCACCAACCTAAACACTGCTGCAAACCAAATTTATCCCTTAATGTCAGTGGCCTCATGTCTTGACTTCCTAATGTATTGACTTGACTTCCAAATTGAAGAGCAAATTTCCACAACTCACTCAGTCCAAAAGCATTTTTTTCAGAAAATCGCATTTTACTTGTTTTACCTATTGGAAAGCAATTCATACAGGAAATATTTTTTTTAATTTAAATTTTACAGTTACTTGTCATTTCTCAATGTCTGTTTCTAAAGTGCAACTCCTGCACATTTTAGTCTGGGCAAATGTGTTTAAAAAATATAATGAAAACAATTTTTAAGTAAATCGATATTCAATGTCACAAAATTATGTACGAGTTTAATATTTATATCCTACTACATGACACAGCATAGAGTCAATGACAGCTAACAGCAAAAAAATTGTAAACATACTTCTGTCTACCAGTAAGTAAGTACCAGTTTTGGAAATTCACCTAATCTTGTACCGTGTATTATGCAAGGACTGAGTGAGTTTTGGTCGGTTATGCTATTGCACATAAAGAGGTAATGTGCCAATAGTAGTGTTACCTAAAAAAATCACAAAAAATATACTGAGTGAGTTTTGGACATTTGCTCTTCAATTGATGTATGGGAAACCAACCCTTAGGTCAGCTAGACAAGTATAAAATAAAGTAAAGTGGCTCCTTACACGCACGCGGGAACACAACACAGCACACAGTGTGAAATTCTTTTCTTGCATTTAACCCATTCACGAAGTGAAGCAGGGGCTGCCACCTACGAGGGGTGCCTGGGGAACAGTGTGTGGGGACGGTACCTTGCTTAAGAGTACCTCAGTGATAACGATAGTGGCACTGAGATTCGAACCCACAACCTTCTGATTGCAAGGACAAGACTCAAACCACTAGACCAGCAGTATTTGGTTACAAAATGACAAAGTGAGAATAAGGAAGGGACACAGAGGAGAATCTACCTAGCCAAAAACAAAGTCAAAACTATTTATAGTCATGTGCACAAAAATTCTAATAAAATTCTTACTGGCATATTGTTTCCTGAGACCAGTACAACAAAATTTTGGCTGTACACTAATAATGGAAAAGTTAAGCAGCCCTTATTGTCACGTGCTGACACATCACAGCACAGCATGCAGTGTGAACAGTGTGAAATTCTTTCTCTGCATTTAACCCACTCACCAAGTGAAGCAGTGGCAGCCAGCGACGCAGGGCCCGGGGAGCAGTGTGTGGGGACAGTACCTTGCTCAAGGGTATCTCAATGGTGCCACTGGCAGTGCTGGGATTCAAACCCATGAACCTCAAAATTATGAAAGTTCTATTTTAAAGTACTCATAGAATATCCAAAAAGCTTTGTGCATCAACATCCAGTAACACTGTGAACCATAATGGGGAAAATCTTTAACGGTTTAAGTGAAGAAACAAATATATTCAAAAGTTACACTAAAAGTAAACATACTGAGTGTGTTGAACTATTTCTATATTTTGGGTTATTGGAACTGGGAACTATTGATCTAATAGGGTCCTCTTTGTAATTTTTGGTTAAAAGAACTCAATGTCAGAATTACTGATGCTGCATGATAGTTTTATGTCCATCCATCCATCTGAACAGCTTCTCCTTAACCAGGATCATGGGGTGCACTGGTCATAAAGCACTGGAAAGGTGGAGACATGTCCTGGACAGTATGACTTTATCCTAAAGGTGTAACCAATAGTTATGATTAATAATAAGTAAATGCTTATTTATTATATTTTATGTAAAATGTCATTTTGACTCTGATTTTTTAGTTCTGCTAATTTATGTTTTTAGCGTAATATTGTAAGGATTGGCTATTACTATGTGATTTGGTGCAGATTGAGCAATCAAATGGCTTTATTTAGTAATGATGCCCTGTACTGTTTCTTAGGTGGAAGAAGAGAGGATGTGCAGGATCACTGGTGTCCTTTTGCAGGCGGGTTGTCTTGCATGCATGGTAAATTACCTTGCACCCATTGCAGAGCTTTGTGGTCTTGTGCGGAGTAACTGCTGAATTAGGACACGATGCTGGCAGAGCAGCCCCACTGGGGGGTCCTCGAGGACTGGTTTAAGAACCCCTGCTGTAGTAGATAGAAATGAAAGTTTGTTAGAAAAGAAGATATTTAGTGTGTTCATACATGCTTTCCCCTAAACTCCATTCTAGTAGAAGACTTTGGCCCGAACACTATAGGTCTGTTTGTCCAGACAGTGACATAACTTGGACACATGTTGGCTGTTTCAACCAGCAGCAACTTAGTTCTGCCCATCCATTAATCAGGAAAGAGGGAGTGTACATACATCAGTCTTGGGGCAGCTGGTGGCCTAGTGGTAAGGGTGTTGTCACTATCATCAGAAGGTTGTGGGTTCAAATCCCAACTGCTAAAGTCATCACTGAGGTCCCCCTTGAGCAAGGTACGGTGCCTCTTGTTGGTGGCAGACCCTTGCTTCACTTGGTGAATGGGTTAAATACAGAGAAAGAGTTTCACATCGTTCACACTGTGTGCTGTGCTATGTTCACATGTGACTATGACGGGACACTTTATTTATTTAAATGCACAGAAGCAAAACATCCTGCTTAATTCTAAGGGATACAGAGATTGATTGTAAAAGCAAATTATTACTGTTTTGGGTTTTAAGAAAAAATACATGTCATAAGTGGACCTTGGGCCTTTGAAGACTAAGTTTAGGATTAATGTAGTTTGGGAAGCTGGCACTATGAGCTCCAGTGAATTTTGTTGTGAAGTGGGATGCTGCAGACATCTTTAGAGCCACCATCTTACAGAATACTATTACAGTGTATTTGAAATGTGTGGGCTTTCCTCTACTGACAGTAATTTTGAATGGCACAAATGTGTGTAACACTAGGCATCATCGACTGTAATTGCTGCACACCCCTTGATCTTTTTTAGCCAGATGGAGACTGACTGTAAACTGTTTTTTATGCTGAGATTTTGACCTTGACAGCACTGCTTCGCACATCTGTCTAATTTCTGCAGTAGTACTCTCCAGGAGAGAGCAGACATGTTTGGCAGGCCTCCTCCAGTCTCTCTCCCAGCCACTACTAAAAAATGACAAAGTTGCTACTCCTGGACTCTCTTTGCAATGACCTTGATGTCTGTACACTGTTAAAAATGATTTGGTACATTTGCGCAGGTTTTCTTCTCTTTTGTTGTCTTTAGTGTATTATAACTCTAATGTATACCGTATACAACATTATAGGGTGGGTATAATTGTATCTTTTTAATTGTGGTTATAATTATTATTTCTTAAATTACTGTAAAACTGTATAACAGTACATATACAGCCATGGAAAAAAATAAGAGACCACTTTTCCCTTTTTTCTGTTTGTACAGTTTGCGTGTGTGTGTGCACGCGTGTGTGTGTGTGTGTGTGTATGTGTGTGTGTGTGTGTGTGTGAAATGCACAGGTTGCTATTCTTTTATGAACTATTGCAGTGTAAGCTGTGTAAAAAATAAGAAATGCCTCCATATATATATATATATGAATGCATTTCTTATTTTTTACATATAAATATATATATATATATATATTTATTAGGGGTGTCAAATTAAAGCATTAATTTCGATCAATTAATCACAGAAAAAACAACGCGTTAAAAATGCTAATTAATCGCACCACGTGACTTTAACCCGATCCGGTGTCAAAACATGCTACCCATCGATGTGCTACCGTGCCCTTCTGCGCATGTGCAGTTTCACAATCTTGGGATTCAGTGTTAAATTCATGAATCTGTGCTACCTTGGGACACTGGCAGCTATATAAGCTTTGTGGCGACACGATTCAAAGCTTCAGTCGACAGGGTAGCATGAATCGATAGACTCTGCTGTCGATTTGCGCTACGGTAGCATTTTTCAAGTGTATCACAACACATGGTGCATCATAACTTGCTCTGAATGGGTCAGAGTTGCCATGCTGACCCCTGTCCACGGACAAAAGCACTTACAATGGGAGCCACACTACAAAAATTGTTCAAGGATGGTTTGAGGAACATAACAAAGAATTCAATATTTAAACCTGGCCTCCAGATTCCCCAGATCTCTGATCAAGCATCTATGGGATGCATTAGACAAACTAGTTTGATCTGTGGAGGCCCGACTTCACAACTTAAAGGACATAAAGATCTATTGCTAATGGTTTGATGCTGGATACTACAGCATGGATCATGGAGTCCGTGCCTCCACAACCGTCAAGTTTATGTGGCAGTTTCGGTTTTCATCAGACAAATCTCTAAATCCCCTAAATAAATGCAGGTTTGTTAGTATCAATATCAGGATATTTATCAGTGATAAAATCAGTTATCTTGGGGCGGCAGGTGGCCTGGTTATATACAGAGAAAGAATTTCATGCTGTTCACACTGTGCTGTGCTGTGGTGTATTCAAGCATGACTGTAAGGGCCACTTTAGTTTTACAGCCCATCCCGTTCGCCAAGGTACACATACGGACAAAAGTATTAGGACGCCTGACCATTACACGAACAGGGACTTTAATGACACTGGATTCAATTCATAGACTTTATTATGGAGTTGGACCCCCTTTGCAGATATAACAGCTTCCACTCTTCTTGGAAGGCTTTTCACAAAATTTTGGAGTTTCTATAGGAATTTGTGCCCATTTATTCTGTAGAGCATTTATGAGGTAAGACACTGATGTTGGACGAGAAGACCTGGCTCACAGTCTCTATTCCAGTTTATCCTAAAGGTGTTGGATAGGGTTCCTTTACACCGAACTCGTCCAGTCATGTCTTTATAGAGCTTGCTTTGTGCACTGTGACAGTCATGCTGGAATAGAAAAGGTTCTTCCCCAAACTGTGATCACAAAGTTGGAAACATGTCCAAAATGTCTCAGTATGCTGAAGCATTAAGATTGCCCTTCTCTGGAAGTGAGGTGACCAGCCCAAACCCTGAAAAACGGGCGTGTCCCAATACTTCTGTTCATATAGTGTATCAGATGACTCTCGAAATGAGAGAAGTGCTCTCTGATTGGTCCATTATTAAAGCGCTGAGGAGTGTTAACCAATCACTATCGAGCTGTTGAGTTTCGGTTCCTTACAAACATCTTTCCTTTAGAGACTCTTCCGCGTTTGTTAAGTTTTTACGTGGTTTCAGGAGTTGTGTTTGTCTGAAAATGGGGGCTTGTATGGCATTGTGCTCTCTTGCGAGCTGCGTAAGTACTGTTTTTAAAGAGTGTGATATTTTTTGCTTCCTTATCGATGTATATATTGTTTCTGACTTTCCTCAAATGCATCAGTTTGTGTTACTGTACTATAGGTAAGTTAGCCAACTCAGCTAACAGTTTTCCGTGTTTGGGTCACAAGGTCATACTTGTGATCACATTAGTTACTTTTAGACTTGTTTCAGACTCACTGTCTACAAAAAGTCAGCTAAATCTTCAAAATCTTCTTTAAAGTGTTGATTAACTATAGCAAAGCATACAGCTGCTTTCAGTCAGTGACGTCATTTATCTGCATCATATTGTCTCATGATTCAATATATAAACAAACTTTCATTAAAACATCTTTAACTTCACTTTTTCAGACTTAGACATAAGCCTTATCTTATATCGTTATACTGCTCTCCTAATGTCGTCCTAGCTATGTGTGAGAATATATAAGTAATGCGATATATCATGTTGTTTACAACACTGGTCAGAAGAGACAACTTCATTTCATTCATTTCATAACTGATATTAAGTACAAGTTATTTATATATATATATATATATATATATATATATATATATATATATACATATACATATACACACACACACACACACACACATATATATATATATATATTTATTACACACACACACAAACAATATTAATTGTAATTTTTATCTAAATGTAATATTTTTATATATAAAAATCCTAAAAAATGCATGAGGAACAGAACTGTATGCTAAAAAATTCTAATCATCGTAGGATCAGATTTCCTACCATGCTGCATGCCGCTCTGCAAGAGGGACTGGCCGATGCTCATCAGGCTATCCACGGCGGCTTTGGTTGGGCTCATGGTGGAGAGACCAAAAGAAGTGGAGACAGAGGGGCTTTGGTCCACCATGCTGGACAGTGCCAGTGCTTGCTGGGCGGCAGATACGTAGCTGCTCTCCTCCATGGAATGCTTCTTGATGCTCCTTCCATGCCTCCCTTTGCGCTCCTCATCCTCCTCCGTGCCACCGCTGCTGACATCAGCATCATTCTCATCTGAAGACTGGATGGTCTCCAGGATCTTCAAGCATTGCTCCTCCAGGTATTCAATCTCCAGTATCTCTGCTGCATACAGCAGGTCATCTAGGTCTTCCACTTTGGCCTGAAGTGTGGCAGTGTAGGCATATTCGAGGATCTGCTGGAAGGTCTTTGGTGAGAGAAAGTCGAGGGTGTAATGTTGGCTGTTGCGGTGGAACAAGATCTCAAACATCTTGCTGGTGCAGGCCAGCACTGTCCGGTGAGCGTGGAACTCCTGGCTGTCTACCATGATGACCACATCGCAAAGCGTGCCAGCTAGGCGCATCTGATTGGCCTTGTGCAGCAGAGCAGTGGGGTGGTTGGGGTTCTGGAGCTGTATCATGCCCATTTTAGTCAGATCCATAATTTCTCCAAAAACCCACCAGGCCAACTCATGAGTCTCTCTGTTCACTCAGCAGTCTGTTCAGTTCTCTTTGTAAACAAGATAAGGTCAGTCTAGAGAGAGATGGGACAAGACAAGCCTTGGTTAAGTATAAAAACAAGAATGTGTATTAGATGCTCTTTGATCTAAATTACAGTGAAGCAGATGTTTTTGTATTCTGGGCTGTGATAAAGTCTCTTTACTGAAGATGCTGCAGTTAACAAGACCAAGCAAACCTATTTAACTGAGTAAGAGAGCCAATAACATTTAGTCAATATGAGACAACAGTTGTAATATGCACTGTATGAAAACAATAACCAAATCTCAAGCCATCTGAGCAAAACAAATGGGTGTAAACTGCCATCTAAACATGTTTGCAAACTGCCTTTCAAAAGTGTAGAACCCAAAACCCCAGCCAGGTCTATCAAAATATTAAAATGACAAGTGGTACAGAAGAGAAACATGACAATTTAGCATCAGTGCTGGGAAAACCCTGCCTGTAATCATGCCTTTGTTCCGGTGTGTTCAAGCTTGCCTCACAAAGCCCATCAACAGCCTCCTGAAATCAAATGGCATCTTATTCAGTATTCTCATCACAGAGTGGGATAGCGAGCGGAGCATAGAGAGTGAAGCAAGCTGTTGCCAGGAACAGTTGGAACAGGGGATGTCACAAAAGTTCAGAGCCTGTGCAAAAACAACATGCCCACCTAAAGCTGTTTAAAAAAAAAAAAAAAAAATTTTAAATGCTCTACCAAGATTACATAGTGTAAAGAGCAGAAGTGGACAATAACGAAGTACATTTACTCGAGTACAGTTTTTGAGTAGTCTTTTTTTTGGAAACTTATAACTTTCACTTCACTACATTTAAAAGATAAAACCGTACTTTTCACTTCACTACATTTCTGTCAAGGTTCTCATTACTCGTTACCTTCAGTTCTGAAAGTGGGTGTTACTGTCTCACTTTTCTAAAACGTGATTGGTTTTAGCAGATGACAGCCTATCAGAAAACACCGGTACTGTTACGTCACGTCTGTACGGTGTAACACTGCAACGCCAGCATTTCTTAAACATGGTCAAATCAGTGGCGGAGAATGGACGGAGACGGAGACAGAAACTCTTCACGCCCGCATCCATGACCATATTTAGAGTCGATGTTTAAATTCACGGAAAAGATTCGTATTGTTTGAAGTGTGTGCCATTCCA
>JBBJLS010000134.1:22407693-22418861 GCA_037577275.1 Bryconaethiops microstoma | reverse complement strand
AGGGAGAGAGGGAGGGAGGGAGAGAGAGGCGGGGAGACAGGGAGGGAGAGAGAGAGAGAGAGAAATAGAGGGAGACAGGGAGGGAGGAAGAGAGGGGGGAGGGAGGGAGAGAGAGGGGGGAGGGAGAGAGAGAGAGAGAGAGACAGAGAGAGAGAGGGAGGGAGAGAGAGAGAGAGAGAGAAAGGGCAGGAGGGAGAGAAAGGGATGGAGAGAGAATGTTCGTATGTGTGGATCGTTCATGTACCCCGTGTTAGACAAAAAGCATCCCGATTGGTTTACTTAGCAAAATAAGCCAATCAGATTTTAGAGCGGGCTTTTATTTAACTTCTTGAGGACCGATGTTATGATAACTGTTATCGGTTCAGTGGAGGATTATGGCAGAGGGAGAGTGTCCCAAAAAATTAAAGTATAAAACAAATTTCACCTCAGACTACACAAAAGTATATCCTTGTTTAGTAAAGGTGAAAAATAAAGACAGTGTTGCGCGCTGTACTGTTTGCAGCAGTGATTTCAGTATTGCGGTTTAAATGATTGTAAAAGGCACGTTGAGGTGAGTTTAACAAGTGTCATTTCATGCCCTGTATTATTCAGGTCTACACTGCTTAGACACTTGGTTAGTTGCCAAGGCTGTCATGAAAAGACCAAACTCCTTGAAGACTTTTGTAAAGTAGCAATGGAATATGAATAAGGAATTTGTGTAAATAGTAAAAGTATAATCTACTTATGGCCTTCGTAATTTAGTGTGCTGACTAGAGAAAAAAAAGTTATTGGGGGGGTGGGGGGTGGGGGGCGGTGGTCGGGCCTCCCTTAAATGAGTTTTTGCAGTTTGGGATGTCTGCTATATGTTGGACCCCGAGTCGGACCCAGAGCAAGATGAACACAGCGCTTCATGAGTGACCTGCCTTTGCCTGTAGCCACAGCTCTCGGCGTCTTATCCGTGCTCATAAAACCAGCAGATAAATCTTCAACTAATCTAGTGCGTGGGGGCTCGACAGATGAGGGGAGCAAAAAGTGAATTTTGCATAATATGTCCCCTTTAATAAAAACATCATTTTATATGATAATAATGGTCTTCAGCTTGAATGTTTTACTCTTTCCCAATAGTCCCTATTTTACTGCTATGTATGTACAGTTCATTTTTCTCCAAAGTAAAACAAGAAACTGGGACTGTTGAGAACACAGGTGGGCTTAATTGAAACAAGCGGCTGCGTTAAAGGCTAGTCCAGACTGTTACTACTTTTTTATATGGGCACGTTGCAAAGTAGGACCATGGTGTGATTTATAACTGAATGTAATGCATCATACTGCACCATGGTACGGCTTTTCTCTGTGCCGATTCAGACAACTTCTGATTATCTCCCGCAGAAGCGGCTGTGGCACCGCGTTTGTTCTCCCGAGAAATTATGATAACAAAAGTCACCCCCAGCATCGCTCACGCGTTCATATCATCCGCTCTTCAATTTGAGTCTCCATGGAAACTGGTACAACTTAACGGCGGGTAATGTGTAATGATGTTGGTCTCACCACCAGAGGCAAGGCAGACCTCAGGGAGGGAGAGGGACAGAGAAAGAGAGAGAGAGCGAGAGAGATTGACACTAGGGACATAGGAGAAAATATTCTAGTCAAAGCTGCAGTCTGCGTAGTTTTCCTCTACTATTGAGAACGGAGGGAAGTGTTAAGTAGCCTGTCTTAGACATTCCTGTCCGTTTTCCACTAAGAAATGGCAGGACAGCACTGTCCACATTTCTGAGTGCTTCCTCATCAAAGAGGTTATGAGGCTGAATCTCAGTATGCATATCTGCAAGCTGCCACCTGTCGAAATCCGCATTAGCCCCAAAACCCACCAGGTGGCAGGTGCTTCGTCTGCAAGAGACATACACACGCATTTCTATGAGTGTGTGTGTGTGTGTGTATGTGTGTGCGTGCGTGTGTGTGTGCGTGTGTATGCATTAAGGTGTATGAGTGCAATAGGGGGTGTGTTAGGATGTCAAGGTGCTGTTGTGTTGATTGAGGAGCTGGAGAGGCAGCCTAATGATGTGGCTGCGCTAGATGCTCTGCACACCTGCCTATGAGTGACTCATAAAGCATCACTGTGAAAGCTCCCTGATGCTTCCTCCAATTCATCTAAAATATTAAACACTTTAAATGCTGTTTCATCTGCTGCGATTCTTTCATGTGTGAAGAAGGAGAATTTTGTTAAAGCATCATGAGGCATTTGACTAGTGACTTCTGTACATTTAAAATGAATATTAAAATATAACTAAAATTAATATTTTTGGTGCATACTTTTAAGCCTATACAGGTAAAATATTAGTTTCATATAGTTTTGAACACTGTCATAACAAGTCTGAAGCCTAATGAATGAAATAGATGAACACCTGCAGTTTAAGCAGTTAATAAAGTAAATGTGTACCTACTCATCTGAAGAAGTTTGTTTATCTTCTAACCTGTTTTTCTTGTGTGTTGTTTCAGGTAACCAACCATCCCCGCTGGCGTCAGTTGAGAGTTATAATCACGTGAAGAGAAAATGGGAACCTGTGGCTCCGCTACCCAGCGCACGCTGCTCTTGTACCTCCCTGCAGACCTCCAACATGCTCTTTGTCATCGGAGGGGTGTCACAGGGGCCCAGCAACGCAGTAGAGGCCCTATGTCTGTGTGAAAGCGTCTGACAAACACAGACACACGCTATAAAGAGACAAAAATGCACCCAATGCTGCAATTCTCCTTCTGTTGCCTGGCCGATGGTTCAGACTCAGACACTAGCTCTAATGTATCAAGTCTGTCCTTTCAACAAGGGAGATTATCTGCAGGAGTCTTGACAGCAACATACATCTCTGGATGGACCATACACTCTGATGCTGGAGGTCTTAGACAAACAAGCAAAAAAAAAAAGTCTTTATCTACACACAAACCTACATTGACAGAGGTTCAGTGATGCAGACGCCTTTGATCTGTTCAGTGTTTTTTCAGAATCAAAGCAGGGTACTTTTCTGGCTTAACTCAAAAGGAACTTAGGGCCATATCCACAATGCTGCCGCAGAGTTTGTCTGCAGTAGCACATTTAGCACTTTTTTCTATTACCTTAAAGGAAAAGTAGAGATGATGCGTGAGGAGTTTGTTTTGTTGTTTTGTTTTTTGTGGGGTTTTTTTTGCAGGAGTGGAGGCGTATGCCTGTGTGTTTTTGTATCTTCACAGCCATGCATGTGTGAAATTCAGCACTGTTATTCTTAGAGCAGAGAAGAGCTCTCCACTAATGGTTAATAACTGATGCCTGCGCTGTAGCATGGGATTCAGATCAGGGCAAGTTATGGAGATGGATTGTGTCAAAATTAGCCAGCTAGAGTGCAACCTCGGGCATTTCTGAGAAGTGTCTGAGCCTCACAATGTGCGTTTATGACATTCAAGTTCCCATATATAGAACAGCCATTATACCCTCTAAATGAGCAGTTGGCATGACAACTGAGGGTTTCAGCATCTGATTAGAGGTAACTTGATTGAAGCAGTTTGCTTACAGCATACGACTAGTGCAGCGGCTAGCCCGACAATGTCATGCCATGATCATGCGGTTTGAAAATGAAGAACCATTTACAAAGGCACTGTTGACAGCAGGAGTGATGACTGCTGTCAAAGGGGTGCTACCTGCATTTCAGAACTGAACACAATCCTGTTAGGTAATCTCCACACGAACCCCTCTGCACACCCACACACAGGCACACACATAACATGCTTTACTGGCACTCTTGTCATTGCCCAGCATCTCCACCATAGATGATTAGACTATGGCTTGTGGTCAGAGTTCTCATTAAGGCTCTGCAATCAGGAAGTAAATGACATACTAGGGGTTCAGGGTACAAGGGGGCACTCCAGAGGCATTAGTGTGGTTGGGGGCTGTTTTTAGCATACTGTTTGTCTAAAGAGGAGTGGAGTGACACTCATAGCATGTTGGTCATCCTGATTAAACCAGTGCCTGGTCTCTGATCGTCTCATGGCCTGCCATTAACAGGAGCTCCAGTGCTTGATACATATTCATGCACTCATATTTAGCCTGTCTACTGGGTGTGCTGCTGCCTCTCAGTCGTGTGTGTGTGTGTGTGTGTGTGTGTGTGTGTGTGTGTGCACACGCGCACTGGAGTGTTTGCACGTGTGTACATAAGGGTGACTTTCTCTGATGCTGCACGAATGACAAAGACATTCATTTACCTCCAGCATTTGAGCGACACATGCCTTGCCCGCCAACAGGATGATCAAAGAAACACATGCGCATACGGTTCTGCTCACACACACACGCACACATACGCACACCCACTCTCGTTCGGCACGTCGTGTTTGTTTAGATTTACACCTCCCTAATGATACAACTGTGATACTCTGCTGCTTGCCAGCAGTCTTTTACAGCATGTCACTGCAGAAATGTTAACTGATGATAGATGAGGGTTTGTGGCTTTGTGCAGCCATGACACACTTGCTTGGAAAGAGGGGAAAGCTCCAACAAGTATTATTTTTCCCCCTTCTAAAATAAAACAGTTTATTTTTGTTGTCCTGCTAAGGCTAAAAAAACAACACAAGCTTGGCTGCACTACTGTGTTTCTGGCATTGTGTGTGGCTTGAATAAAGGCTAGTAGACTCATATATGGTTTTGACAGTTGGTAACAGCCTCCAGGCTTTGCAGGAGCAGGCGATGTGTGAGTAAATTAGCTGAAATTATTCTGGAAACAATATACCTCTTTTTCTAACTTATTCTGCAACATGACAAGGCTCATGAGTGCAACGCACTGTAGTACACTGTTCTGAACCTGCATAAATCTTGTAGTCACAGACCCCTAACCAACCATTTCTTGTAATCTGTCAACAGTCTGTTCTTAGGAAGAGACATTTTATAGAAAGGTGAGACTGCACATCCAGAGTAGGAGCAATATAAAATACTTTCTTAGTATCATTCAATGATATAATTTAATGGGCAGTCAATGCAGATTTTACCAAGATGTTTATATTATTTTTATTTTATTTAACTATGTGATGACACCAAGATTGAATAGAGTTCCCAAGTTAATTTGTGCATTTGTGCATTTCTAATAAGGAACACAGAGTGTATAGAACACCTGGACCTTCAGTAGCAGTTGTGTTGCTGTGATTTTGACCATGTTTCTCTGTGTCCTGGATATTTCCCTGTGGTGAACCTCTAGTTTGGATCAGTGAATTAACCCAGTTTTTCCCCAGTGCTTTGTGTTTGATTGGTCTAACTGTTTGTTTTTGTTCATGTGTGAGGTGACAGGTTGTCATTGTTCATCCTTCTTTTCTGAAGAGCTGAGGTGCTGGGTCTGTCCTTTCTCTATGATGCTGTGTTTTGACCTTCGTAATTGGTGTGTAACTGCAGATTGTGCTAGCTGATGGGCGCTGATGGTGTCCAACACGCAGGGCTGGTACTATGTTCCAGAGCGTAGCTGAATCTGTGCCTCAAGTTTAGGAAAAAAAAACCTGCCAAAGAGGAGCTCAGTCAAAAAAAAAAAAACACCATTGTTAAAGCTAGTGTCCAGAGGATACAGTTAGTAATGATTCAACCCTGAATGGAATATCGTGTGTGAAAAGGTTTATGTAACATGCCATTGTGGTCTCATAGTAGAGAACAGTTTTATATTTCCAGTTTGTGCCTGTGGCAGGTTTTTTTTTTTGTTGTTGCCACGTTCACATCCCCTCACATCAGAAATAATGTTATGGTACACTACAGAATGACTTGAAGAGAATGAGCAGAGACAGCATGTTTGGCTGCAGCCAGCCATGGGGAGCCAGCACCCTTAGCGGTATTATTTTCCTATGAGTAGAATGAGAACTGTAAGCCCCACAGGTTAAGCTCTTCTAGATTTTTTTTATACAAAATTGAACCAGGATTGACAGTGATAGAGCTGACCACCATGTCAGCACTCTTTCCAGCACCAGAATCCACATGCTTACTCTGACAATCAGTTTGAAGCCATTTTTACATGAAACGGTCTAAAATGACGTCAATCTTGACTTTTTCAAGACCATAGTACTTATTTAGCCCGAGGTGTTTATTTGTACTAGTATAGAAATACAGTGTTATGGACCCTTTCTATACTGGAGCAATTAATGAATATCACAACTTTGGGGCTTTGGCACACAGGGCAGATTTAATTCATACAAGCACACCATCAGTGGCCCACTTTAAAGCATGAGTAGAAGCAGTAATAGGCCATCATAGCTTCATTACAATGTCTTGACATTCAGAATCGTAGTTTGGGAGGTTAGCTTGTGTAGCAATTTCTCATCATAGAGAAGCTCCTTACTGTTAGGTATTCATTCATCCTGTAAACTCTTCTGCATAAAATAACATGGATCCATTTTCATAGAAAATTACTTGTCATTGTAGAGAAAGATCTCAAAACTGTCAAACAGCGACAACAAAGGGTATAAAGCATGAATGTAAGAAGCGAGTATTGCATAGCACCAATATAGATAATAGTATCTGATGCTACAATAGTAGACCACAATTGCACCTAACAAGTTCCCTGTATTCTTAAGTGCAGATTATAACGGCCTATCACATGGAAACCTTTACTCAGACTGGCATGGTTGCTGACAGCGCTCTGGGATAACAGGTTCATGCAGGTTTGTGCCAGCGGCTCCAGTCCAGTAGTTCAGTGCCTATATATGTGAGGTAGTGCCTCTACTATGACTTCTCTAATAAAAGATTTGAGCATTGCTGTCCAGTCCTGTTTTGCTGTGTGCCAGTTCTTTGTCTCATCTTTTTCCCTCTAATTTTAGTGGAATGCGACAGCAGCCCCGCGGTGCACCCTGGACCAGGAATGCATCTAGCCAGCTCACAGAAAAGTGACAAATGGATCCCACTCAAATGTCACCGCCATTCATTATAGATGAAGTAGATGCCACCAAAACATCTTCAAATGTCGCAGTGAGCCCATGCAGGCAAAAATTATTTTCTTTTCCTGGCCTGTTATACTTTTGATTTATGACTCCGTGGTCAAATAGTTGCCCATATAGAAAAAAATAACAAAGTCAGGTCTTAACTATATGATTTACATTACGGGCCATTTCAGAGGAGAGATAGTCTAGAGCTGGAAATGTCAAATCCTTACACTCCAGGCCTGCTTTCAGTTCATTTACACAATTAAACACAATGCACAGACCGACACTAAGCCAGTGAAGGGCTTTCATGAACATTGTTTAATCCAGCACATAAATCACAGATGAACTAAGGGTACTGACTTCGCCTGATGTGGCATGTTTGACTCCTGGAGCTTTTCCTTATTTATGTTGTCAGACATTGACCTTTTAAGCCCCATCACAATAAAAAGTCCAGCCAATTAAAATGATGTCCAGATCGAGACTGTGCTTTTCTAAATTTCTCTGTTCATTACACAGTGACAGGCTGTATGATCTGGACAGTTAGAACATTGTGTCTTTCATGGTGAGTAAACTGCATTCCTTGACGCACTGTTTTTTTCCTACTTTGTGTATGTGAGAGAGAGACAGAACAGGGTATTTTTATTCGCTACCCTGGCAACTGGCTCTGACATTTTGGCAGATTTCAAAATCCTGAGCAATGGACATTCCAGGCTACCGCTGGGCTTTTTGTCATGACTGATTGCACACTTATCCCACCCAGGGTCTTGCTTTAGCATTCAGTGAGACGTAATAGGTTAAGCGTTTCCCTTTAAGGAACAAGAGCATGCTAGTCTTAGATGTTCAAACACATAATGTTGTTTTGGCCTCCTGTTTGTACTGGTAAATATGTATCAGAAACTATTTTAGATCTTCACTTGAAATCTCCTTTCTTGGTAGGAATGTTCTCTGTGTGTAAAACCTCCATATTTAACTGATTATGACACACAGCTAAACCCTTCAACCAACCACATGTCAGGTCAAAACTTACTCAATGAGGCACTGACACCTAGGGACATTTTCCAATATTACACCCTGGGGAAAAAGACATGCACAATTACTTGCCTAAGCAGGTGTTAAAATTTAATTTGTTCATTATTTGCCTGTAACTGTATGAAGTTTTATGAAACTTTATGAAGAAACCTTCAGAGTTTCTGCACTAGAGGCTTTACACTTGTGATCTGATCTTCATCAAAGTGAAACAAGCAGCAAATATTTTCCAAAACCGTATTTACTGAACAAATGGTTTATATCATGGGAGGTCATCAGGGTAAAAATTATTAACATTTTATATAGTGTCTAGTGAAATTTCCTCCTTGACAGTAACCTCTAAAAATGTTTTGCATTTGACATCTCCTGTGCAATATTTAAGAGCTATTTTGACTCATTCCTCTGTCCTGAGTTTGACCTGCCTCTGAATATGGCACATCACTTCAATGGGGTTTAGGTCAGTGAACCTCTAAAACACAGAGGCAGAAAAAAGTTTCAGTTTGCAGGCACATTTCTTGAAATAACATATTTCTCCCTCAGTGACTGCAAGTCATCCAGGCCCTGAGGCAACAAAACAGCCTCACAGAATTATACTCCCTCAGTCATGCTTCTTAGTCGGGATGAGGTGTTGGTGTTGCTATGCAGAGTTTGCTTTTCTCCAGACAAGACACTGTGTACATTTATCAGGTAGTTCAAAAGGATTTGGGTTTTTTGTCAACTTTAGACAGGTAGTAGTGTTTGTTTTGTTTTGTCAGGGTTTTTCTTCCATGGCCCATGGTAACCTCCCCGAACGCTATTCTTGTTTTTCTTCTTATGACAGACTTCAGGGTATTTTTTTAAGTTTAGACAGGCCTGCACATCCTTTGCAGTTTTTGGCCGGAATCCTGCATTCTACATTTTTCTTTGATCTCTGTTGGATAACCAACTCTTAGCGGGAGAATCAGCTGTGGTGACTCAGAGGTCTTCAATTTCTAACTTTGAATCCAATTTCCAGTCCAGGAGTTTGTAATCACTAGTCATAATGACTCCAAGGAGCCAATCAGCTACATCTACATTTCTATTAACTCACAAAATGCAGGGGCACAAAGTGGTCAGGGTCCAGAGTTGAAAAATTGTAATACAATTGCCAGAGTAGACTAATGAAGGGCAAATTATTTTAAACAATTTTGTAACTCTTCCTGATCTTAAATAACCTTAAAATATCTAATATATATTATAATTTTAACAGAAGTACGCTGTTAAATAATAATAATAACAGTAATATTTTCACAGCTGTACATGGTAAGGATTTTAGCAGCCTTTATTTATATCACAGTAATTCATGTAGTGTTGAATCAGACTACAGTACAGATTCTATTTAGCTATTGTCTTTCTGTGACTTATAAGCAGAGATTAGCTGCTCTGAGCAGAGGAGACCTTTAACAGCGCTGATATTAAAATCCACTTATCAGTGTGAATTATTCATCAGGGCCGTTTTGGAGGAGAAATACACAGAGTGACTATTTATCTCAGCTGGACCTGATTACTGCTGTTTCAAAAGTCACCAAATTGTTTTTCTGCACCACATTATTTTAAGGGCATCCTGAGTAAAGCTATTTGTGTAACATGATCAACAGTTCATGATTTAACAGTTTGAACATGGTGTCAAATCTATTTCCACACAATGAGAAGATTTTTATGAGCGAAAATAGACACAATTTGCTGGCAAAATTGCTGTTATTTCTCAGGTAAGCAGTTGAGGCCTCCTTCCTATTTCTGTCATCATATTGGATCATAATCCAATAAGGACATTACTTAATGATGTCTTGTATGGCCTTGACGCTTCTAGGGTAAGAGAGCTTATCCCCATGAAGCCTGCAGTCAGCATATTGGAATAGGTCTCTGAAGTGCACGCTTGTTTTTATAGATCCAACTATAGTGTACCAGAAACTCCTATGGCATCACTGTTGTAAGAGAACCTTTAATCTCTGAAACTGATTTTACAGAAGCCATAAAATACCTTAACATCTGTCGAAACGAAGTAACTTTTCAAAAAGTTCTAATAATTCATGCTGAAATGTTCATTCAATGCAAAGAACAGCTAGAAGTCTAGACTGACTGTGCAGTATATATACAGTACATGCATTATTAATAAAGATATTTCATAGCCTGTAACAATGCAGCATTGGTTTACAGTATATTACATCAGCGAGGCGTCAGTCGCACACCTTATCAATACAATATTTATTTCTCCGGTACAGTGCATTGCATAAGCTCATCAGTGCAATTCTTTTAAAACAGGCGGACAGCGGGTAGAAAAGAGCCTCTCCGTATTGACTGGAAAAAATAGCATTTGGCAGCATGATGCCAATGCATTTCAAAAAGTAGCTTCAGTTTAAACCCAGTGCCAAAATGCCATGCTTTAATGGCTCACAGGAGGTGTTTGGGATGCTTTTTTGTCTTCATTTCTCCACTGAATCATTGATGGACTTGGCATTGTAAACAGGCTTGTGGATTTTGCATATGAACTGTCTGCAAGTCAGAGGATTATGGTCCTTAACTCCAGTCTCTTATGTCAGTGGTTTCCAAACTTCCTTAAAGAAATTATTTAGCAAGAAAACATACATTTAAAAAAAATTAATTCACAAATCCTCCACTTATATACAGTGGTGTGAAAAATTGTTTGCTCCCTTCCTGGTTTCTCCTTTTTTCCATGTGAACAAATTTTAATATTAATCAAAGAAAACACAAGTAAATACAAAATGCTTTTTGTGGTGCAAAATGATTTTTAAGTGAGTCAATATCTCTAGCCACACTCAGGCCTGATTGCTGCCACACCTGTTCTCAATCAAGAAATCACTTAAATAAGACCTGCCTAACAAAGTGAAGTAGACCAAGAGAACCTCAAGAGCTAGACATCATGTCGAGATCCAAAGAAATTCAGGAACAAATGAGAAAGAAAGTAATTGAGATCTATATGTCTGGAAAAGGTTATAAAGCCATTTCTAAAACTTTGGGACTCCAGCAAACCACAGTGAGAGCCATTTTCCACAAATGGCGAAAACATGGAACAGTGGTGAACCTTCCCAGGAGTGGCCGGCCGACCAAAATTACCCCAAGATCACAGTGACGACTCATCCAAGAGGTCACAAAAGACCCCACAGCAACATCCAAAGAACTTCAGGCCTTACTTGCCTCAGTTAAGGTCAGTGTTCATGACTCCACCTTAAGAAAGAGACTGGGCAAAAATGGCCTGCATGGCAGAGTGCCAAGACGAAAAC
>JBBJLS010000134.1:22368321-22407593 GCA_037577275.1 Bryconaethiops microstoma | reverse complement strand
ACTTGTGTTGTCTTTGATTAATATTTAAATTTGTTTGATGATCTGACACATTTAAGTGTGACAAACATGGAAAAAAATGAGGAATCAAGATGGGGGAAATACTTTTTCACACCACTGTATGTGTAGTTCAAATGTAGCTTTTTCTGTGTAAAACTGGAGACTACTGTAAATAGCCACACAGGTTGTTTCTTTAAATACATCCCCAAAACTTATTTTAACATATTCAAACCACAGTCAGCTCTTTATTAAGGAGGCACAGACTTGTGAATGTGGTTTAGGACACTTAGGACATTTACTGTTAGCTAAAAAAAATATTCACGCAGACTTAGGACACGTTAGTTCTGGGTGGACTGCTCTTGGATCAGATTAATCTGTATTTATAACAGTCACTGAAAACTATTCTAGATCGGCACTGCTAATTTTAAAGTGGTTTGTGAAAACAGACCCTATTGCCCAAAAAGACTGCTCACATCATTCAGGTACACAGTGAATTTTTTTTACATTTTTAACTCAACAGGTTACTTTCTGTGCTCTTAACCACATCCAAATGTTTGTGCTGTGTAGTGATGTAAGGGATCCAATAAAGATGTTAGTGGACCAAGTCACCATGGCTTTCTGCACCAAGAGCCCCAATGTTATGGGCACTACCGATAGAGGTCCTAGAGGAACATGACTTGGAAACAGTGCCCTAAATGTATAATTAGTAATCAGAAGGGATAAGAGCAGTCTAAATAATTCATTAGAATGGCAGGTCAGAAGTAGGATTTTGTTTTTGATGCATTTTGTTTTGATCATTTATTCATTGATGCATGTATCATGAATTTGATATGTAAGTGGTCTGCCCTGTCCTCAGATAATAAAAAAAAAAACACTTTTTGAGCTTGAGGACTCTCTGATCATGAGCTGACACCTGTGTCAACTGAAAATGCTTCAAGAGTGCTCATTAAAGATTTAACATGCATGAAAACAGAGACACTTGGATGTGTCCCCAGAGGTCCCAGAATTTGCTCTGAGGAATACAGTGTTCTGCATTCTAAATAATGAACTATAGTAAAGCTTCTCTTCATCTGCCTCTGCACTAATTAAACCAGGCATGATGATATGAATAATCCCTGCTGTCATGTGATCCAAAACAATCCTTGTTCTGGATCTCAAAGCCAGTAGGGCATGAGCAGAACAAGGTTAAGGTAACTTTTCCACTTTAGTGTTGGGTGAATTACTTTTTGAAGTGCAAACACATTCTCCACTTGGCTCCAGTATTGTTGACATTTTTCAAGGTTTTATCACCAGTGCATGGCTGTATGGAACGTCTTGATTGACGACGTCTGCAGCGGCAAGAGGCTCTGAAATATGAGCATGCACCTTTTTGATTGAGAGGCCCGATCTGAGTTTTTCAAACCCGCTTGCGTGATGGGTCAGCGGCTCAGCGAAGATTCGGACGATAAGGAGATCGATGTTGCCGAACTGCAGGAGTGGTATAAGAAGTTTGTGGTGGAATGCCCCAGTGGGACGCTCTTCAAGCACGAGTTCAAGAGCTTCTTTGGTGTAACTGACAACCAAGAGGCTGCGGACTACATAGAGAACATGTTCCGGGCTTTTGATAAAAATGGGGTGAGTGAGGCAGTTTGATTTATCAATTAACCAATAGACTGCTTGAATTTTAATTTCAGAAACCCTGTGTTGATTTTGGTGTCAATTATGGATTTAATGAATTTGCCCTATTGGCTCAACAAGATTTGAGTTCCTGAGATATTGCCATTTTTCTTTTTCATAGGACAACACTATTGATTTTCTGGAGTATGTTGCAGCCTTGAATCTGGTATTGCGAGGCAAGCTAGAGCATAAACTGAAATGGACTTTTAAAATGTACGATAAGGACGGAAGTGGCTGCATTGATAAAACAGAGCTGAAGGAGATTGTGGAGGTAATCACCCATCTGCTTTCTTATCATCTATTTAACCACACTGACCCGAACATGTCTGGGTCTTTCACCTTAACTGTGAGGATGTGTGCACTACAAGGCCAGAAAATAGAGGCAAATGTTGAAGATCTTAATGTGATTTGGAGTGGGATTCATGCCACGGCCCTAAATATGTAACAGACACCTTGACATTGACATTTTAAAATGGGAGAGTGGCAGACAATGATTATCCATTTGACCTCTGTGATTGCATGGCCTATTAACTGTAGCTGTTAAGCCACTTGTAAGTAGTCTCATGAGCACATGCACACATCCCAATCCACAATCAAGAAAAAAGACTAAATTCAATACAAAAATTCATGGTATTATTTTATAACATATATACATACAATGAAACATGGAAAATTCGTATTCATATTGTATTATTTGCCCTGATTTTTCAGTCAATCTACCGAATGAAGAAGGCATGCCATGGGGAGCTGGATGAGGAGTGTAACCTACTTACCCCAGACCAGGTGGTGGATCGGATATTTGAACTGGTGGACGAGAATGGAGATGGTTAGTTTGTTATGTTTTAAATGAATACAGTGTCTTTCAGCGGAATTTGTGGAATGTGTTTGATTATTATAGACCAGGGGTGTCAAACTCCGGTCCTGGAGTTCCGGTGTCCAGCACAGTTTGATGGTGGTTCTCCTCAAACACATTCACTAAACCTGACAATTAACTGGCGAGGTGAACCAGGTGTTTCTGAGCACGGAAATCACCAAAACCTGCTGGACCACGGCGCTCCAAGACTGGAGTTTGAAAGGACTTTGAGTTTGACACCTCTTACAAGTGGCTTGACATTTAAGAAACCCATATCATGAAAAAAACTGCTTGTTTTCTTTTAATGAAAAAGGGTTGTTTTAGTACACAAAAGTTGTTCAGATATTAAAAAAAAAAAAACATTTACTCACTGGTCCATGTAAGGCTTATAAGCCAGTTTAGCTGCAAGTAGCCTGACTAAATGAACTGTCATGAAAACAGTATCTGAAACCCCAGCCTCTGCTGTTTAGCCCCGCCCATTGATGATGAAGCTGTAAGCAGGGTTTCAGTCAAGGCTGCTTTTTAAAGAGGCAGAAAATAGAACAGCCAATTGGAACAGGGGTCATTAGCATACATCAGTCTTATAGGCATGAAAACAAAACTGGCCTGTTTGGTTCTAAGGAATAAAGAGAAGCTGGACATTATTCATGTGAAAATAAATCATGACTGGTTTGGAAAATGCAAGTAAAATGTAAAATGCAAGAAAAATGTAGGATATGGGCTCTTTATTCTTCCCTGTGCTTTTACATAGAACATAAAACCCATTGACTCAAAACACTTATAACTGGCAAGTGCTTAAGCAAGGGCCTATAAGTGGTTTTTATGAGCGTGTTTTGAGTCAGCGTGGATCTCAGCAGATAGGTAGCTGGACTTTCACAATAACACCGGTTTCATAATAACTGATAAGCAGGTCACAGGAAAGCTTTCACCTTCTGAACAGCAGAGCTTCAAAGTCTCAGGAAGCCGCGAAACAGTAACAAGAGGCAGTGATGGTGCGCTTGTTTCTTGTGTTCACAGGGGAGCTGTCTCTGGATGAGTTTATTGATGGTGCGCGGCGTGACAAGTGGGTCATGAAGATGCTCCAGATGGATGTGAACCCAGGAGAGTGGATCAACGAGCAGCGGAGGAGGAGCGCCAACTTCTGAAGCCTGTCCAGCAGCCCTCAAGCTCACAAACCCTTCACACAACAATTCACTCAGTCTGTCCACATTTTACAGCTGACCGAAAAACACCATTAGTTCTGGGGATGAAGACTGAGCAGTGGTACAAGAGCACACAGAGGAAACCTCAGGCATTTTCCCTGGACAAGAATCGACTTTTCAAAGGGTAGAGCGAGATACACAGGGGGAAAAGACGAAGGAAACAAACTGTCACACCCCTTATACCCTTTTCTCACCTGTACAGCTTCAACTTCAACACCCCACTCCTTTAAATGTGTTTAAATCTGTCTTCTGTTATTAGATTTTAAACAAGATTAGTAAATCAAAGGGCTAACCATATATAAAATGTTACGTAAAAATGTCCCTGAATTCTGATTAGTTTAAAAATGAAAGTTTGTATTTCTCTGTATGTTTTTACTTTGATTAAGAAAGATAAAATATTGATTGTGTTATTAATAAGATTGTGCATGGTTGTATGTCAGCTGGTTCTCACAAACTGATAAATAAAGATAATGTGTATATTATGCTGTAATTGTGTTTTTCAGTTGTGATATCACATTTTATTTGACTGATGAGTTAAACAAAAAATGCATGATGAGCAGTCAAGCAGTCACTAAATCCAAAGAAGAGGAATTATTTACTGCAACATTTTTGGGCTGCTTCTAGACTGATGTGTGGAAATACATCGGGACATCAATGCTGTATGCTACTCAAGCACATTGTTGGCATTGATGTATTTCCTAATAATGAATATATTAATGTCCATTAGTGACTTTTTAGGAGTTTGCTCCATATTCAGTTTCCTGAGCACAAATTCGGAGAGTTGTGGGGCCAAACTGTGGGACTTAGAAGAGTGTTCTTATCATCTCATTTACCAGTTTATCATAATAAATTCTTTTGGTCACATTAAGCAATTTTAACAAAACAAAAGAAAATCCATAATTATTGTAAATAAAAGAATGACAATTCCTTATAAACAAGAAAGGTTACTGTAGGATGTTCATCCAAGGGACCACTATACAAAATGTCCTTTACTTGTAACTATATATATATATTACACCTTTAATGGTTTTAATGACATTGCATTCAAATATGCTTTAATATGGAGTTGCTTCCCCCTTAGTAGCTATAACAACTTCCACTCTTCTTGGAAGACTTTCCCCAAGATTTTGGAGTTTCTGTGGGAAATTTGTGCCCATTCTTTCTGTAGAGCATTTATGAGTTCAGGCACTAATGTTGGACAAGAAGACCTAGCTCACAATCTCCGTTCCAGTTCATCTCAAAGGTGTTAGATTGGGTTGAGGTCAGCCAAGTTCTTCCACACCGAACTCATCCAAACAGTGGTGGTGGAATAGAAAAGGTTCGTCCCCAAATTGAATCCAAATTTGGAAGCATGGCGTTGTCCAAAATGTCTTGGTATGCTAAAGCGTAAGGGACTGCCATTCACCGGAAGGTGTCCCAATATTTTTGTCCACATAGTGTACCCTGTAAACAGTAGGTGTTTTTACTTTTTCTCATCGCCAGGCGGCAGCTGTGAGTCCCTTCAGGAAATAAACAACACTCCTGCAGCTGCTGTAGCCACGTAGCTTAGCTTTGCTTGTTGTGTTGCTAGTTCAGTCGTACGTTACATGAATATAAATTTGTCTAAGAAATGACGAAGTAAGGACTTTGTTTCAACCTTTTGTCAGTCTTGTAGTAAACTTTATGATGTTCCAACGCTGGATAGAATTAGCTCACTATGACTCATCCCTACAGATCACTAACTTAGTCTGCATATAATCTTGAGCTTGGAGTGATAAGTAACTTTATCATACCTTTTAACATATTAAGCTATTATCCTACATGTTCACTCATACAATCTGCTTTTTTTTTTTATTACTTGGTGTTCTGTTTAACACCTTGCCAGAGTCAGACTGCAGAGAGCTAGCTAGCTAGGGTTGTATTAATTCTCCTTTCACCATGTTGTCATCCTTGTTTTTAATTTATTCATCTGGTTATTTGGTTGTCAGGTGTGTAAAGAGCCCAGGCGACAGCTCAGTGCAAATGAAGACAGACAATGTAAGTGGAAAGAAGAGGTGGTCACTTTTAAAACCTTTGGCAAGCCCCTTTTGTTTGAATTCTGACAGTCCTGCATAAAGTACACGTATTTAAGAATTCCTATTTCAGTTTATAAAACCTTCACTGGTTACAGTTTTAAAATTCCGTAATGTGTTAGCCTATCCTGGGGCACACTGGCTTGTATATTGTAGTGCTACCACTGATCCAAAACCTGATCAAACTTACCACCTCATGAAAAACCCCTGACATGGGTGTGTTAAAGCAGGGAACAGCTCTGAAGTGTGAAACCTCCAGGACCACACATGAGAAACAGCGTGCTAAAGGACTATAGCAGTCTCTACCGTTATGACATTTTGTCTCTCAATACATCGATGTATATCTGACCCGGTCAGCTCTCCACTACATCATTTTTCTGTAAAATTAATCACAGGGATGTGCTCAGTCACATTATCACATGCTTTAAGATATTATCTTGTTCGGCTCTTATTTGTTTTACTTGCATTTCTAAGTTCCCTATCTGATGTTAACCAGTGGAGGACAGTTTCTCCTTTTAAGTCTTGGTTCCCCTCAGTGTTTCCCATTTACAGGGTTCTTTTATGACCCTGTTGCTCCAGTTGCCCCCATTAGATTCCTGCCCTAGATTTCTGTAAAGCACCTGTAAATTTAAATGCATTTTTGCTGAATTTAGGTATGACCTGAAAAGGGCACATTTGTAGAAGGTTCTGTGTTGTCAGTAAGCTGATGTCCTGGTGTCCTCCTCTCCTGGTCAGTGTGCAGCTGTGGTCAATAAGCTGAATTATGTGAAGGGGGACCTGTTCTCCTGTCCTGCCACAGATGCCCTGGCTCACTGCATCAGCGAAGACTGCCGCATGGGAGCAGGTATCGCTGTCCTCTTCAAAAAAAAGTTCAGAGGAGTGGATGAACTCCTAGCACAAAGTGAGTTTCATGACAGGAGTATTGCTCCCTAAATACTTGCACTGACTAGAACTGCGCTTTAGGAACAAAATCACACAGTACCATTATACTGATATATATTTTGTGATTTCAGTATGCCTTGAAATGTGTTAAACCATGTTAAAGAACCTTTAGTGTGATGTGGGTCAAGATGTGGTATATTTGACCTGAATAATGTGTGTTTCATGTGTTTAGTCAGGATTATCACCCTGCTTACAGCAGAAAATGAAATATTTAGATATTACACTGACCTTGTAAGTATCATAATTTAATCACTTGTTACACTCCATCTTCTGTTCTCACAGAGAAGCAGCCTGGGGAGTGTGCTGTACTAAAGAGATCTGACCGCTTTGTTTACTATCTGGTGAGATAATTATCATTGAGGTTGTCAGCGCGGGTCAGGATTATTTCCTTGGTAAAACCATGTGAAGATCCATTGGAACAATCCCCGTACACAAATACAAAGAGAGAACTTGTTTATTGGCTTGTTTATTCAAAATCTGACATTATTTTCTTCACCCGTCATCTCTCCTTCAGATTACAAAGAAAAAGTACAACAACAAGCCCACCTATCAAACGCTCAGACAAAGCCTGGAAGCCATGAAAGAACACTGCTTGGACAATGGAGTGACCAGAGTGTCGATGCCTCGGTATGAAGCATTCATGCACTTTACATGATACATCACACCTAATAACTGAGTAGCTTCAAAGTTTGGTCACTGATTTTGCCCATTTTTTTGTAATTTGCCTATTGACAACCCAGATTTTCACTCATGTTTACAGAATTTTAGATTTTAGATCTTGATCTGTGCGTACATTAGAAATGTGCTGTGATCACAACTTGCATGTTAACTTAGGATTGGCTGTGGTTTGGACCGGCTGAATTGGGATCAAGTGTCTGTGATGATCGAAGAAGTCTTCCAAGACACAGAAGTGACTGTCACTGTATTTACACTATAGCTGCACTCATTGTGGCTGGATGTTCTGTTTGGAATTACCCTATGGGTGTTTTCTATCTTTCTGTTGGGGAGAACATTACAGTTCTTTGATAAAGATATTATCTATTAGCCTTTAAAAATGTCAAGCCAAACAACATAATTTCTTGGGAACAAATGAAGGGTCGGGCAGTTATAGACAATGTTTTTGTTCAGTCTGTTTATTTTCTGTTCTGAGAGCTGGTGAAGTACATGGATGAGCAAATGGTGGTGCATGTCCACCACTAGATGGTGTCAGTGTTTTGAAATACTCTAAAGTTGTCCTCTATAACATGTTTCCTTTTCAGCATCAGTCTGACCAGTGTTCTTGTTAAATGAGAATTTAAAAATAAATATTTCATTTTCATAAGCATACCTGTGTTGGGTCCTGTATGAACTTTTAAAACACACAAATTGGAAACGGGTGCTATAATGCTTTGTTGTAATCTGTTTGCAGTGCTACAGTGCATCAGCCACATCCAAAGCTATTACTTAGTATTTAGCAAATGTCTGAATACGCTTTTGCTTCATTAAAAACGTTACGTACATCCTTCACCATATTTTTAAACAGCAGTGAGTAACTTGGGGCAGCTGGTGGCCTGGTGGTTAGGAAGTTGCCCCTGCGATTGGATGGTCATGGGTTCGAATCCCAGGAATGCTAGTGGCATTATTGAGGTTCCCTTGAGTAAGGTTCCATCCCCCGCGCACTGCGCCACTGGCTGGTCACTGCCTCACTTGGTGAATGGGTTAAATGCAGAGAGAGAATTTCAGATTGTTCTCACTGTGTGCTGTGGTGTGTTCACGCATGACTATGAGGGGCCACTTTAATAACCAAGTATTAATGTAAATGTATGGTATAAAGTATAATGAAAATAAATATAATTTGCATATATGTAACCTAATATATAGATGTTGTATACCTTTATTTACCCATGTGGGTGAACATGCAGCAGATATGAATAGGCAAGAGCCATTTTTGGAATTGAAAAGTATCAAAAGTAAAAATGATCAGATTAGGCTCACAGTTAACTTATAAAGTAATGAGGTTGTAAAGCAGTCAAAAGTAGAATGCAGTTTTTAATATTAATGCCATCAAATTCTTGTAAATAAAGTTGTAACATTCACTTGTGAAGTTTATTATTCCACCTGTCTATATTTTTAAGGATACTTTTGATTATACAACTATACTTTGGCATTGCATAGTATTTCTTTTATCTATTTTCTACAAAACGAAAGTATGCACTAAACACGTGCATGTCATCCTAAAATCAACTAAATATTGGTCTGGGTTAGATCCAAAAGATATTTTAATAAAAAACTACTTTGTATTGAACGTTATTGTATTTATGACATGAATGATTTATATCTAATTTTAGGGTTTAGTCTGTTATTTAAAGCTATGTAGAGCAATAAGCACTGTAACACTAGCAGATTATTACATTGCTCATCTTTTAACAGTTCTGTTTCACGGGAGATGTTTATGGAAATTGTATGTTTGCAATGTGTTTTTTTTGTGTGTGTGGAAAATCAACCCTGATATGCTCAGATTATGTGCCTTGATTACTATTTGCTCAATTCAGTTTTTTGCTCAGACTTGATGACGGTTATTTGTAAGTGACCCTTATCTGTCATTATTGTAAACAGACCAGGCCTGAAAGGACCCGCATGTGAACGTTTTCAAAATCAATGACATCACATGCATGATCCACGTAACCTCATTTGACCCTGGATGAAGGTGACAATGATGTGCATTAACAGTGGAAAAAAAGTTCAAATATGTATCTACAGATTTAAGGATCACATTTGCTAAAAATCTGACTGAATTATAAATTTCAGGTGTTTCAGTGAGAAATAGAATAATAGACAGTGAGAGCAATTTTACAAGATTTAAAAGACAGATAAAAGAAGGAGAGATGTAGCATTAGAGAAGTGTCCATTTGTGACAAATCCTAGGGGGGGAAAGAGAAGAATTACTGTAGCTTTTGGAACTTACAATGGAAGAAAAAAAAGAGTAGATTGCTAGTCACTTAAAACCTACTGGTGATACTGAAACTGCTCTTATGTGGTAAATCTGCAGCTTCATATAGTTACAAACTGTTCCAATAATGGACTGGTGTCAGCACCAACTCTGACCTTATTAAACGGATCAAATATCAATCTGTTAATGACCAATCCATATTCATCACTGTTCATTAGACCCTGTTTACATCTGTTTGTTTCATGTGACTATTATTCGGACTATAGCCTCATTTTAACCATGTTTACACTTCAAAACAGTAATATGCAAATCAGCTCATATACAGCAACCAAATGCCTGTTTTGCTCCTTGTTAAAAGCATAATGCATTACACTGTTTATTCCCTTTCACCAGCAATGAATGTTTACAAGAAGATGGATGTTAACACTAATTAGTTTGGTGATTTGGTTGAGGAATGTGAACTAGAGGCAAATGCATTTACACTGCTATGACATATGGCTTAAATATGTCTCAGACATAATTGGTGTGAGTGATCAGATTCGAAACTTTTATACGTGTCTTGAGAGTGTATACACCTGCATTTTATGTTTATGAAACAACCGGGTGTAAAATGGACTTTAACAATGCTATTTTGTGTACATAATGACAACTTCTTGTTATTTGTAGGGGTGTAATGGTACATTAAACACCTTTATCTGATACGTGAGTGTGTGTGCGTGTGCGTGTTTGAACTTTGTAAGTTTGGAATTACTGGAGGTAGCCCATGTGCTGCTATATTAATTTATCACCACCTCCCCATACCCTATCCATCACTAGAAAAGGACCAGCATAGGACCACCACTGAGATATTATTTTGGGTAGTGGACCATTCTCAACACAACAGTGCTACTGATATGCTAGTGGCATAGTCTTGTGTTTGGTCGTGGTATACGTGTATTAGGAACAGCAGTATTGAGAATAGGCCATCAACCAAATATATAGAGCCTGTACAAATTGGAAAACTGTTTCTATTAGAATGGCCAGTAAGTGTACAGTGTTTAAGGACCCCGGCAGCACTACTGTGTGGCATAACCCGCACTGCTGTACTAAGAACAGTCTACCATCCAAATAATATCTGATCAGTGATGGTCCTACAGCGCCTTCAGCTGATGCTTCAACACCTGTAGGTGTTTTTGACAAACTGACTAGTGAATGGAAATTTTTCGTGTGGTATTGGATCAGTATATCAGGGTCGCTGCACAACCAGTTTAATTAATTTTGAGACAGGTTTAGTTTGAGTCCTTTAAAACTTTAAGTGCTTTTTTATAGCATTCATGGCGAAAGACCAGCACCTAATTACAAACAGGGGTTAAGTGAAATACTTACCCTATTGCAGGATGTTACTGAGCTTCTCATCGTAGTATTCATAGCTGTCTTGACAGTCCTCCCATGGTGTAAAATTGTCTTCCTCGTTCTCTACAAAAGTGGACCAAACGTAGGTGAAGTCCAGGGGCCTCATCATCCTTAGTTTGCACCCTGCCTGTGCCAGCGCCTTTAGCCCTGCCTGCACCTCAGGCTCCTCCCAAAGGAAGAGGCGAGAACAGTGGATGTTGAGGCGGAGCGTCTTCCGGACTCTCAATATCTCTGACAGCTTAGCAGCACATCCTGCACAGGGACTGGATGATGTGTACCAAGTGACCGTGTAGCGCAGCGATTTGTCATACTGGGGCAGCACCTGTTGAAAGAAGGCTTCCTCAGCATGACTGCCCGAGTGCTCATCCTCCAGATAACCACGGAGACCATCAGGTTCTCCTGTGCTTCCTTGTATATCCACCTGATAGCACAGGAAGGTCTTGTTTCGGCCAGAGGAGTACTCCACGTTTTTGAACTGGAACTTGAAGAAAGTGGGGTTGAGCCGATCTCTGGAAGGTACAGACAGTGATGGCAATGAAAGACCCCAGTACAGTTCCAGTTCAAACGCTCATGTTCTGTCTGCATCAGCACTGCCTAACTTTTCTTGCTCAGACACTCCTATTACCCCACCGTTGTGGTCTACGGCCTTTCACCCATCCCTTGTTTACACATATGAAAGTCAGCAAAACACTGTTGAAATTCAGCAAAAGCTCATAATCGTTGTGTCAGCACAACCTCTAATAAACGTTCTCTAATGAGTATGCCATATGCAGCACTTGAAATAAAGTGGCATGCTAAAGTAGTCATATTGCAAGTGTCCTAACACCACAAGGTTACAGTAGGCAATGGCGTAGAGCATGAGTTCATTAATCATTTTATTCGAAGTTTAACTTTACCAATCAGTCTCCGGTAGAAAAACTAGCGTACACCATGGCTGTCCTGTATTGCTATAAACAAACTATTGGTACTAAAGGTAAATCTCTGATAGCAACCATGATCCTTTCAGATTAGTTTATAATTCGTTAAAGAACCCAACGAGAGGCAAACTTGTGACTATTGCTTACCCAATGATGATCTCAAATGGAGGTAGCTCTATAGGCTCAAACTGGAATTCTCCATCCTCAGCACCCCCCTGTGCCCCTTCGACTGTCTCCCCGTTTCCCGTTGGCTTCTCATCCTCTACCTTTGGCTTTTCTGGGGCTTTCTCTGGCTTCTTTTTAATCTTCTCGTCCTTCTTGTTTTCTTTTTCTTTCTCTTTCTCCTTCTCAGCCTTGGTCTCCGCTTTATTTTCCTTCTCCTTTTCAGTCTTGCTCTCCACTTTCTTTTCTTTCCTCTTTACCATACTTACTCTGCTGATGGGCTTTTTGTCTGCCATGAATAAGCTGAATCCTGAGCTGTGCGTGTCAGGGAGTACAGCAGTGTTATTTGGCATACGTGTCAGAAAACCTTTCTATGCTCAGGGCATATGTTCATAGAGATGTTTCCAGTCTCCGGAGAACATGGAGCGAGGTGGTCAGAGAATGCTGCTGGGAGATAGAGGGGCAGCTGTTTCCGAGCTATAAAAAGATCCGAGAATAATGCAGTGTGGGTGGGGGGTTCCGCATATATTCTGTTATTTTAGACCTGTTACATCAATGAGGCAGGCACCGGTGACCTTACTTCTGTGCCGGGGTCTCATTCGCAACCCTTTCTTTGTTTTTCATTTCAAATTCAGAAAAGAACCCACAGGCTGTTTCTTGTAGATGCTCACCTTGATATAGCTAGGTATTTTCCTACCTGATTCGTCTGGTTATTAAAGTTGTCTGCACACCAACAACAGGCAGTTTATTAATAACCATTTTTTTTGGCAGAGGGGATAGAGTGAGTCATTCTCTTCAGATACTGGAGACCAGCTCAAGGCCATAATGTCCTCATAAGGCCAGCTAAAGGTCAGTTCAGCCACTGAAGCATATTCCAGTAAGCTCAATAAGCCCATTAGAAATCAGATACAGAAACATGATTTAAATTGTACTTTTCATACAAGCACATAAATGGACTTGTTTCTTGAGAGACACATCATATGTCCTCATGTGTTTGTAGACCCTGAATGTTTTAACATTTCTTCTGAAATGTTGCTGATGCTTTGCATTGAACATGACGACCTTAGACTCGTGTGGCTGCTCCAGAGCGCCCCTTTCTGCTGAGAGGGGTTTTCTATGGAGATTTTATATTATGAGCAAGCAATTGCAACTTGTGCCAGCTATAGTTGCACTTTAAAGCACCTTTCCTTTGGACGTATGTTCTTAATCTTGCCCGTTACAAGGGTTTTATCTAGGGAAATATTGTATATAAACATAGGATAATACAAGTTGCAGTGCACAGTGGGGGATTGTAATGGAATTTCATAATGTACTGTTAATGGGAGATGATCTCCTGTTGTGCAACAAGATAAACGTAGCTGCAACAAATAGTCATGGATATTTGGCCAGTTAAGGATCTGTTTGTAACTTGTTGCCTAGAGACATTTGCTCATCGTTGGCTGCATTCAGTTTCAGATAAAACATCAGATGCTCTGCTTAAAAGGAAGTTGCAAATGTTGGGCCCTATATACAGAATATGACAGCCAAAGAAAAAGCATTCCTGTAAGATATGAGACATACGGCGATGCTGGAATAACCGTTTACTACAGCCGAAATACGTGTGGAGCAATCAGTACCGTCAACACATGCACCTTGTAGTCTTTGCTTTGGATTTGCCTACTGAGTGTAATATAAAAAAAATACCCTGTATATTTCCCTTCTCCTCCAGGGGAAACACAATAACAGATCATTCATTTCAGCTGGGATGAAAATGGCCTGTCTGCACTCCGTTACAGGCCTGGTAATTACCTCTGAAAAGAATTACTCAGCAGAGAGAGGGAAATTGAAATTGAGGCGCTGCTCCCCCTCTTCCATTCGCACAGACACACTAAATATTCATTGCATCTGCACTGCACCAGTGCTTCCCTCTCAGTCCAAAATTGCATTTAGAGATGTGTAGCTGCTTTATGCAAATATCTTCTTCCAGTGACAAGAAAAAATATGTATTGGTGGCTGTTTAAAAATAATAAATAAAATGATATATATACATATATAGTGGGGGAAATAATTATTTGATTCCATGCGGAATTTGTACGTTTGTGGACTCTAATGTATGAGCTAGTTTCATTTTTATGAAGAGAGACAGAATATCAAGCAAAAATCAAGAAAAAACACGTTACATAAAAGTTATAAATTTAAAAGTTATAAAAGTATTTGATCCCCAGCCAGACTTCTGGCTCCCACAGACTGGCTGTGTGCCCATGTTGCACGCAGATTACAATCAATCAATTACAGAACTACACGGGAGGAGCCTGTTAATGATCTGAAGGCAGCTGAGACCACAGTCACTAAGAACACCATTGGTAACTCACTACATCATAATGGATTGAAATCTTACAGTGCCCACAAGGTCCCCCTGCTCAAGAAGGCACATGTACAGGCAATCTAAACATCTAAATCAGAGAAGGCTTGGGAGAAAGTGCTGTGGTCAGATGAGACCAAAATCGAGCTCTTTGGCATCAACTCGACTCGCCATGTTAGGAGAAAGAGAAATGCTGAGTATGACCCGAAGAACACCATGCAGTCAAGCATGGAGGTGGAAACATTATACTTGGGGATGTTTTTCTTCTAAGGGTGCAGGATGACTTCACCGCATTGAGGGGCCAATTGATGGGGCCATGTACTGTAAAATCTTGGGACAGGAACCTCCTTCCCTCAGCCAGAACACTGAAGATGGGTTGTGGATGGTCTTCCAGCATGACAACGACCCAAAACATACGGCCAAAGTAGCAAAGGTGGCCTAGCCTGTCTCCAGACCTCAATCCTATAGAAAATCTGTGGAGCTGAAGCTTCGAGCCAAGCAGCAGCCAAGAAACCCAAAGGATTTAGAGAGTTTCTGTAAAGAGGAGTGGGCCAAAATCCCTCCTGAGATTTCTACACCCAGCACTAAGTCATGTTTTGCTTGGGTATCAAATACTTATTTCACTCAGTGAAATGCAAATCAATATAACTTTTATGTAACATGTTTTTTCTTCATTTTGGGTGGTATTCTGTCTCTCTCCATAAAAATGAAACTACCTCATGAATTAGAGACTGTTCAGTCAGCAAACTTCCAAATTCAGCAGGGGATCAAATAATAATTTCCCCCTCTGTGTGTGTGTATATATATATGTATGTATGTGCGTGTGTGTGTGCAATCTTATGTTGTGTAGCATGTGTGGTTATCTTCCCCATCTTCACACATAAAATGAGTGGTGGTTGCTTTTGTGTTGTAGAATTTGTAATCATCTCGCTGCTATGAGATTCTGCCATCTCCATGTTGTGAGAAAGACAACAAAAAGCTGGTGTTTCCTTGGCGGCTGATATGTTTGAGAATATTTAAATCCCTTTTTCTATTTACACACCAACTGCCAAACAATACATTACAGGCCTTCATTTCCTTCATGGTTTAATGCTCTTGCTATTCAGCCATGCCAGCTGGAGACTCTGTTCAATTCCCTACAGGAATGAAATGTAATTATTTCCAATTACCAAGCCTGGCTGCAGCTTTCCGGTAGGCTGGATTTGTAAGCCTAGAACAAACATAGAAAACACTTATCTGCCATACTGTCGCTTGCTCTGATCTCCTTCATGGTTATAAAAGGTCATATCAACAGGGATGTGGAACGATTTTGTTTTTTCTTGCCTGGAAGCTAGCATTCAAAACAAAAGTTGAGGAAATCAATTTAATTTCATCAACAGCATCCTGCCTTTGGCCTTTTATCTTGCCTGATAAGAAAATAAGTGTGGGGGGGGGGCACTTTTGTTGTGTTCTTCTCAGTTATTTATTTGAATCATTTAACATTGAGGTGTAGAGCAAGTATAAAGAACATGAGTGAGTTAATATGTGTAAAACATGCCACATAACCAAAGCAATAAAAGTATCATCTAATACAACAAAAATCTAAACTACATTGTAATTAATGTGTAATTATATGCATCTATAAATATAGTCACTGTGTACATATACCCAGACAAAAAGACAGTTTGATGTTCCTTTGGGTAATTCTACAGTTTTTATACTCGGATGTTACAGGCACAAGCTGCTTTGGGATTTTAGGCATCTTTCCATTTTAAAAAAATCCCAGTTTCTATAAAGCTATTTTCAGTACCCAGTAAAGATGCCCTTTCATTTTATTAAGACCATAGTATACTGTAATTGGCCTTTAGGTAAATTAGTGTCTCTAAGTTCTTTGGAAGTGGTCGGCAGCGTTCTGGTCTTAGTGTTTTGCTCACCAGACTGAATATCCTTTCCACTGTTGTGGTTGTGGCCGGCACTGTAAACACTTTCTTGGCCACTTGTGAAAGCAGAGGGAAGTCAATGGACTTCCGCTTCCAGTACTGTAGGGGATCCTCATCTGTAGGCTCCTCAAGCAAATAAGCGGAGAGTTCCTGCTCCATACTCTTGGCCTGCGTGGTCGGCCTTTGCTTGATGAAGGAGAAGAGCCTGCTTCGTTTTGATGGTGAGGGCTGAGTGTCTGAATTGGGCTCAGGGGGACTCACTGTCTGGGTATGTTTTCCCACCTCCTCCAGAAGAACCTGCTTGTGCCAGTCACGGTCACTGCTCCAAGAAAGCTTGAACTGTGGGTCCAGGGTAGTTGCTGTCACATAGAGAGGATCTTCCAGAATACCTACTAATCTCCGATCCAATGCCTGAGACAATCCCGTCACAATCCCTGTGCACTGGTGCGTAACAACCTCTGCCAGGTGCTTACGCAGCCCCAGCACACTAGGGAGGGCAAGGCTGATGGACACATGCTTGTCCCCCTTGACCATATCTGTGGCCTCTTCAAATGGCTCCAAGACCTCAACCAACTCCCGCAGCATGGCCTTCTCAACATTGTTAAGGGCCAGATCATTTCTGTCCACTATGTCTTCCAAGAAATCCACCGACTCAAGCATCTGTCGTACTGTCTTAAGCTGGGCGTTCCAGTGCCTGTCTGAGGCCGAAGGGCCTAGTCCATTGCCAGGGCCGAACACCTGGGCAAGTTTTTCAGGAGTCACTGTGGCAATGATATAGTTGTAGAAGCAGGCTGCTTTGGTGAGAGTTATGGACAACTGAGGGGAAGAACGGATTCCTTCTCGGACACATTGACCCAGCGAGCGGGCAAAACAGTCTATCCTACACCGATCCAGGAACTGATTTAGAGAGTTGTCTTCTTCAGCTCCACTGACAGACTCTTTACCTACCCCAGTGCCAGCCTCTTCGTCACTACTGTCTTCCTCTTCCTCATCTTCCACCTCACCACTGCCATGAAGATAAAAACCAGGCAGGCGGAAGGCAGATCGGCTTTCACAGGGGGAGGGGTCAAGAACAATACGGAACACCTTACCTGAGATGCCATTAGCCAGGGAGATTTCGTCAAAGTCTGTGAGCATACGCTGAGTGTCAATTTGATTTGGCAGCGGTAAACATGCCAACAGCGCCGATTTGATCTGCCAGTCTGTAGTGATGAAATGGCATGTCACTCCCATGTAGCCAGAACCTGTGCTGAGAGACACAGCGTTGCTCCTCCACAGGTCCAGCGTCACGCTACAGGACTCGGCCCCCGCCAAAGCCAGCTTGGTAGCTACCTGTACTTGGTAGGCGTAGGCCGGTAGGAGCTGCTGCTGTATGTAGTGGCTTGGTTCTGGGACGTAACGGGGCTCCAGGAGATGAAGTAGCTCCCGGAAGCCCTCATTCTCGACAATGTGCACAGGCTGCAGGTCCCGGATGATCATCTTAGCAATGGTCTCGGAAATGAGGGACTGCCGTGGATCGCTGCGGTCAAACTTGGCCGCCCCCGCTCCGCTCTGGGTGGCCGCTCGATTGGCTTCTCTTATGGGTGCATAGGTCTGCACCGTCCCTGTAGCGTAAGCCTCTCGTTTCACATCTTTCTTCCTCAGAAACTCATCATACATTGCTTGGTGTTTACGCTGTGTGGAGGTGGAGAAAGAAGATAATGTCAATTAATTATGCAGCACTTGCAAGACCTGACCATCCCTCCCTTTGTTAACATCTGTATACATGCATATTTATTATACTCATACTCCCACAAAAGCAAAAATGTTCTGTCTTACTGTCACTAAGGGCAACAGCGAGGGGTCTTGCTGAATTACAGCAAAACAGAAAGACGGAATGTACCAAGTTTTCGAACCTTTTCATTAGTAATTGTGCCACATGCCTCTATTCTAACTGCCATACACCAGTTCACGACGTCGTCTGGATCAAATCCAGTGGCCTGCCCGTCGCATTACCTTTAGATGGGTAACGAAGTTAGAGGTAACTGTCCTCTTGGCCTGTATCCGAGTGCCACAGGCTTTGCAGTTCGACTCGATTTTGCCATTTTCCCCCTCGAATACGATATTGAAGTAATCCAGAATGGAGACTCGAGAATTTGACGCCATCGGTGGTGAATCTCGAGTCCTCTACGGCGACGGAGGATACGAAACGCCCGACGAGCGACCAAAAATCGTATGCAATCTCCTCTTCACACGATTCCGCAGCCTAGACAGCAGCACACATGTCACACATAATCTCGGGCTGGCTGTCTCATCCGAAACGACACAGATCGCATCTTATAGCGCAACTGTAACCTACAGCATCCGCAGGGCTGTGTTTACACACTCCAAACTCTCACTCTTCCCACACACACACACACACACAGGCCGAGACAATGTGGTGTCAGCGCTGGTCGCCCCCACTGTAAACAGCTCTATCTAGCCCAGGAAGTAGACAGTAAAGGGGAGGGCTTCCCCTTCCCACGACCATTTTGACGGCTCCCCATCCACAATTGGCTGAATGAACTAATATGCCTTCAAGAGTATTAATGCACAAAAGCTGTCAGGATGATCCATGTTTTACCAAGCCACTGAACTACGACGTTTTATGGGTCTGTATCTGATTATTTGATTTTTTTTTTTGAGGGGGGCTAGCTTGCATTCAGATCCATCACCATTAAGTAACAATGACTGATGCTGCAACTCATTCAAACACTGAACTTTTACTGCGTGTGTTATGTCTCGGTCAAGCTGAAACCACTTCTAAAATGAAAACAAGTCACTGCAACTCTATCATCAGATAAATGCATTGTTAACGTAGTTAGCAAGCTAGCTACTCTGGTTCTTGTGGCACAATGGCAAAAATACGGTTGTAAGTAGTTTTAAAACTGTAAGCAACAGCTTAGACGCTTCCTTTTTAGAGGAAAGCCTGTTCACACATAGGAGGGAGGGGGAACGTTAAAAGGCAGGATTTCTTAGTTGCAAACGAAGAAGCTGCTTGCTAGCCAGCTAAGCTAGGCAAATGTAAACAAATGACTAGCTGCTGAGACAAAAACAGCAATAAAAATCTGTGTGATTCATAGTCTACTGAGTGACCCTGACAGACTCACATCCAAGTGCTTCTTCAGGTTTGAGCAGGAGGTTTTCGGTGTAGACAGAACGTTCTTTGTAGGCAGACATAAATTGCACTGGACATAAATGTTATTTCCACGTTCCTCTTGGATTGTGAAGTGCCGTCTAAAGCGCCATGCAAAGAACCCAACCTTCCCCTTCCTCCCCACTGGAACCGAGCACGCATCCATCGAGAGGAACCACACTGATCTAAAGTTTCACAAACACTAAGCCACCAAACAGACAGAAATGGCTGGTAAGTTGGCTAAACACTTTGATACGCCCCCTGTACCCCCCTGGTGGACATGATTTAAAAAATACAAAGTCACATTAGCTTCAAAAAATAAAATTAAAATAGACACAACTTTCATTAGAAATCGTATCAGGAGAACATGAGGCAGCCTTCCAGATGTGTTCAACAATATTCCACATTCTTAGATCTTCTTACTGTCTGACCTGTAGATCAGTATTTGTTCCTGGCACTTATAAATCTTACTAATACATGTTCTGCTTATTTAGTGTGTATTAGTGAATGTATTTAGGATGCATTAATTATTGGCCAACTATTATGCACCGTTGTGTATTTATTTTACTGTAAAGTCTTGTTCAACTGCATTATTTCTATCCTCTCTGACAGGCCATGGGTCTGTTTTGTACTATGGACCTGGAGTAATGTCCACTCTCAGTCCACTGTGTACTTGGTGCCTGGTTGGGATGACTGAAAAACACTTGAACATCTGTACCGAAGGCAGAGCTTGCATATGTGGAGCATGAAAAGGGTTGCCATATAATTCTTCGTTCCCTGAACTATGTAGCAACATTTTCCACCTTTCCAAATAAGCTTTAAGAGAAATGTCATTTTTTAAGGTTTGAGTTCCACAGCGGAGTTTGTGTGTTCTCCTCATGGTGCCGTGGGTTTCCTCCGGGGTCTCCGGTCCCTCCCACAGTCCAAAGATATGCGTGTCATGTGAACTGGGGATTCTAAATTGACCATAGGTGTGAATGTGTGAGTGTGTGTGTGTAGGCAGGCACACCGCCCAAGGTGAGACCCTGCCTTGCACCTGTAGACCCTGGGACAGGCTCAGGATACCTAGTGAGGATTAAGCAGTTACAGAAAATGAATGAATTAATGAGTTCCGCAGCCAGAGTCACGTATTCTACACCACACACTCAAATAAGTAATGCATATAGCACATAATGAAACCTGAAAGGAAGTTTCACATCACATTGCAATGTTGTTTATTAGGAATACACAAACCCTAAATATTCTACACTACTCTGTTGAACAAATGACCCTGGAACAATACTTGACTATTTCAACACAGATTTATACAGTATATTCCTGAGTTTGGAGTGTAATTTTGGTGCAATAAAGAGACCGGTAGAAAACCATAAATAACAAAATAACTGATAAAATGTTATTACTGTTACTATCCTTAAGCTTTGCCCTGAATTTTGTGTTTCTCCTTCATCTGAGCCTGCATCTTCTTTCTAGTATCCAGAATCGAACACTGCAGGGTTGCAATCTCTGCTGACAGACTGATTACTGCAAATAAGAAGAAAATGGCATTGTGGTTATATTCAAAGACATCATGAATGCACCATGTCACAACTGAATGATATAAATGGCATGGGTCTTATTTGCTGCTAACATTTCTTTCTAAGTTGATTGAGAAAGAAAGGTTATTACAGGTCAGAACCCACAGAGCAAACAAATATGCATGCTGTACTCATGTTGGCTTATTGGGAGAATATCTACCTATTCACTTTGGCTTATTTACCTTGTCGACTCTTTTTCTGGAGAAATGCAAACATTAGAATGGGTGTTTGTTGCTGAATGTTTAGTGGGTTTGCTCTGACTTAGACTGGCTGGATGAAATAATTACTCTTGAATTTCTTCCATAGAAACAGATAATAAAGAAAAGAGTAGAACATGCCTTTAGATCTCTGTTGTTTCCCCATGTATCTACAAAGTTATAACAAGTTTTGTATTTGTTGAATAAATACAGGCTTTATATTGCTGTACTCTTACCCTCTTTAAAAGCAGCCTGAGCCTGCTTAAGGTTCTGTGGCACTAGGATGCCAAACCAGTTCAGTGGATCTTGATGCTGAGATGGAGATTTCTCACTTGTTCTGCTACACTGAGGCTCATTTTCACACTGTCCTTTAGAAGTATCCTCTTCCTTAGCTTCTTTCTGTTTGACATTTGTTCTCCTCCGAAGGCCTGCAAATAAAGTATTTTCCTTCTCTGGTTATGCTAGTTCAGCATTTTTAAAGATGACTAATAGTTGGTTCTAGCTGTGTAATTACAGCACTTGCCCAACTTCACAGATTCAAAAGCATTTTAAAATGCTTTTTTTGAGTCCATTTAAAAATATTTAAAAATTGACAATCCTAGTGAACAGGCTTACCTCCTTCTTTTGGTCCTATATCCTCTACCGTACCACTTTCTTCCAGTTCTTCCGATCTGAGCTCTGTCCGTTCGCACTTGAACGTCACATCACCCTGGGCTGAGAGGCTGTGTTTCAGGAAAATAAAGAACAGACTTCTTCATCCAGCTACTTTGGATACTATTTTGATGAAGTGGTGTATAATATAGTATCATTATACTATATATATATATATATATATAAAATATAGTATAAACAATTGTTTATACTATGCTTGTACATACACAAATCCTTGCACCTTCTATGTTCAAACGCCTTGATTAAGGTTTTTAAATCAATCGAAAGAAGGCTGAGCGGTCTGATAAAATATTTTATTTTATTCTATTCTATTGTGTTCTTAATTCTGCTGCTTTGAACTTTGTACTGTCCACTTTCTGCTGTTACTAATCGAATTTCCACTTGTAAGACTAATAAAGGTTTATCTTATCTTAAAAACAATGTATGTGTTTTTTTGCCTTTTTATTTAAGTGGCAATTCATTTTGCAATTGTCAATTCAATATTCAATCTCTTTATTCAAATTGATTGCATCTCTTTATTCAAATTGATTGTACTGCATGTTAGGGAGAAAAGCTCAATTGACAATTTTCTACTGTCAGACCGCTCATCAAGGCGGGCCTTCATTAACGACATCACTTCCGTGTTCATGGCCTCACCAGAATCAATTCAGCGGAGTGATTTGTTCATTTAGAGCAGAGATTCTCAAAGTGTGGGGCGCAAGAAACCTGGGGGAAAGTCATACAGAACATACAGGCCCGCCTTGGTGAGCAGTCTGACAGTAGAGAATTGTCAACTGAGTTTTTTCTCCCTAACATGCAATGCAATCGCCAGGGCGCTATTGCATTTGAATAAAGAAAATGAATATTAAATTGACAATTACAAAATGAATGGCCACTTGAATAAAAAGGCAAAAAAACATGACTATACGAAATGCAATTCAGTGAATAGTTATCCCATTTTTTATACAAAATATGTTGAAATTAATAAAGGATAGCATCAGGACTTTGCACAGTGAACTGCCAATTGCAACATGTATTGCCATTTAAGTTTTTGTGCTTATAATCTTCCATAAACGATGACTGATGATACTAACTGGGGTAAAAGCAAACAGATATGCTTGTAGTGTAAAAAACAAAAAAAAGGATTTTTTGTGCATTTCTCATACAGAGGCTAAATTTAAGTATATATACAGACAAGCAGAGATCCATTTTTAGTGATTTTATTGGTCTTCTATAGCTCTGAAGTAGTCAGGGACAGTTTAGTTTGCTGTAAGGGTTTTGATTTAGATGTTGCACCTGGGGTAAACACAGACAAGAGGTTCCATCTCACTGGCATATTGTAGAGCTGAGACCTGCTTGTTTCCCATCGAGTAACGTGCCTTGGATATGTTAAACCATCCCTGTAGGAAAATAATGATCAAACATTAGCCTTCCCAAATACTTCGGTATACACTATATGGACAAAAGTTTCGGGATGCCTGACTGTTACACCAACAGGGAAATTAATGGCATTGCATTCAAATACAGACTATAATATGGAGTTGGTCCCCCCCTCTGTAGCTATAACAGCTTCCACTCAGAAGTCTTTGCAGTGTTTCTGAGGGAATTATGTAGAGCATTTATGAGGCAGGCACTGATGTTGGACAAGAAGGTCTGGCTCGCAATCTCCGTTCCAGTTTATCCCAAAGGTGTTGGATGGTCAAGCTCTTCCATACCAAACTCTATGTCTTTATGGAGCTCGCTTTGTGCACTGGAGCACAGTCATGCTGGAATAAAAAAGGTTCTTCCCCAAACTGTGTCCACAAGGTTGGAATCGTGACGTTGCCCAAAATGTTTTGTTATGCTGAAGCATTAAGATTACCTCTCACTGGAAGTTAGGGGCCTAGCCCAAACCCTGAAAAACAGGTGTGTCCCTATACTTTTGTCCATCTGTACTACAGACATAAAACACATGGTCGCTGTTAATGTAAGTATATTATTTCACACCAGGTTTCTTACCTCTTCTATGAGTGAGTTTACTTTCTGTCTTTTCTCTTCCAGAATCTCGAGTTGATCCATAAACTGCAGTAACTGCTGATCTAGACTCAGAGACTCAGGATCAGGACCCATTTCAAGGGTTTGACTCTGAGCTGGGTTTGATCTGACCTGATCTAACGGTATGTGTCGTAGTAGGCGAGAGTAAGCTTCTCTCCTATCTCAGAAGATGTCGTTGATGTTTTTGTCAATGTCGAGATATTCAATGTTGCTAGTTGTCGTTCGCCACCGCCATAACAGGTCACATGACAGCAGGAGTCAGCTGATCTGAGACCAGTGATGAGGTCACTGCTCCACTCTCGCAGCATTTACGCAGCATGTCCAGAGATATTCTACGGACATGCCCAGATCTATAGACAAATTGTAACAACATGCTTCCAAAGAAAAGCCAGACAGGACCATCTAAAGATCTGCAAATAAGAAACAGAAAAACAGCAGCTGAAACATTTATCTGAGACTAGAAAAGGTATTTTACGAATCAAAATTGCTAATAAATCAAATACATTTGAAGATAAGTATAAAACACATTATGAAATGCAGTATCCGCTAATGTTCTCCTCATTTCTTCAATCCTCAATTTCCTCAAGTGTGTGAAGTAGCTTTTCCAACTAAGCGTGAGTGAAACTTCTCTTTTTTTTCCAAAAATGTACCTGCAGAAGCTCTGGAGTTCTGAAACAACATTCTTTTTATTCCGCCCAAAACCTGCAGCACCTGAATAGTGGACAGAACAAAAGAATAGTAGAAGCAGCATAACCATTAATATATATATATATATGTGTGTGTGTGTGTGTGTGTGTGTATGTATGTATGTACACAGTGGATGTATGTACACACTGAAGTAGTAAATGTTGGCTTACTGTTTTTGAGACTACAGTGAACAGTTTTAAATAAATGTAGCTATTAGTACATAACCAATATTTAATATATATTCCTATGCATTCAGTTTATTAAATAAAAACGGCTGTAAAAAGAGTAAACTGCCTTTAGAAGACAAAAGCTCTCATTCCCATACCGGGAGTCGAACCCGGGCCGCCTGGGTGAAAACCAGGAATCCTAACCGCTAGACCATATGGGACTTGAGTTGAACCAGCACAGTTCTCTTTCTGAACTGTAATGTAATTCCGGACCAACGATCATGCAGATGTTTTTTTATTTGTTTCATTCATTGCTTCACTTATTCAGAAGAGAAGGAAGTTTTGTAACGAAAATTGAGAATCGGGACCCAGAAGATTAGCTAGGAGTTTATATTCTACGATGTTGTAATTTGGGTTTAAAGTTAAGTCAATAAAGAGAATAAAGTTAATACCCTTGAAATATTTGCCACTGAGACGACTAACTACTCGGCAAATTATTGTATGTGCTTTAACGACAGTGTAGCAGACTTTTACAATGTTCTTGGGTCGTTCTTTGATGAAGGATTCTCAGCTCCCCGATAGCTTGCCGTGATCGTATAGTGGTTAGTACTCTGCGTTGTGGCCGCAGCAACCCCGGTTCGAATCCGGGTCACGGCATGAAGCGAGACTCAGAGAGGAAAGTTTTTTTTATCAATCCTGATATCTCACGCAGACATTATTATTGATCTATAACAAATCTGTCATTAAGATAATCAATAAATTATTTTGTCATTGGTATGCTCAGTGCTACAGAAGAATAAAAGATAATAAGACTAGAGATTTTTTTAAATAGACAGTAAGTAGAGCAACATAATTACAGATACATTGTAACCCTGACATTGCTGTATGTAAAGATTTAGTGTGCGGTACCAGCAGATCAGTAGTGCAAAATGAGTTATCAGAGTGACTTAGTGTTCATGCAATAAGAATAAAAATAAAATAAAATACATGATGAGCGAATGAGATTAGCATTCGCACACCATAGTAAGCATTAAGCGGTTACCGAAAATGAATGAATGCATGAATGCTTCCTTCGAAACCCAACTAAAGACGTACCTTTTCGCTCAGTATTATGCCTCTTCTTGATCCTATTTTCTAATTGTTTTTCTTGCTCCTGTTTTCCTGATCTAGACTGTTTGTGTTTTTGTGTACTACTGTCTGTCATATGCTATTTGTTCTATGTCTGAACTATTATTATTAATAGCAGTGGTGGTAGTAGTAGTAGTTGTACTACTAATAATAACAATAATAACAACAATAACAATAATAATATCAGAATCGTGTTTATTTGCAATATATTATTATATAATAAGAAATGTTTTTGTTGTTGTTTTGTTGTTGTTGTTGTTCTTCTTCTTCTTCGTCTTCTTCTTCTTCTTGTTATTATTATTATTATTATTATTATTATTATTATTATTATTATTATTATTATTATTATCATCATCATCATAGACCCCCTTAACGGAACGTTCCAGTCCCCTTGTACCACTACTACCTCATCATTACCTTCCTTGTCTGTTGGTAGGAAGTCCTTTGCGTACTCGGCTAAAATCTCTTTTATCTTTTCTACCAACCTCATCTCCTCCATCCAGTTGGGCCCATCCTCTGTCTTGGTAACTTTCACTTCTGCATTTTAACACAGAAAGAACATGACTCAATATTGCACTTGGTAGACTATTGCACATCATAGCAAAGTCATGCACATTGTGATACACATAGAGATAATTGTTTAATAAGAAAAAAACTTTATTTATCCTGAGGGAAATTATTGTGTCATTTGCATGCTCAGTGCAACACGAAAGAATAAAAGACCATAAGTCAATTAAAAAAAGATAGGCAATAAACAGCAGTGCAACACAATAATAAGAACCCTAGTGTAACAAATAAGTATATAACACTAATGTTGCTGTGTGTAAACATTTAGTGTACTGTACTAGCACATCAGTAGTGCAGAATGGCTTATGAAAGTGGCTCAGTGTTAATACAATAAAAATAAATGCAATAAAATAGTAGTAGATGGTTAAAGTAATGCGATTAACATTCAATACCATTCAGTCAATTCACAGATTAAAGTCAATTCACAGATTCAGTCAATTCACAGATTGAGTTTTATATTGCACAAATCCAAATCAGAACAGATTAATGACATAAAAACTTAAACAAATCACGTGCAGAACAGTGTGGAATTATACAACCTTAATACAACACACGTTTTATTTTAATAAATACCGAAGTCTAGGTTTGTTAGATGAGGTGGGCGTTAACTTCAGACATTAGTGTGAGTTTGTAACCAATCACAATTCTAGATTCTGCAAACGTCACGCGTGTTCCGAGATTACCGTCCAATTGAAAGCGACGCTCGCCCATTGTGGGGCTTTTCTATTGGCTGTTTCTCCAGAGAACCCCTCTGGTGTGAATATCTATTGGGTGACGCTGTCGCACGGCGCTGAAACTTTGTGGCACCATGTGTGGATTGTAGGTTAGGTGTAATTTATGATTGAGGTGTGTATATTTTTTCACAGTTTGCCAGAAATGTTCTGAACCGTACATTGGTCTCCTGTGTCTTGCTTCTGTCTGTGGCATTTCTGAGCCAGCCTCAAACCACGATACCTCCCTTCACTTTGATATTCCATCCAGGGTAAGTTGAGAATAACAGCTGTCCTATTCAGTAGGAAAGTGTTGATCGACTAATTATTCATTTGCAGAGTTCTTTAGAAATCCTGCATGCGTTAGTGCTGTATATTACTGAATATTATGTTTTGTGTTGTACTTGCTTTATGCTTTCTCTCATTCTTTTAACCTTTTATTTCTCAATTGTGCTACTACCAGCTCCTTTCCTATTATCCTGTAGATGGCAAAGGCAACCCCACGTCACCCTTTCTGGCCCAGGGACCTGTCCATCCCAAACTACGTGGAAAATGACCGCTCCATGGCTGAGTTAGTCACACTTCTGTTCTGTGTGTCTGGGCTGTTACTGCTGGTAACCTGGGCTCTGACTGGGCGAAAGGTGTCTGGAGGAAGGCTGAGTGGCTGGAGAAGGTTAGCTCTGTGCTGGTTCATTGTGTGTGGCTTCATCCATGGTGTAATTGAGGGCTGGTTCGCGCTCTACTATACCATCATTCCAGCTGACCAGAGCATCCTCTCCCAACTCTGTGAGTTAAGACTTGAAAACTTTCTGAAGTTTGAACTTAGCAGTTTCTGCTCTTCAGAACTAGGCCAGGTTTGGAAATTTCCATTCAATATTATGTTCTAGGACATAAAGCCTACATTTGCAAAATCATATTTACTTATTATATGTGGGTGACACAACCGTGACTGTTTGTGCAACTTTATCTTGCAGTAAAGTAATCCTTGCAGTTACTGTATTAGTGTATGGTGTTCATTAACAGACCAGGCTGAATGAAATCCATATCGTTCTTCCAGATATCTGTGCCATGCTCTCTTAATAATTGTTATTTTCATGTTAGTCAATTTTGCATTTAGCCTTAAGTTTTAAGCAGTTATCGAGCTCGTTGAGCCTGAACCTGGAAAAGAAAACACACACGGAAAGCAGAACCTATGGGGTGAACCTAAAGAAATTCCCTGTGAAACTTTAGGGGTTTTTTTGTTTGTTTGTTGTTTTTTTTTGGGGAGGGGTGGGGGGGTGGAATACCTGTCAGCCCCTTCAGAAGAAGTTAATCCAGAGCGATGAGTCTGTCGATCCAGATGATCACCTTAAATTCAAGGCTAGAGTTCTCAGTACTCCTTTTCTCTTTTTTGTTCTCCACAGGGAAGGAATATTCAAAAGGTGACAGCAGATATGCCATGTAAGTTTTACACACACACGTACAATTGGTTAGTTCATGCTCTTCAGAATTAGTCTCTAATAGTTTTTTGTTTGTTTGTTGTTTTTTTTTTTTTCTTTCTAGAGCAGATAATTTCACCGTGTGCATGGAGACAGTGACTGCATGCCTATGGGGACCTTTCAGTCTGTGGATCGTTGCAGCCTTTTTGTTCAATCGCCCCTACAGATTTGTCTTGCAGCTAATTGTATCCCTGGGTAAGCTGATTTCTTACGCAGAGAGAATGAAAAGTACGTCTGGTGAAAACACATTTGTCATGATCATCCATACTATTGACTTTGCATATGCAGGTCAATCTGACCTATAAGGTAAAGGATTTCAGTCTGATGCCCAAGGTAGATATGAAATATGAAATGCATTATGTTGTTAAAACACCTAAGTACTATGTCGTTGTTAGTCACTTAAGTAGCCTGTTCTCAGCAATCAGCTGAGGTCAGGGCAGGTGCATCGACATAGGTGAACTAGGCGGTCACCCAGGGCCCCACAGACTCGAACCTACAGCTCAGACACATTAATCTTGATTGCTAAGAAACGCATGTCATCTGTTACAGAAGGGGTTTCAGAAAACTTTAAAACAATATAAAGAAAGGCATCTGGACCAGTGCATTAATATGGATCTTTACAAACAATTGCAAATATGAGCACAGTCCTGTTCAACCTGGCTGATTTATCCAGACAGGCACCTTGTTGCTTGTTAGTTGTGGTGACGCTGACCTGTAGTGTGGTCTTTTACATAGATGCGTTCTCAATTGTTGAAAAATATTCTCTGATCACTGCTGGCTCGTTGTGAGGAGGCCTGTTAGCGGCATTCCTTTGTTTGATGGATTAAGAAACATTTTTCATAATTTTGCAAATGTTCAGTTTAGAAAAGACAAAGTTAACCTTGGTGTAAGCCAAGAGTTTTCAACTTCATTCCACATCCAGCACAGTTTCACCTATTCCTTGATCTAGCACACGCAAACTCGCGGAGTATCAGTAGTAACTGATGAGCTGGATCATATGTGCTAGAGCAGAGACGTCTGAGACCGTCTTAATGTTCATGATTGTCTGCCAAGTTTAAAAGCCTTGTGTCCAGCCTTGTGAAGCAATCAGGAAGCGACATAGAATATGGTACAACCAGGCCTGTCCCTATCATGAAATTGTATCTGAAGTTTAATTACCAATTGAACAGTCTTTTTTGTTCATTATGTGCAACTATTAAAGTATCATATATTCTGTGGTCAAATTACTTGATTAGCTTCATTGCTTCTTAGCTGTGGATTTGTATCTCTCAGCTGATGACAGACACAACTTGAGCTCAAATAAACAAACATTATTTGTCTCAACCCGACTGATTGAAACACACTCCCATTCACATTCTGTTTGATGCTACCGATAATTATGACTGTAAAAATTAAAGACTGAGGAAAAGTGGTGGGCTTGAATAATTGTGATCAGTCCAGAGAGCTGTGATTACACAATTGTGACAGGCCTAAGTACAACATACTCAAACTCTTCACTATCGGTATACGATGATTAAAATGAATTTAAAAATGTGTTGAAACGTAATTCATAACATGTTCATAACTGTCGGTATAATTCTGTGTCTCAGCCCTTGACCTTCATCTCTTTTCTCCACAGGTCAGCTGTATGGAGCAGTGCTCTACTTCTACACTGAGCACCGAGATGGATACATCCACAGCGAGTTTGGCCATCCCATCTATTTCTGGTTCTATTTTGTCTTCATGAATGTCCTGTGGGTTGTCATACCTCTCATTCTTATTGTGGACTCATGGTGTCAGCTGTCTGCCACTCAAACTTTGTCAGACAAAACCACTCACAAACATAAGTCCAGATAGGTTTGAAGGGAAAGGATGTATCATACACCATTCTAGGTGGTATCTGGGGAATTCTGGGTGATGTGCTTAACCATTTTGTATTTTCAGGAATAAACTCACCTCACTTTAATCTGGCGGTTGTACTGTGATGCATCTACAGTAGTTCCCTCTTCCAGACCTGGACACGACCTGCCCTCTTACACGGCAGCAGAATTTGCTCCATGAATCAGTTCAGTCAATTGTGTATATGTAAATAAAAGACGAATATGATGCAGACGAGGACTCCAGTATTTGGCGGACAGTGATCTTGCCTGCCACGATACTGCTGTCATAGAATACCCCACAAAATTACTGAATTAAAAAATCCTCTGACAAAGACTTCAAACTGGTGCATGCATCTTTTAGCACCGTTTACTGACATTTGACTGAAAGAAATAAAGGAATGAAATGTCTTTCTGCACATGTTTGGCCTTGCTATAGGGTGTGGATTATATAGTGTGTGGTCAGCTTTTGTTCCCCTCCCTAAATAAATGTGCATTATTAATTGTGCAATACATATAACCTAAACAAGTACATACCAGAAAGTCCAGGAACAGCACTACACCAAATTATCACTTTAGAGAGCCTATTATACACGATATGGACAAATGTATTGGGACACACCTCTTAATTATTGAATTCTGGAGCCCCTTCCAGTAAAGGGCAATCTTAATGCTTCGGCATACTGAGACATTTTGGACAAAGCCATGCTTCCAACTTTGTGGACACATTTTGGGGAAGAACCTTTTCTATTTCAGCATGACTGTGTCCCAGCGCACAAAGCAAGCTCCATAAAGACATGGTTGGATGAGTTTGGTGTGGAAGAACTTGATTGGCCACACAGAGCCCTGACCTCAAACCCATCCAACACCTTTGGGATGAACTGGAACAGAGATCGTTCCCCTTCTAAATGTTCTACAGAATGAATGGGCACAAATTCCCACAGTCAGAAACACTCCAAAATCTTGTAGAAAGCCTTCCAAGAAGAGTGCAATCTGTTATAGCTGCAAAGGGGGGACCAACTCCGTATCAGGTCTATGTATTTGAATGCAATGTCATTAAAGTCCCTGTTGGTGTGATAATAAGTTGCCCCAATACTTTCGTCCATATATTGTAAAATGAAGACATGTTTTGGGTCATTTTTTTAATTCTGAGAGGCAAAGCCCAAGAACCCCCATAGTAAAGGCTTAGCCCACAATTCATGAATGTCTATCGACTCGTCAGTTTGTGAATTCTGTTCTGGAGAAACAGGATGTCCAATTGGGTTTCATGGCTCTAAAAGTTCCTGCACAGAATGTTTACGAGCACATTCCTTGAACACATCCATTACTTTATGCTGACTTGTGTTGTTTTATGGTGGTACTGCGACACGGTTCTGGCCTACAACAGGTTTTAAAGCACATTCCTGGCAGAGGAGTACATGCAGTGTGTTACGAGGCAAAATAGTATTTTCCCCAAATCATTTTAATATGAACATTCTTATGAAAATACTGTAGTTTTACTGGTTGTTGTGTACAGAAACATGTTTATATCGTATGCATTGCGACCCGTGGAGATGGTGAAGTTTCTTTTCAACACATCAACCTCTCTGAAAGACTCTCGGGAGCTGAATTCCGCAGAAATGTTATCATCCTTTAGTTAAAAGGGTTCTGACATAAAGAAATGTGTTCTGTAGTGATCCTCCGTCTCCGTATGAACTTTCTCCGCTGCAGATGAATGTAACTCGTTTAAAATGTATATAATAACTATATACTTATATATAATTATATGTACACGACTACAGCAGAACACATTTGCTGAAACCGGAGAGGACTGTGACTACAGTCTAGAGGTGTGGCCTATAAGTCAGTCACCACTGCCGAAATAGCTCAGTTGGGAGAGCGTTAGACTGAAGATCTAAAGGTCCCTGGTTCGATCCCGGGTTTCGGCATTTTGCTCTTTTACAATTTGCTGTGTAAAGAAGGTTCTGTTGTTCAACCAATCCCAGTCTACATTTACAATACTCTTTTTTTGTTTTGTACAAATACAATAGTCTAACGTGTGAAAATACAACAAGCATAAAAAAATAAGCTAAGTTTGGCAGCTGCCAGGCCTTCTTCCCGTTTGTTATATAGACTATGTTGACAAAAGTATTGAGACACACCTGTTTTTTAGGGTTTGGGCTAGGCCCCATACTTCCAGTGAAGGGCATCAGTGCCTGACCTCATAAATATTCTACAGAATAAATGGGCACAGATTCCCACAGAAACTCTAAATCTTGTAGAGAGCTTTCCAAGAAGATTGTAAGATGTTATATCTGCAAGGGGTAGACCAACTTCATATTAAAGTTTATTGACTTGAATGCAGTGTCATTAAAGTCCCTGTTGGTGTATTGGTCAGGTGTCCCAATACTTTTGTCCCAACAGTGCAAGTTTGGCATCTGACAGACCTTCCTCCAGTTTATTATATACCTATATATACGTGTACCACAACGTTTTGTGTTCAAAACGCAGTTTTTATTTTGTAGAATTTTACTTCTACGATTACCATATTTATTTATTAGTAAATTAGTGTGTATTCATCTATTTGTACCACGTGTGTAAATATATGTGTAAATATAATTGTGCAGCATTCATCGTTCACAACCAACAATCCAATAGAGCTTTATTACAGCAGTACACATTTCTTTATAGACTAAAACATATGAGCTTTTGGAAACGCTGCAGCATCAGTATTGTAACTTTTGAGTATTTATCACATTTCCCCTCATGTATAGTGTTCTACCATGTTAATGTATATATGCTGTAAATAGCATGAGTGATGAAATCTGATTTATATACCGCTTTAGGCACACTTCCTAATTCATATTTATTAAAGCCTGCATGCTACTGTTAGCTGAACATTTTGCTTAGCCTTTGACCAAGCTTAGTGTCGAGTTCTTTCGCTTTTGCGTTCACTTGTTTCAAGGCAGTGCGGGCTGAGGCAGAATCTGGCTGCAGCTCCAGAACTTTGCTAAAGGCTTGACGAGCTTCCCTAAAGTCCCCCAGCTGCATGGAGGCTTGGCCAAGCCGGAACCAGGCCTTTACACTCTTTGGGTCCATCGCAGTGGCTTTGGTGCTGCTGGCTCTGGCCTTTGCTGGCTGACCCAGCCTGAGCTGACACAGGGACAGATTGGAGTGGAGCTCTGCTTTCATAGTTCTGTACTCTTCCTCATTTGGAATGTGAGAGCTTTGGGTGCCTTTAGCCTCTTTCTCTCTGTTGTCCTCTCCTTTATCATCTTGTTTTGTTAAATCATTTTCCCTATCTCGGTCCTCCCCTCCTTCTACCTCTTTACAGACACCTTCCTTTTTCATGGTGTGTCCCTTTAGAGTGATGATCAGCTTTACAGCACAACAGTAGGACTGTGCGGCTCCCCAGATGTCCCCCTTCATAAACCGCTGGCTGCCCCTCAGTTTATGAGACTGGACCCAGGCCCATTTCTCTGCAGGAGTCATCTGCCAGGTTTCTTGGCCAGGTGTAAAGGAGTGAAGATATAGAGAGAACCACTGAAGCTGTGCTTCGTCTTCTGTTTTCTCTGACCGGGTACCATTAGCATCACTGGACGCTGATTTGGAACGATCTTGATAGGATCTTACGGTGAACTGCAAAGTAAAGGAGATAAATGTTTTCAGCAATATAATTGTAGTATAAGATAAGATAAACCTTTATTAGTCCCAAGTGGGAAATTTGTATTGTTATGGCAGAAAGTGAACAGTACAAAAGTAAGAGCATCAGATAAAAAAAAAAATACAATAAAAGCTACAACACAATGTTACAGTATAAAAAGTACACTATACAAATAATACAAGAACATAAATAAGGACACTTGTGTTTATATATGTATATTGTGTAAACACAAGTGTCCTTATTTTGTATTATTTGTATATATAAACCTATATAAGTATATGTATGTGTACACATTGAATGTATGTATGTATAAATGTACATAGTATAAATTTCGATGTATGAGCACTGTGGAAAAAATAATAATATTATATATATATATATATATGTACACATCAGAGTGTCCTCAGTTGTTTCGTATATTATCTGAAGTGAGAAGCAGCAAGAGCCTTTTTCATCTCATATTTTAATGCTTATTAATGCTATTCACTGTAAAACAAAACGTGCAGGCTAATTCTAATGGTGTAACATTTAAATACACAAACATTTAAATTGCATACCTTTTAAGCACTGTTACCTTTTAACAGTGCTTAAAAGGTATGCAAACCCAAAATTAATATATAAGAAGTAATTGGGAAAATGAAACCTGAGTCTACATGCTGTGTTTGCTCTAATGAACAGTAAGCAGCCAACTTTCACCAAACAAATACAATGTTTCAAACAAGTTTCAATCTGTGTGCATATCTGTATGGTTAAAGCAGACTTGTGTATTTGTGGCATCTCCAAAATCTACTGATGCCACCATCTCAAGATGCATCCGCAAGACTGAGTGAGTGAAACTGTTACTGGCTGAGCTGAAAACAACTATGTAGAAGTGAATATAGATGCAGCTTTTTACCCGTGTCTCTCACTAACATAGAGAAGAAAGATTTTTGAGCCGTTGTCCTCAAAATCATATACATTTTGAACAGCAGGATATTGTGCCAGATTGTGGGCGTGTTAGAGATGTGCATTGCTCAAAAGCCTCTTAACTGGCAAATAAACATCCCAATAATCATAAAGTTATTAAAATGTCTTTGAATGAGTTTAAATAAGATCTCGCCAGAAATCATCAGAAAATCTGTCAGCGGAAGCGAACAGTTTTTAAGCAAATACTAGGTACGGTGTTTACTAAAACTACGCCACAAATAATCACAATTACCAATATAATTGTAGTCATACAGAGAAATTATTATACATTGCTTAAAATGGTTGCCATAATGAAGTACATAGAAGAAGTACAAGCATGTCGCAAGAGGATGACCTCCCAATCCCTCAAGTGACTACTACTCATATTTTCTGTCTCTATTGTCTCTTCCTTGCATGTGCAGATAATAAAAAAGTAAAGCTGCATAATGAATAAGTGTTGATCAAACATATCTACACTACATTGGAGGGTGTTTTTCCTGAACATGTTATAGATCCTAACGGTTGTGATTTTTTTGAGCTATTTTGTTAGATGGTGGTGTGGCAGACATTTTAACTATCTGAGCCAAACAGAGTTTTGTTTAAAAAAACAAAACATATGGTCGGTTTCCCGGACAGGGATTAAGCCTAGTCCTGGATTACGTAGTGCTGTGAATAGAGGAAAGGGTAGTCCAAGACTAGGCTCAATCCCAGTCTGGGAAACCGACCCATAAAATGTAATCTTAATCTCATGGAAACTGCGTGTGATTACACTCCTGTCATACCAAATTGAATGTTGAGTTTTGCGTATGGTTATAAATCTTCCCATCAAACAATAATCAAAAGCAATTTGCAAATGTGGGAGATTCTAAGGAACCTTGATGAGACTACTTTTACTTTTATTCACTTATGTGAATTCACTTATGTGTCTACTGTCTTAACATGCTAGTCTCAGAGCCTGAAGAACCACTTCTACTTTGCAGATAGAAAGAAAGAAAGAGAAAAAGTAAAATCATAAGTAATAATCTGCATCTTATCTGCTGCTTAATGCTTGCATGCCATCTGTGTCTTTACCTCACAGCTCTCTCCAGCCCTCATGCCCTCCAGGCAGCTCTCTACAATGTCACAGTGTCCCTCTCCCATTTGCAGCAGGACCCATCTGTCCAGTGGAACCTGCAGCGCTGAATCTTGGGAGCGAGGATGCTGTGTGACCTGTATATCTGAATCATCACTGACTGTCCCTTCAGCCACGTTTGGGCTTTGGAGGTGCGTGTTGTTTTCTGTGTGTTTCTTGAGGCACACTCTGATTTTACACACAGAGCCTATTAGAGGGGTGTTTTCTCCTCTTTTTCGCTCTGCTGTCCATCTCCTTTGGACCTCCCAAAGACCAGCAGGGCTCACTGAGATCCATGAAGCTTCAGTGGTAACTACTTCTTCTTTGCTTGTTTTTGTGTCCATTAGCACCTACGTAAGCCTAGTGGAAAAGCGTCATTATTTGGACAAACAAAACATCTTTTCAGAGAATATACAGATGTTATAGACCAAATGATACTTTAAAATTCAGACATCTACATTAACGGGTTAAGAATTCTAGACGTGGTTGTTCCTACTGGTACATAAAAACGACTGTACAAAGAAACTGGCCCTGAAGAAAACACTGTGAGGTCAAAGTATGGCTTGTTTACACTATATGGACAAAAGTATTGGGGCACACCTCTTAATTATTGAATTCCAGTGGCCTCTTACTTGCCGTGAAGGGGAATCTTAATGCTTCATCATACCAAGACATTTTGAATATGGCCATGCTTCCAACTTTGTGGACAGTTTGGGGAAGACCCTTTTCTATTCCAGCATGACTGTGTCCCAGTGTACAAAGTAAGCTCCATAAAGTCATGGCTGGATGAGTTCAGTGTGGAAAAACTTGACCTCAACCCCATCCAACACCTTTGGGATGAACTGGAACGGTGATTGCGAGCCAGGCCAACATCAGTGCCTGACCTCATAAATACTCTACAGAATGAATAGGCACAAATTCCCACTGTAATCTTGTGGAAAGCCTTAGAATAAGAGTAAAAGATGTAATGGCTGCAAAGGAGGGAACAACTCCATATTAAAGTCTGTGCATTTGAATGCAAGGTCAGTAAAGCCCCTCCTGTTGTAATGGTCAGGTGTCCAAATACTCTTGTCCATATAGTGCCGCTCTTTACCTGAAATGTCATGGGCTGTCAGACAGCAGCTAACTCAATGATGACCAGGCACCATATCCACTTTCGCTTTAAACATCCGTCCTCAGTTTTAGTGATAACCCCGCGTCCCCATAGCGAAATGCACGCATTGGTGTGCGTGAGGAGAGAGTAATACGAGTGATTACCTGCAGACAGGGAAGATTTGCTGCAGTTTGTTCTACCAGGCTGGATATTTCATGTTGGTCTCAGTTCGATCCGTCTGTTTGGAGGAGACTGGTTGTGTACACACGCAGCTCTCGTGCGCCCCCTGCAGGTCCGGGGCTGAGCTCTGAACCTGCACTTCCTGGGTTAGACACACGAGGGCAGGCTTCCTCCAATCAGCTTCCAGAATTTACAACACAACTACAAGCTTTACTCCGGAGTGCTTTTAAAGTATATTTACAAAATACAAAATTAACGATAATAAAAGAAAAACAAAATATACTACTACTACTACTACCACCACTAACATTACTACTGCTACTACTAATAATAGTAGTACTGCTAATAATAATAATAATAATAATAGTCGTCATCATCATCAGCAATTACCTCCGAGATCAATAAAGATTTCTGATTTTGAATAATAATAATAGTAGTAGTGGTAGTAGTATCAGTAGTAGAAGTAGTAGTAATAATAACAACAACAACAACAACAACAACAACAGCAATAATAATAATCATCATCATCACATCAGTATAATAATAATCATCATCATCAAATTCCTCCGGGACCAATAAAGGTTTCTGACTCTTAATAATAATAGTAATAGTAATAATAGTAATAGTAATAACAACAACAACAACAACAACAATAATAATAATAATAATAATAATAATAATAGTAATGATGATGATGATGATTATTATTATTATCATTACTATTGTTATTACTATTATTAATATTATTGTTATAGTAATCATTATTGTACACTTTTACATTGCAAGGTGAATAAAATAAAATAAAACACACATGCATAAAAATTAGATCAATAAAAGCTACTTAAATTCAGCTCTTTTATCTAGATGAGGGATGACAGAAACATTACAGGGACAAATTCAAAATGAAATAAGCAATGTTGGTGCTTTTTTTTTTACTTTTGCTATGTTAAATGCGATTTTATTTGCTGTGCTAGGTATCATAGTATCATAATGTTATTTGATGTGTTATGTTCTTCCCTCACTGTTAGATAAAAGTTCCATACTCTCATCTACATTACACATGTACATGTACTCCAGAAAGATGGAGACACAGAGAGATAGAGAGACAGACAGAGGCAGAGAGAGAGAGAAAGAGACAGGCATACAGAGAGAGACAGACAGACAGAAAGAGAAAGCGGGCAGGGGACAGAGGGAGACACAGAGATAGAGATAGTCAGTCAGAAACAGAGAGACAGACAAACAGACACAGAGACAGAGAGGCAGAGAGAGACAGAGAGAGAGAGAGAGAGAGAGAGAGAGAGAGAGACAGGCAGACAGTCAAACAGAGAGAGAAAGAGACAGTGAGAGAGAAAGAGAGAAAGAGAGTTATAGAGTCAGAAACAGAGAAAAAGAGAGAAAAAGAGAGAGAGAGACAGTCAGAAATAGAGAGAGAGAGTCAGAGCGAGAGGGAGAGAGAGAGGCAGAAAGAGTCAGAAACAGAGAGAGAGAGAGAGAGAGAGAGAGAGAGAGGCAGTCAGAAACAGAGAGAGAGAGACAGTCAGAAACAGAGAGAGTCAGAGAGAGAGGCAGTCAGAAACAGAGAGAGTCAGAGAGAGAGGCAGTCAGAAACAGAGAGAGAGTCAGAAACAGAGAGAGCGAGTCAGAAACAGAGAGAGAGTCAGAGAGAGAGAGAAAGAGAGAGAGAGAGAGAGAGAGAGAGAGAGAGAGAGAGAGAAAGAGAGAGAGAGAGAGAGAGA
>JBBJLS010000134.1:22330537-22351996 GCA_037577275.1 Bryconaethiops microstoma | reverse complement strand
GTGTGTGTGTGTGTGTGTGTGTGTGTGTGTGTGTGTGTGTGTGTGTGTGAGAGAGAGAGAGAGAGAGAGAGAGAGATTAGAACTTAGGTCTCCCTTTGTAAGGTTTGTAATGAGAAATGGTGATGACTGGATTGGTTTCCGTGGTGAGGGCTTCAGGTTTCACTGAAGAGTGCAGCACTTCATTATTCTGGAGAGAGTCTCAGCAGCTGAGTTATGATTGTGTGCGTACATACATGCGCATTGGGACAGTACTGTGTTGCAGATGTTGTATGCAAATATTTTGGCAAGCAGGGTCAAGTGAAAGTCAGTACACACAAACTACAGAGAACAGCCAACACTCTTCTTCTGCATATTTTAATTCACAATTGCTGCTTAATGGGTAGAAATAAATCTTAAAACATGGCTTGTTATTGCATATTACATATACATGTATATGTATGTGTGTGTGTCTGTATATATGTATATAATGTGTGTGTATATATATATATATATATATATATATATATAATACACACATGCCTTAACAAGCCATGTTATATACACACACAAATGATCTAAAATATATATATATATAATATTCTTTTGCCAGTATGTTAAACTAAAATAAACGCAAATAAAGGTAAGCTTCCTTAAAAGATTTGATGCCATTTAGAAAACCTTTTTAAAGATTTTTTAAAAAATGCATCATGTTAAAGAAATTGCATCCACTTCTACACAGTGTCATCGTCTTATTTGTTTAGAGCTTGTATGAGTAGCCCTCAGGGCTTTTACATTCTGTCCTTCAACATCATTGTTATAGCTCTGTGTTCCACCATATAGGAGACAGTGGAACATAGAGCTAGCAGAAGGAGAAAAATGATGGAAGGGATAGAGATAAGCGATGGGCAGGCATGCTTGACTGCACAGGCCAGACATACCACAGAAGTGCCTGTGCATGCATGCTCCAGAGCGGATAGCCACACAGCTCTATGTTCAAGTGCGCTTCTTTGTGTGCAAGATTGAATAACTGGTTTTAAAGGAATTGTTCACCAAATGTTTGCCACAATTTACACCTCAAATCATCAAGTTTTGACAGCCAAGACACGTTTGGTGTCCGAATCTTTTCTCTTTAGATTAGAAATGAGCTAACATTGCTAAAGAATGCTAGTAGCTCATAGTCACTCAGATTGTTTCTGTTAATGCAGCCCCAAAAATTCTAATCAAACCACATCCAGCTCTTCATTAAGGTGACCCAGACTTTTGGATGTGGTTTAGGACACAATATGACTTACTGTGAGCTATAAAATTGAACAAAACAAACCGTCTAGCCAAACGCTGCAGGGAGCTATTTCGGACAACAGGGTCTGTTTTCATAAACCACCTCAAGAGTAGCAGTGTTGATCTAGAATAAGTTTTTGACCATGATGGTCATAAATACAAATATTTTTGGTCAAAGATCCTATTGACTGGTTTGTGAATACCAATTTTGTTCATTTTTTATAGTTCACTATAAGTGATTTTGTGTCCTAAATCACATCTACAAGTTGATGCTCTCCTAATGAGGTGCATGTGGTTTGAGCTGAAGCTTCGGGTGTGTATTTGTTGAAAACTGTTGACTTGTTTCTGAGCAATGTTAGCCTTCTAGCTCTGGTTCCTAGTGAAATAAGCTAAATTTAGTGTCTGAAATTGTCTTAGCTGATCAAATACAAACTTTTTCTAAATGTAATTTATTTCTTTTTTGATTTTGCAAAACTATTCCTTTAATGAGCAAAAAGGTTTTACCGTAGGTAATTGGACAAATAAATATCACTCTGGCCATGGATTCAGGTTAAAACACAGACCAGATCCAGGTACCTTGCTTTTATCTCTTGGGAATTGAAAGGGAGACTGTTACACTCTGAGAACAATCAGTCTTTTGTGTGTGTGTGTGTGTGTGTGTGTGTGTGTGTGTGTGTGTGTGTGTGTGTGTGTGTGTGTTTGGGCTATATTTGGGTTCCTACGTTGGAATGACTTTAGTGGTTCACATTTGATAAACAAATTCGAGTTGTTCTTAGATCAGCCTGTGCTGATCTCTATATACAATCACCATGTTACAAAAAAGCCCCAACAACATCCACTTTCAGGCCATGCATCAGAGGAAAACTGGTGTTAGCCGCTGAACATGCAGGAAAGCTTTGTAGATTGTTGTCTCAAGGTAATTTGTCAAATTTTGTATTTTGCCCCTTTGAAAAGGTATTCTGGCTTGGAAAGGAAGGTGCGCTAATGTTTTAGAAGTTAATGTTTAGAATCTCAGGTTAACCATTACCCTTTGTATTGGACAATGGTGACGTGCACTTTCTATCAGGGTTTTCTAATGTCCCAATATTTCCCTTAACCAACTGATATGCTCTTTATACATTTGATTTTGATCACTGTCCCTTAGTGTCTTCCTCTCTCTTGCTCTCTTTCATTATCTCTTTTGCTCTGTCCCTCTTGCCTTCTCTCTCTCCCTCTCTCTGAGCTGCCTCTTGTAGCCCTTTAATCCTGAGTCTGAGTTTTCTCACAGGTGAAAGTCCAGGCGGCACAGCCCTATGAGTAAGCCTCTGAGGAATTTGTGAATTGCTGCTGACAGAGAGAAAGAGAGAAGGAAAGAGGGAGACCCATTGAAAGAAGGGAGGGAGGCGGGCGGGCGGGCTTTAGGAGTCTTGGCCTGGGTTTACAGTAGATTACACTTCAGATCAGAGGCGAAACTAACGAGGCAGGCATTTTTCACCTCGGGAACCCCTTTAGGTCTCCCTCTACAACAAAGCAGTTGGAATAAGTTTTCAAATGAGAGCGAATTTAGTCGAGCAATAATTGGGTCTGTACAGATCAAGAAGATTTAATGTGCAACCAGTGGTGGATAAAATGAACAGTACTCATGCCGTTGTCGGTTACCATTTGGCGTGCGTGTGTGTGATATTTCTATAATTAATTAATTGGTTGACTATTACTCAATGAATTAAATGTCATTACCAACTAGTCGCTCACTCCGTCACAGCATTGCCATGATTCAAGGTTATATCTGTACATCAAGCAACAAAAGCTTGATCACCACAAATGATGAATAGTCAAAGTTAGAGTGCTTTTGTTTAAGTAAACAGTGTGTTGACTTGCTGACACTCATCCATAACTGATTAGCTGTCGACAGCAAACATAATCTCACACCTTGCTTTTCTTTTTCTGCTTTGTTTCTGCAGAGGAAGCGGACTACTCTGCATTTGGCACTGACTGCATGACTCGCAAGAAGACTCCGGCAGCACTAGCGGCGGTTCTTTTGCGTCCTGATGCCACCAGGAAGAAGCCTCCCGTCATCATTAGCCTGCCAAAAGACTTCCGACCCGTCTCGTCCATCATCGACGTGGACATCCTTCCTGAGACTCACCGCCGCGTTCGCCTCTATAAGCACGGGCAAGAGAAACCGCTGGGTTTCTACATCCGCGACGGCTCCAGCGTACGTGTCACTCCCCAGGGCCTGGAGAAGGTCCCAGGCATTTTCATCTCTCGCCTGGTGCCTGGCGGCTTGGCAGAGAGCACGGGCCTCCTGGCCGTCAACGACGAGGTGCTAGAGGTCAATGGCATCGAGGTGGCTGGAAAGTCCCTTGACCAAGTTACGGACATGATGATCGCCAACAGCCACAATCTTATCATCACAGTAAAGCCGGCCAACCAGCGCAACAACGTGGTGCGTAACAGTAACAGTGGTGGCGGGGCTGCTTCAGGCAGCTCGGGACGATCGTCTGACAGCGGCGCCAGTTACTATAGTTACTCCACGCCGGGTGCTACGGCAATGACCCCGTCACATATCATCCAGAACTTCCAGCCGGAGGAGGTGGAGAGCGACGATGAGGATGAGGACTTGGTGATCGAGTCAGGTGGGGATACGTGGCTCACCCCTCGACCGGCGGCGGGGGCGACAGCTAGCTATAGCATGCCAAGCCTGCCAAGGTACGAGCCCCATCTTAACCTCCGACCTTCAAATGGTGCCATGGCCACCAGTGCTAGCGTGGGGTCTCTAAGTGCCACTGAAAGGAGCTTGGAGAGGAGGAACTTGGAGGAGGATGGCACAGTAATCACACTGTAGAGGGGAGCGAGACATGGTGGCATGGAACACAAACAACGTGTGCACGCAATAGGTTTACCAGCGTGCATACAGACCACATATACTGTGTATGCACTGTAGAGTAACGCCTAATAACACTCTCCAAAGTAGTCATTCACAAGCACAATACATTCAAACCTTACAGACATGTGCACCAGGCAAAAAAAAATTATTCCACATGCCAACATCATCTCTTGTGCCATAGGACTAAAGAAGCCTGTCTCTACACCATGTAACTAGCAAATCAAAGCCTAAAGAGGATGGTCTGCTGTGAAAAAGACCTCCAGCAACTGCATCACACAGCACTTGTCTTTAACCACAGGGCTAAATAGTCCCTGTCTTTTCCACTTAAGGGTAGCGTCTGATCCCTTCCCTTCACATTTGGGACACAATAATGAGTAATAATGAACTTGACTTGAGTGAGTGAATGAATGAAGGAATGAACGAATGAATGAATGCACATGTCTGCGGGTTCTTCCTGCTCGCGGAACGCCGGAGAACGGTTCTCCTGGGCACATTATCAATTACGACAATCTGCTTTCCCCCAGACAAATACTTCCTCTGGAATATGACTATGGTGTCCAAACCAAGAACAAATTACAGTGACTTCTGCTCTGTGTGGTTACCATAGTAACTGCTTGAAGGCCAGGCTCCTGAGATTAGAACGTTAAACAAGGAGAGGAGTGTGGAAAGTTGTTCTTTCTTAATATATAATGATAATTCAACCTTCACGTTATTTGCTTTCAGATGTGCTTTTTTTTTTTTTTTTTTTTTTTAAGCATTTCAAGAGAATCTTTTTTTTTTAATCCAACATACGCTAAATTTAGGACACTTCTAAACTCTTTTGCGTTTGAAGATCTGATCTTTCATGTAGGTTTGACTGAGGGGTAGATTGCAGCATGCTGCACAAGTTAGGATGCTGGCCCTGTTTTAATACTTTTAATCATTACCAAGAACCTGAAAGATCAAAGTCATATTTTTTTGACCATTTATCCATATGACAAGGGCTGTCACACTGATCTGTGGCATCTGATTTATGTGACATATTAATATAATTTTTTTAAATTAAATGTATGGCATCGTAACTTGATACATTTCATTCATCTTTCTCGATTACGAGTATGGACACATCTGCGACTTTTTACGGGCACTCTGACGTGGAGACCGTTTCATGCATGAAGAGTGTATCCACCCCTCTTTAGAATAATGCATAACGTGAACTGTGGAAATGGTACTTGTCATGATAGGATTTTTTGATATGTAACATTAAGTACACTTCCTCTAAGGGGACACATTTCTGCACATCATTTTAATGCACAGTTAGTGTTTATTTGCAGAATTTAACAAAAAAATGTGGCCTGTGAAAACCGTGCACTAATTATTTTAGGTTTGTTCCCTGTAGAAGGTGCACTTATTTTCAATGTTTCATTTTACCTAAGTTGTTCAGATTTTTGCATACAACTATATATACCATCGCTATTGGAACAAAACGTATTTCACGTAAAGATTATTTTCCATTTCAGGGTTTGTTCTGACAGCGATGACTTACAGCGGGATCCAAAACTCTTGAGACCACATAAAAAAAGAATTAAGCATAAAATATGTTGAAAAACGTATTATGCAGAGTTAAAGTAAAGCGAAGAAAAGATATTCTGCACTATTTGTAGTTTACTATTTAAATGTAAGCAAATTTATAATATTTACTATATTTAACTGCAAAAAAAGAGTTGTCTAATCATATTCTTTCCATTGAAACACATGATTAGACAACTCTACGGGATCTGATCTACTTGTCAGAGGCATTTGCACAACCCATAACTCAAATACTAAGGAATTCTGAAATCCCTGTTAAATTTCGGCTTTTCATTGCAAAGTGTTATGTTGATAAAATAATTTGTAATGAAAACCTTTATATTATATTACAAAGGAAAGCAGAATAGAAGAATTTATCACTTGTGGTCTCAGACTTTTTGCCCCCCACTGTATATACACATACTGTATGTATGACAGTGCACCCACTGAAAACACAGTTGTAATAACTTGATTAGAGGTGAGGTGCTGTAACGTGTCAGGCGCTAAACTGAACTCTGACCCACGGCAGATCACCACCGAGCCTTTCAGCAGTTGCATAACTGAAGTGGCGTAGATGTAAATCACGGGCCGCGATTTGTAGGCCCATGTGCGGCGGGCACGTTGTAGACCAACTGCATTAGCCTTATCTAATACAGATATGCTAGAACGCACCTTCTCACCCTTATACCAAAACACACGCACACCTGTACTTCCTCTCCATCTCTGACTCGCACACCTTTTTGAATACTAAACTTTTTTTTTAGTGCAAGGTGGAGTCTGCCTACCTCTGGGTGGATAATGATGATGACTGGGTATGTTTCTTTTAGCGCCTCTGAGATAGTATAGAGCGCGCTATTAGAAAGAAACGGGCCTGCACTGTACCAACAGTCAACGTCGGCATAAACAAGGGAAAGGCCTTACTACTCCAAAGCATTCCTTAATGTTATCACTACCATTCGCACTACTTTTCAGCTGAGGTTGCTGCTCTGGCTTAAACAACGCGCATTAAACTTGCAAAGGACCGCAGTCTCGCAATACGGCAAACACTACATTATACATGAGTGGATGTAATGAAACGGTACTACTTGAATGTAACAGAATTGTTTGACTGATGTATTTTCGTCCAGGGGGTCTCCATCCATATTGGAACAAAGGTAGCATGACCCTTCCCTCTCCACTGCTTTCTCATTCTCATTCTCATCCGAACCCCTGATGGAAATCCCAAACACTGGATAATTGTGACCAGAGCCCATACCTGTCCACTTTCTTCCCTTTTTTTAAAAGCAGAGACTTTAATGAACTCCCACTACAATGACTTGCTTTTACTGGTACATAATGCTGTAATATGCTGGGGTTTGTGATCTAATGCTCTAATTCCAAGCTGTTCTTTGTAAAAGCACGAGTGACCTTATGAATGGAGTTTTAGAAAGCGGTAATTTATTTTTTATGCTAACCACTACACACCACTTGGGGATTGTAACCACAGTAAATGTATTTATTTTCTAATCGACGCAATATGTATGTGTACTCCTGTTTTTGTCTTCGCTAAGCTTACAAACACACATCTCATGATTTTTTTTTTTTTATTATTATTTTTTTTCTTCTTCTTCATAGTGGATCATCTCTACAAACTGAGGTCTCTGCTCAGATTGGTTGGAGAGTATAAAATGAAGGATAGAACATGCTGTTTTCCATACTGTGAATTTCATTTCATTTCTGAAGGAAACCTGTAAGCAACAGACCACCATTGTAATGGGCTTTTAAACATTTTTTTGTGTCAACTCCTTTTTTTGATAATGAGCAATGATTTTTTTTTTTTTTTTTGCTTGCTAGATAAATCCTAAGGTATAGATTTGTACTGAAATGATCAGTATTTTCTTATCGATACTATATGATGTAAATTTGTATCGCATTTAATGAGACTGTTTTAAAAGGATAAATACTATATTAAGAAATAGGTACATATGTATACTTAGTCTTCAGGCTGGACAAAATAAACTAATATGTAGAAAAAATGTATGACCATTTTCTTTACATACATGATTGTGAAAGTGCTCTTAGGCCAAATGTTGTGATATGAAAAGATATTTGACGAATCGGTGATAATCTGATCATTTCCAGATTGCCATTTGGTGTCACAGAAATCAGTGTCTCTGCATCCCTTTACATATTCACCATGTGGACAAAAGTATTGGGACGCCTGACCATTACACCAACAGGGACTTCAGTGACCGAGCATTGAAATACATACAGTTTAATATGGAGTTGGTCCCCCTTTGCAACTATAACAGCTTCCACTCTTCTTGGGAGGCTTTCCCAAAGTTCATCTATCCTGTACCTGTTGAACCAAAAAGGGATGAAAGGTTATTTAAGTTAATCAGAGTGCCTGTGAGAAATTCCAAGAATTTTTATGACTCCAGTTCCAAAGTCTTAACATATATGGGAGAAAGGACAGGTGAGTCAGTGTTGAGTGTGGATAGGCAGTGAACTATAATGTATTACTGCCCCCTAGTGTTTAGATGATGTCAAAGTTTTGTAGTCAACCCATCTCCTAATCACACGATTTATCCCTCTTACTTTTTCTCTCTTGAGCTTTCTTTTGGCCTGGATCCTCAGTTTACATCTAGAAAGAAGGAGTTTCAGATGGCCCTTTTCTTTCTAACCTGCCGATAGTTACCATATAGTTATGTTACAGTGTGTTGAACTAGAGCTGACATGGAATAATCAAAGATAGATGTAAAGGCCACTTTCAGATCTGTCTGCTTAAAAAAAAAACAAAGCCTGTTGTTATGGAAGTGGGCTTTTATGAGAGTGGTATAAGGTATGTTTAAAGCTAAAGTACACTATAGACAAAAGTGCTGGGATACATGACCATTACACCAACAGGGACTTTAATGACATTGGATTTAAATACATAGATTTTAACATGGAGTTGGTCCCCCCCTTTGCAACTATAACAGCCTCCACTCTTCCTGGAAGGCTTTCCACAAGATTTTGGAGTTTCTGTGGGATTTTGTGCCCATTCATTCTGTAGAGCATTTATGAGCTCAGACACCGATGTTGGACAAAAAGGCCTGGCTTGCAAGGTGTTGAATGGGGTTGAGGTCAGGGCTCTGTGTGGCCAGTCAAGTTCTTCCACACCGAACTCATCACACCACGTCTTTATGGAGCTCGCTTTGTGCACTGGAGCACAGTCATGCTGGAATAGAAAAGGTTCTTCCCCAAACTGTGTCCACAAAGCTGGAACCATGACGTTGTCCCAAATGTCTTGCTATCCTGAAGTATTAAGATTGCCCTTCACTGGAAGTAATGGGTGTAGCCCAAATCCTGAAAAACTGATGTGTCCCAATACTTTTGTCCATATAGTGTAGCTTAGAGGCATTAAACTCTTCGGTCGTCTGGTTCCTATCACCACCACTAGGTGGAAGTCCCATTCACTCAAACAACAAGAGCGCCATCTAGTGGTCCCATGTTTTTTTACATAGTGGGGCTGCAAAACCAACAACGTATAACAAACACGAAGGACACCAGATTTTATTTTTTAACTCCATGCCTGTTCTCTATCAGATTACATATTTTAGATTTTGTTTTTTTTAAAGTCACTTTTACTTCACATTTTTTGCACTACTGATCTGCTGATACAGCACACTAAATCTTTACATACAGCAACGTCAGTGTTACGCTGTTTTTTATGTTGCAGTATTGTTTATTGTCTGTCTTTTTTATTGTCTTATTGTCTTTGATACTTTCTTGTTACACTGAGCATGCTAATAACAGAAGAATACATAAATGTTTCTTATATTAGATTTGCAATAAAACACTTTTCATTTGAAAAATAAACCTTTCAGTTAATGAAACAAAATAAACTACTTGACTATTAGCTAATAAAATACCAAATTACTTCCAAATGCATGTAAAAATTGTGCATGTATTTCGTTAAACAATAAAAATCTGTTCATAGGGTTATGTTGGTAAGGTGAGTCTGTGTGTTAGCCGGACAGATTTCAGTGCTGCACTTCCATTCAAACACAACAAGGAGGGAGCATGGCAGCACAGGTGAGAGAGCGTTCATTTAACTTTTCTGGCTTTTATTACATATGTTTTGGTTATAAAATGGTTATTTATAATCATATACTTATTCTCATATATAATCTTTAATTTTAAATAGGTAAAATAGGCGTTTTCTTAAAGGCCGAGCTGAATTCATTAGCACGTTAGCCTTTCCTAATTGCACATGTCTTTTACAGCAGCTTACTGAATGCTTTTTATAAGTTAATGCTCTCTGTTTTTTCAAGTTTAATTAATAAAGAAGCATATATGATCCCTTTTCACTCCGTTAATGTCAACTAGTTTAATAATTCACAAATAGTCTTCATATTTATATGCTACTTAGCTAAGTTAGCCACTCGAATAGCCTAGCCAAGACACCTACTTTGGTTGAAGACGACTACGCGTGTAATTAAAAAAAATATATATATAAGAATATACATGATGCAGTTTAACGTGGTTTGTTTATTTTGTATTCATAAATTGCACTTTGTTTGTTTTTTGTTTTTTTTACCGGAAAGGTGTCTAGTTAATTTTAGCTAACTAAGCAGCCACACTGTTGTGGCTGAAGTGTCACTATGGCAACGAATGTCGTTGAGACTCGCACACACACTGCTTAGTGATTAAAATTGGATCTTTTACACTAATTTAACAAATTTTCACTTTGTTTTTAAAAAGATGGCCACCACGAAAGTGCCCGAGGTGCGAGACATCACAAGAATCGAAAGAATTGGTGAGTAAGGAGCTTTTTCGAGGGATCACACATTTCACCTAACACGTTCATTCTTAATCAGGAATAATTTATACAGTATAAGTTAGTACTGTTACTCCTGATACTTACACAATATGGACAAAAGTATTGGGACCTCTGAATTATAGTTTCCAGGTGGCCCCTTACTTTCAGCGATGGGCAATCTTAATGCTTCAGAATACCGAGACATTTTGGACACCATGCTTGCAACTTTGTGGACACAGTTTGGGGAAGAACCTTTTCTATTCCAGCATGACTGTGTCCCAGTGCACAAAGCAAGCTCCATAAAGACATGGTTGGATGAGTTCGGTGTGGACGAACATGACTGGCCCGCACAGAACCCTGACCTCAACCAAATCCAACACCTTGGGGATAAACTGGAACGGAGATTGTGAGCCGGGCCTTCTCGTCCAACATCAGTGCCCGACCTCATTAATGCTCTACAGAATGAACGGACACAATTCCCACAGAAACACTCAAATCTTGTGGCCTGTTAGAGCTGCAAAGGGGGACCAACTCCATATTAAAATCTACGTATATGAATGCAGTGTCATATACGTAGATATATGACACTGCATTCATAAAGTCCATGTTAGTGTAATGCCCCTACACTGGAAGTAAGGGGCCTAGCACAAATCCTGGAAAACAGATATGTCCCAATACTTTTGTCCATATAGTGTATCTTGCTTGGGTTCACCAGTAGAGCTTTGCAAAACAGCTTTGTGACATATTTTTAAATAAAAAATTAATGTGATATGCACTACAGAAAGTACTGGGATGCCTGACCATTACACCAATAGAGACTTTAATCAAACTGTATTCAAATACACAGACTTTAATGTGGAGTTGTATCAGTGCCACACCCACAGAGAGCAAAAGTCTGTGACTCCACTAAAGATGAGCGTGAAACACTTCAGTCCAACCAGTTCATTCTGCATAAAAATGAATGTCAAGTGCATATTTCCAAATGACGAAGCAAATAATGCACACTATGTCCGTATTAGCATACGCAATGACTATACCTGATGTTTTGTGTGTGTGTGTGTGTGAGAGAGAGAGAGAGAGAGAGAGAGAGAGAGAGAGAGAGAGAGAGAGTAGCTTTGGGTTCGTGTGTGTGAGGGTGGGGGGGAGGGGGGCAGAGGTCTAAACTCTCAAGGTTGGAAACCTTACCAGCCAATCCTAGCACAGAAGGCAGGACAGCACCCGTCAATCACAGTGAAGGAGGCGGGGTTTGTCCAAATGTGGGTGGGGTTAATGACAGCTCTGTCGTTCTGTAGGAGGAGCCTCTCGGCGCTCTATCAGGTCTGTCAGCGCGAGGCTCGGTTAGTCTCCATCTCTTCCAGGTCTCCATCAGGAGATAAACGCACCACAAACACAACGACCACCACTCTTTCTGTGAGTAGACTTTATAAAAGCGGTTAGTTTGTTCCGTGAGCCGTGTAGCCTTGTCATGAGGTCTGAAAGAGAGGCTCTGGAAAAGTCCAGAGTTAGACTTTCTCCAACGTGTTTCTGTGGGGTTTGTTGTGCACATACTTCAGTGTCAAGTCGACGACCAACTATTTTCTTTATTTCTCCTTTTAAATTGATTAAAAATAAAGTAAACGTACTGTTTAAAAATCAAGTATTTGAATAACAGCTGGTGTTTAGGAAGTTGCTTCTGCAGTTAGGAGGTTGTGGTTTCGAATCACAGGACTGCTAGTGTCACCACTGAGGTACCCTTGAGCAAAGTGACCGTCCCCACATACTGCTCCCCGTGCGCCACTCATTGGTGGCAGCCCCCTGCTTCGTTTGGTGAATGTGTTAAATGCAGAGAAAGAATTTCACATTGTTCATATTGTGTAATGTGACTATGAGGGGTCACTTTACATTACTTGACTTTTAAAGTGATCAGCTCAGTCACCAGTTCAGTTCAGACCTGCTGAACATCTTTGGCAACACTTCAGCAAGGGAAAAGGTGAAATATATTGTGCCATTTCCACATACTCTCTCTGTTCTGCTCTGAAAGAGAGCTAGATTTGGGAGAATTCTGCACTTCTGCATTAGGCTGGAGAACCACTGTCAGACCATTGTGATGTAATCTTGTTTGAGAAATGTCTTTGGACAAAACACTATTCATTTTTCACAACTGTTGAAACTTGTGAACTTTTGAAACGTATTATGGTCTTGCAGATGATGGCCCAAGGAACATTTTTATTAAACAGTACAAAGATGGAGAGGATTGATGCCTGCCATGTTCTTTTATAACATTGCTCCTGTATGCTTCCCAGGATAACATTCCATGTGTTGAGTGAAGTTAGTAGACAACTGAGGTGCACTCCAGAATACAGACATTTTTCTCACACATATAACATTGTTGTATGTTTGCATTCAAGTACAAACCTTTAACCAAGCCATTATTGTCTCTATGGCCATTCACACCTTCATCTAGGCCTAGCTTCATATCTGATACAATGTGACTCTTTGCGCTTGACCCTGGACATACCGACCCTGCTTTGGTCGGTATGTTTTAAAGCCCTACAGACAAGTTTGAAACTCGTACCATCAAGTGAGGGTGAAATGGAGACACCATAAAAGAGGGAATCCATGACACGTATTAGTGTTATACATACTCCCTATGCCTTAAGAAGTGAAAATGTAGAGAAGGTTAGATTCAGGCAGATTCATGGTCTGTTGCATAATCAGTGCCTTTTTAATTGGTCTGACTTTGCCTCTGCAAGTCTGCGGTGTGCAGAAACAGGCCTATCCTGGCCGTTAGAATGACTAATACATTTCTTTTGTAGCTGGGTGATCAGTCTCTTCCCCACCCTTGTTTTGGGGCTGCTGCACCTAGAGGAATTTGGTCTGGTCTTGCTTAGGGAAACACTGCTATTTATTAGAAGAAATTGTGTATTTTGCTGATGCTCTTATCCAGAGCAACTTACAATCTTTGGTTACAGGGACTGTCCCCCTGTAGGGTTAAGTGTCCCCTGTAGGCTTAAACAAAGGGTTAAGTGTCTTGCTCAGTGGTAGAAAGTGGGGCTTCGAACCTGCAACTTTGTGGTCATCGGGTTCACAGGCAAGTGTTTTACCAACTAGGCTACTACCACCCACTATGCAGTCTTGGTATAGTCATGCCACTGGCATGTTATAGTACAAGCCACCAACATAAATGTGTTCAGATATTCTGCACATGCATATGATTGAAGTAAAAAACTAAAAAACAAGTTTTTTAAAGAGTTGCAGTGGTTGAGGGGCTTTTGGGAATAAATACAGAGTGAGATTTTGCCCTGATTGGGGTGGATTAGTTTTACTTGGGGCGAATTTAGTAAATACCAACAAGATTTATGACCAACCCAGAGTGAATCTGCAGCGTGCATAGCTTTTTCAAACCTTATAGTGATGATTCCGAAGGACCTCTGTAATGATCTGATCACAGTCCTGTTCAAATCCTGGCATTGTTTTACCTGGTAACGATATAGTCGTGTTATTATTGGTGGTGAACATCTTGTCTGTTATTTAGGTCTAGGTAATGAAGGTTCAGTATAGACTATCTGAGTGAAATTACACAGATATTTTATCCCATACTAAATATCTAGCCACATTCCACAGATTACATTATAGTAGCACCTATGACAAAAAAATGAATCCAGCCTGTCTCCTAAAATTGTCTTAAGGTGTGATCATCTTCCCAGTACTATAGAGTTGAGAGTGAGAAGATGAGAAGAGGTAGTGAGATTTACATAGCAGATCACACAGGCCCTCTGCTTGGCTGATTATCAATTACGCATCAGTGACGCATGTCTGTCAGTACAGTCAGTCAGTGTTTTTTGTCCCTACATTTGTTTTTACTGTAGATTTCTTTTAACGATGTTGTGCCATCAAATTATATAGCAGCATTTATTCACCTTTTTGTACATTCTCAAGCTGTAATGCAAGGTTAGATGAGGGCACAGTCATTACATAATTGTCTGATCACAGCTATCTAAGCTAATTGCAGTTATTTAACCTGACTACACTATTTTCCCATTCTTCTACTGTTTATTATTTTAGTGTTTTCTGTTGGGTTGGGCATATGCATGTATTTTTCTTTTAGACTTGTAATGGGTCTTACAAAAAAACAATAACAGACAAAAATCTAACACAGCGAGTAGTATTTTGTACTTAGATTTTTGTTCACTTGTATCTGGCAATGGGGATTTTTTTTTCAAAGTGGTGACAGCTAGAAAACAAGATAACCAGTTAGCTAGTTTGGCTACTCTGTTTGGCTTATACTTTAATAGCTGCATACCATTAAAAAAAATGACAAATTAATACTCACATTATTTATATGTCAATTAGTCATTTGATCATAAGAGGCCTGCAAAAACTTTAAAAGACATACATAACCGCATATAAATACAGTGGCCCCAAAAAGTATCTGGATGCTTTAACTGTTTAACTTTTGTGAAACTTTAATACATTTTTTTAGGCTGCTTCATAAAATGTTTACACATAATGATGTTTGTTTCAAATCTAACCAGTTTTAGCATCACATCAAACTGAGGGTACACCCTTTGTGTTTGAGAAATCCTGGAGAATAATTTCAACCAGACTGCACACTGGTGGAAAGGTGAAAGTCAGGAGCTGTGTTTTTTTACAGTGGTGTCAGTGAGCCTGTGGTGAACATTAATGCAATCATAAATTTTGGACCTGTAAAAGTTTTCAAAGACATTACTCAAATGAAAATGATTGGGCTCAGTGTAGCTGCTTTCAAAAACTATATTCAAGAGAATTTCAGTCCTGAAAATGTGTGTTCAAAATAAATCCCACTTAATTTGACATTTAGTCTTATAATACAATAAAACCACAAACTATATATTTCAGTATAGCACGAATGTCTGAATACTTTTGGGGGTCACTTCGCAATGTTAGGTTGCCATTAACATCAAATGGCAAAACAATACAATGGACATGCTTGCAAAAGGGAATTAGGGTAAGTGAAGGTGATCCAGATTCTTAACACACACAGACACACGTACACCCAGCAAATGTTGCCTGCCACTCAGAATCTATGCGGCCTATTTTCAGACCATACAGATTCCGTCCAGGTCTCTCTCGCTCTCTCTCTCTCTCTCTCTCTCTCTCTCTCTCTCACTCTCTCTCTCTCTCTCTCTTAAACAGTCTCACTCCATCTCTCTCTCAGTCAGTCTCACTCTATATCTCTCGGCCTGTCCTTTTGCCTGTGCATGTGAGAGGGCGCGTGGTCTACAGGTTATGGGCACTGAATGTGTCCATGGTGGTTTGGCAGCGGCTGATGTGTTAAAATCCCAGTCCACAGCAGGTGTGTGTGTCTCGATAACCAGGAATAGGTAATGAAGTTCTAGAACAGTCAGAGCTACTTTATGGTGACTGTGTGAAAATGGCCATCACTAATCCATTAGAGGCTAATAGTGATTGATCCAGTGCTGCAGTTACATTGCTGTTGTGAAATAATTTCAGCCACACAAGCCATGTGTATGTGAACCAATGAAGTCACACAGAGTGTATGTGTACCTAAGAGCATTAGTGTGTGAGTGTGTCTGAGGCATGCTTCAGGAACTGCATGCTCTGTATGCTTCATAGTGCTTAACAGCAGTAGTTTCTCCGCTCATTGGAATATTGGACCTCAAAGATACTCTTACATTACCAGAATTTAGCAGATGCTTTTTTATCCAAAGCGACCTCCATTTTCTAACTACAAGGGGCAGTTTCCCTGGAGCAACTTGGGGTTAAGGGTCTTGCTCAGGAACCCAGAGGTGACATACTGAAGGTAGGATTCAAACCCATCACCTCTTGGTCCAGAGGCAAGTATCCTACCCACTAGGCCACCACTACTCTTGTTGTGCCACGCTGCATGCTGTAGTGCGTGCATCTTCAACCCGATGAAAAGCCTTTCTTTTCTTTCCTTTGCTATTTTTAAATAGTCCATTATTTTCCTAAAAGAGTTTTTCAATGTGTGTTTGTGACATTGCCTAGATTCCTTGTTATGAATGAATATTTTAGTATTCACAAGTTCATAAGAGAACACCAAAATGGAATTTTTTAAACATTTTTTAAAATTTTGAACTGTTCATTTAAAGTGGCCGTATGTTACACTTGAACACATTACACAATGTGAAATTCTTTCTCTGCATTTAAACCATTCACCAAGGGAGGCAGGGGGCAGCTGGCAAAGCACCACCCGGGGAACTATGTGTGTGAATGGTATTTGCTCAGGCAGTCCTGGGGTTCAAACCCACAGCCTTCTGATTGCAGGGATAACGACCAGGCTTCTGCTAAATCTGAATGTCAGTTGATCATAACAGATGACAAAATTGGTAAATGTGATATTAGGTGAACGTCCATTAATTCTATGATCTGATGGGCTGAGTTCAATAGAGACATTACGTTAAATTTACTGCTTTATAGAAAGAAATGATAAACAAAACAGGTTCTGATTCAGTAAAAAATGCAAAAGTATGAGTACCCCTCAATTACATGTTTTGTTGGTTTTCTAAATTAAAATAAGTACACATCTGCATCTGCAGGAACCAAACTTAAATATGGCATTTTTCTGTACATTTTTGTGCAAAACTTCTATTTATTTGCTTTGTTATGTATTTGAGCTTAAGAATTTGAAAGGAAATTAAACAAAATGTGCCATAGGCACAGTTTGTTTATTTAAATTCGACACTTAGTAACTGTGCATTAAAATGCACATAAGTGTGTTCTCTGTAAAGAATATGTACTTATTTTCGCTTAAAAATCAACAAAACACATAATTAAAGTTAAAGCAGTGACCTTATTAATGTCAGTGCAATCCACTTTAGCTGTTAGGGGACTTTCCTACCTCAGCAAGGAAGATTAATTATTAAATACGGAAGAGAAGAGTAATAAAACTCTGACAAACATGCACAGGCATACACACATTCACGTACAAGTTTTTGTTTCTATTGTAGTTCTGTGTTTTACTGTGGAGGCTAACTTAGATAACAGTGCTATATCTTTTTTGTCCTTTTATAGTGGAATCCACCTCACCACGCTGCATGGACTGAAAGAGTAGGTGTCCACAGAGAGAAGACATGGCATCAGGGGGAGACCCTGACGCTGCCCCTGGGGATACAAGGGCTGAACCACTGGATATTGACGAAGTCCACATGCTGCTGCAAGGTCAGGACCGTACACAAAAACTATTAGAACTGTTAATGGCAAGAAAGCAGTGATCTACTTTTATTCAGTAGAAGAGGGTTAGTATGTGGTATTTATTATTATATATAATTATATCAGACTGCAGCTTTTCAGTCAGTAGAAGAAAATCATTTAACTTTATAAGCTTCGATCTGTATGTGGTTATTTGGATGTTTGTTGTGCGGTCAGTGACTGTGGTCATGCACTAGTCCGATCCCCCGATTCACCCTTGTTCTATTAATTTCCCAGCCCATTTCCAAGTCCTCCTTGTGTGTGCTTAGAGTGTGGGAAGTGTAAACCGCTTAAACCGCTGACTCACCGCCCAGCAACTCATTAAACCAAACACACTGAGAAGGTGTGGCTGCAGTTTGTGTGCACTGTGTGTTAAGTGTTGTCATCCTACTCTAGTTAGAGTTTGCTTGGCAACAGTCTGGCCGTTGTGTATGTACTCTTTTAATGAAAGGCGCCTAAAGGGTGTTGTGGAGCTTTTGGTTCTCTTAAGAACTTTTCAATGAATGGTTCTTTGAATGGTCCATATTACTTGTATTTTTATTTTTTCGCTTGAGGTTCACTTATAAAGCATGTGTAGTTTTATAGCTCAGTCTTACATGACCTTTTTAAAATCGCTCTTCATCCTTCACAACAGTGTTACTGTGCCTTAAAGATTGATATATGTAACTGACTTCACTTTTTATTCGCTTATTAAAAAAGCTGTCTGGGCTGAATTACTCCTTATGGCTAAAAATGTAAATGTGTATATGTAAATGACTTGGTTTTCATAATACAATAAAAACAGCGTATTCAAAATGGGCTGTTTTTGCAGCACAGTTTATGGATCCTTTTGAGGAATCCATAAGGCACCAGGCATGAAATGTTTTTTAAAAAGTGAGAGAAATTTATGGGCCGTTAGTATTTCATTACCTTATTATATTACACTATATTACATTATGCAACATTATACATTATACATTATGTTTTTATGCTCATTTATCTCAAAATATTTTTTAAGAATCATCCATTGAAATATTATCTTATGAACCAAAAAATGTTATTTTATGGCAGTGTAGAAAAACTTGTTTTGGCAGCTTTATTTTGTACAGTGTGCAGCGTGCATTTGATCTGAAAATATTTTTTGAAGCGAAAGTCTTTCCAACTGGTTCTGTAGGTGTCTACACAAGTCAGCTTTGTGCTTTTATTAGCAGGGGCGAGTGACTCTTGACCCACTAAGTCAACTGAAAGAAACTTGTGTTTGATCTCTCTCTCTCACTCTCTCTCTCTCTCTCTCTCTGTCTCTCTCTGTCTCTCTCTCTCTGTCTCTCTCTCTCTCTCTCTCTGTCTCTCTCTCTCTCTCTCTCTCTCTGTCCCTCTCTTTCTCTCTCTGTTTCTCTCTGTCTCTCTCTCTCTGTCTCTCTCTCGCTGTCTCTCTCTCTCTCGCCCGCTCAGCGTCTGTCCAATGGCGCCGCCCTGCAGGACGATGGAGAGAGAGAGAGGCAGAGGGCTGAACTCGCCCAGCTGAAAGAGAGACTCGCCATCATGTGCCGCCAGGTGGGTGTGTCTGTAATGGCCTGGCGTATGCGGTTTCTGACCCTGCAGTGCTTGCTCCTATCTAGAACCGTGGACCGAATCCATGCTGGACGTCTGGATCTTTTTGAAAACTGTAAAAATGACAAGGGCTCATTTGTGAGTGGGCGTGGCCTCTGGCCGCTGCTGCAATTATGCGTAATCAGGAGTTGCTGATTGGGAGATGCGTGTGAAGGGAATGGAGATGGAGTGGTGTTGAGCTGCGTGTGGCAGGTGGTGTGTGTGCGGTTCGTTTCCTTAAACCGTGTGAGATCCTTCACGCTGAGCACCACGCCGCTCCCATTAAAGGGCCCATACCCTGCGTTTCATCCTTCTCATACATTTTTGTTCTGTTATTTTTACTGATAAAAATACTTATGCTGTTACTTATACTGGTACACTTTGAAAAATAAATTTTAGCATAAGAATGTCTGTTTTGGTTATTGTGCCTTTAAGACTGATATATATGAATGATCTCTTTTCTTACTGGCTGTCCTGTATTAAACTGCTGTAGACTGAGTGGGCGGGTCTAAACTGCTGTAGACTGAGTGGGCGGGTCTAAACTGCTGTAGACTGAATGGGCGGGTCTAAACTGCTGTAGGCTGAATGGGTGTGGCTAAACTGCTGTAAACTGGATGGGCGGGGCTAAACTGCTGTAGGCCAAGTGGGTGGCACTAAATTGTTGTAGGCTGAATGGGTGGAGCTAAACTGCTGTATATTGAATGGGTGGAGCTAAACTGCTGTAGACTGAATGGGTGGAGCTAAACTGCTGTAGACTGAATGGGTGGAGCTAAACTCCTGTAGACTAAATGGGTGTGGCTAAACTGCTGTAGACTGAATGGGTGGGGCTAAACTGCTGTAGACTCAATGGGTGGGGCTAAACTGCTGTAGATTGAATGGGTGGGGCTAAACTGCTGTAGACTCAATGGGTGGGGCTAAACTGCTGTAGAGTGAGCAGAGGCACTTTTATTAATGCTGGTCTCAGCCACCAGGGGGAGCCATCAACCTGTAAATCACTTTAGTGGCGCACAATAGCAGTAGTACAGATTTAATCTGGGAACTAGTAGAACACTTTTAATACACACACACACACGGACACACACACACACACACACACAATTACGTGAAGTTCAATTATTGTCAATAAAACAATGAAAAAACAGACGGATTCTGTTCTTCAGTCTAGGGTTCTGCATAACAGTTAATGCACATAATCAAATCTATTAGAGTTCACTTCACACACCAAACACGTCTCGACTGATTATTTCTGTAATGTCCACAATGACATGTTGATTAATTGGTCGAGTGAGAGACTGACTGATTGATTGATTGATTGATTGATGTATTGATTGATTGATTGGCTGGTTGGTTTATTTATGTGTTGTCATTCACTGATGGATTAACTGCTGTACTGACAGATGCACAGATGTACTGATAGTCAGATTTTATTGATGGATGCATTGATGGATGGATTAATGGTTGATAAATGGATGGATGGTTTTGATTGATTGATTGATTGATTGATTGATTGATTGATTGATCAGGTGGGGGAGATTGAGGAGCAGCTGGCCACTGCCCGGAGGGAGCTGATCAAATCTGAAGAATCCAATCAGAAACTCCAGAGAGAAGTGAAAGAGGTTAGATAACCAATCAGCTTTCAGCATCGACATCTCAAGAGGATTCAACCACAGTACTTAACTCTCTCTCTCTCTGTCTCACTCTCTCTCTCTGTCTCACTCTCTCTCTCTCTCTCTCTCTGTCTCATGCTCTCTCTCTGTCTCACTCTCTCTGTCTCACTCTCTCTCTCTCTGTCTCACTCTCTCTCTCTCTCTCTCTGTCTCACGTTCTCTCTCTGTCTCACTCTCTCTCTCTGTCTCTCTCACTCTCTCTGTCTCACTCTCTCTCTCTGTCTCACTCTGTCTCACTCTCTCTCTGTCTCACTCTGTCTCACTCTGTCTCTCTCTCTTTCTTTCTGCCGCACTCTCTGTCTCTCTTTGTCTCTCTCTTTGTCTCTCTCTGTCTCTCTCTCTCTCTGTCTCATTCTCTCTCTCTCTCTCTCTCTCTCTCTCTGTCTCACTCTCTCTGTCTTACTCTGTCTCTCACTCTCTCTCTTTCTCTGTCTCTCTGTCTCTCTCTCTCTGTGTCTCTCTCTCTGTCTCTCTCTCTCTCTCTCTCTCTCTCTCTCTCTGTGTCTCCCTCTCTCTCTCTCTCTGTCTCCCTCTTTCTCTCCCTCTTTCTTTCCATTTCTCCCTCTCTCTGTGTATTT
>JBBJLS010000134.1:22300645-22330437 GCA_037577275.1 Bryconaethiops microstoma | reverse complement strand
GCATTATATTATAACATATGTAATGATGTATATTATATATTATAAATTATATAATATGAATATATATATATATATATATATATATATATATATAATTCTACTGAAATTTAATCAGAGTATTCCAGGCCCCAAGTGTCAAAGTTCTTCACACGTCAGTTAAACGGAGAAGACGGTCACGTGACGCCACGCGTCAGCAGCATGGGCGCCGGAGCTGAGCGCTGAGAGCTGAGTCCAGCGGGCCGGACCGAGCGGACCGAGCTCGGGTTAACTCTCCTGTGCGCGACGGGCAGGGCCGGGGTCGTGCCGGGGATGACGGCCTGAACAAGGAGCGTCTGGCGGAACGAGACATGAAAGAACAGCCGCTCCCAGAGCCGCAGCGACAGCAGACGAAGACGGAGAGCAGCAGCAGGACCAAGAGCATGTTCCTGTCCCGGGCGCTGGAGAGGATCTTGGCCGACCGGGAGCTGAAGCGCAGCCAGCACGGCCAGCTCCGCAAGGCCTGCCAGGTGGCCCTGGGTGAGCTCTGCGTCCTCGTTCACCTGGACCTGCTGCAGTACATCCTCTCCTTCTCCTTCAGGAGGCTGAGGGGGGGTTAGACCCTCCTTTCCCTTCAACCTTTCCTCTTTTTCACCTTGTTGTTGAATTAGCTCCGAGCTAGCTGGCCCTCGAACAGCCTGCAGCTCTGTTAGCCAGCAAGCTAACGTCAAACCTGTTTGTTTTGGTGGTTTTATTTGTGGGCTTTCGGTTAATTACGCTGACCGCCGTTTTTTCTTGATATAAAAACGAGTTTAAAGGATTATCGACGTGTTAATATTAATAATTATTATTAATGACGAAGTGAATCAGCTTTTGGACCAATCCTGTAAAAAACACGTACTGTTTTGGTAGCTAATATCAGCTATCGTCTGGCTCCACAGATGCGAGTTGCCCAGCTGTAGTCTGTCCTAAACCTTCATCCTGGAATCTTGTTCAAATTCTTGCTTTGGTGATACAGCCAGTTTAGGTTGCTTACTGACAGGCCCCACTGCATGTTCTCATTTATTGGTTGATTGATTAAAGTCCCTCCTTGTCGAACTAGGTGGTCTTGGTATGTTCTCACCAGGAACAATCTAAATGCGTTTACCTGATATATATTTTTAATGATCGAACATCGATAAACCCGTTTTAAAAGATAGTTGTAGCCAAGCAAGACATAGACACTCACTTAAAAACTCTAGTTGTTTGATTTTCTGGTGGGTTTTTGCCCTGAGGTGGCATAGGGAGCTTGAAAAGGCACTTTCACCGAAGAACACTGCATAATTTATTTACTAACTTAATGAATACCTGTAGAGATGGGAGGATCATATTTCCTGGTGCATTTTCCGACCTCTCTAATTATTGCCCTGGAATTATCTTCACTTTAGAGCTAAAGCAAACCTAAATGTCAGAACCCCACCACCTCCTCAATCCCCCTGGGTCTAATCACTTGCAGGGTTTGTCTGTTGCTTGTCCTGTTCTGTACTGTTTGTAAATGTGATAAACTAAATAGTTATCTCTTGTCAGGGAGTGAAGTTAATTGCCACAGCAAGTCTGTTTGCACAGCAGACTCCCGGATTCACAGTACTAGGCTTAGCTTATGCACATAGTCCACCTCTTTACTGATGACTTGGCTTTGATGCTTTTGACATGAATTATTTAAACAGTTCTGAAATCATTTGTAATGTCGAGGGAAGTGTGAAAGTAATATCACAGGAAAAATTGCTGTGACTTTGTCTGACTATTCGTTAAATGTACAGAGCCAAAATGATACAAAATTCATTAGAACCAAAGGAATACAGGTGTTCTGTCCCAGTACGCTGCAGTGATAGAGACAGAATGACAAATACCACCACAGACCTCAAAAGGTGTGCAGACCTGCTTGCAAGATGCCCGAAGTGTTAAGATTTGTAAGCTCTTCCAGTATTTTTAATCCTGTATTTTTGACATCACATAACAGTGAATGCCATTATTAAACTTTTTCTGTTTGTGGTATTCTCAGGACAAAAACACAGGATTTCAGAGATAAATATTAAATACCTTTTTTGCAAAATGCCTAAATACTTACTTGTACATGTTCTATCCTGACTCTTTATTGTGCTGCATGTGATACAGTCTGCAGTGTTGTGTGTTGTAACTGTAAAAATGTAATCTAAGGTTAAACTATGGTTTAATCAGTGATAGATGTCAACATTGTGACAGAACCAGTGTGGCTTTGTTTCCTGGCCTGCATGATAACCTTGATGAAAGTTTTCCTTTTAAAAAAAAAAAGAACTGTCCCTGACTCTCTTAATTTGATATTAGTTTTTAAATTATCTGCAAAAATGTAATGCTGCTTCTTAATGCTGATCAGTAAAATGATATCTCAAAGTATGTATTGCCTGTACAATGTACAGTAGCTTTGTCCTGACTTTGTACGTTCTTATGAAATGTGACATTGCCTAAGCATCCTGTTGCATGTAGATAACTGTCTGATAATGAGAATGAGTATGAATATGCTGTGCTTGGCTCCAGTTCAGGGAGGATCTGAGTTTTAAATAATATTAGTTGTGATTATAAAGGGCTTAATAATTGTGTGATGCATTGTGAGCAACCTGTGCAGCCCTGTGACCCTCCGGGAGCAGAACTGTGCACATGATATAAGCTCAAAAACCCAAAGAGCTTGGCGATTACAGCCTAATTGTAAAAAGCTGAGGATAGATCAGCTGGGCTTCAGTCACAAGAACATTTTGAACTTCTGCCCTCAATTAACAGGGATGCCCCGTTTGTGCTTTCCCTGGTTGTTTATTTGGTTGTCTGAGAGTGCTGTTTTTCTCACTCTGTCCTTCGTAATGACAAGGCTACCGTTTTTGGCTGGCTCTTTGATATCATCATTCCAGCCACATTAAAAATCCATTAAAACACAATCTCCTTGTGTGCTGATTTTCCTGGTGCTCATGTTTTTGTTTATCTCCATACAAGTCATGCTGATCAAGCAACTTTGGACATTTTGTCTCATTTTGTTTCTTAGCACAATGATATTCAGCTTGTACTTTATACTGTTGTTTGTTGTATGTCTGCATATAGCTTTAACTGTTGTGGTTAAATGTTTAATATGGTATTATTATTATTATTATTAGTAGTGTTATTATTTAACCTCTTACTCTTATTTGTATTGGTGGACAGGCTCTATTGAAGAGCAGTCTTTACAGGCCGCTGTGGTGAATAAGTGAGAAATGTCATGCATTTCTAATTTACCCTTTTCCCTGTTTTTCAGAGGAGATCAAACTTGAACTGGAAAAACAAAAGTGAGTTGGTCTTTGCAATTTTTTGTCCATTCCTGCATCTCTTTGAAGAACATATCCAGTGGTAGGGTGATTATTAAAACTGCTATATCCAAAAATGTTTTCTGCCGTAGTCTTAAAGTGCAGATCTAATTATGTATCAGTTAACTAGACGCTAGTGTTGGGTGCTGACCTGAGGACAGTTTGTAGAGCCGCAGCTCACTCAGTGTGAAAACCAATAAACAAGCCCTTCACTCAGCAGTGTCTATAATCATGTTTCAGAAGTTGATGAGTCATTTTTGGTTAGATTAAAAGCTTTCGGTTATGGTGCAGTATGTTGAGTTTACCTTTTAATATCTGAATCTACCAGGGATGGCACTGTGGTTCCACCAAAAGCCAATTACATTGAAGCAGACAAGTATGTCCTACCCTTTGAACTGGCATGCCAGTCGAAGTCTCCACGCATTGTCAGCACCTCTCTGGACTGCTTACAGGTATCATATATATGTATACATACTCGGCTGTTTCTTCACAGGTCTGCATGGAATTAAAACCTGAACCTGCCACTTCAAAACCTGATCCAAATCAGTGCTGCTAAATTTGAATCTGGAAATTACTCTCACACACGAACAGATATTGCTTTTCGTAGACACTGTTTTCTGGAGTTTTCTACTAAGTGCTGGAGGAGATTGAAAAAGTGTCCTCCCAGGATTGAATACATCTGTAATACACCAGCAATGTTCATTATCAGCATTTTGTGGAATGGAAGAGCGCATCCACCCTGTTACTGTTAGGCTTGCTTAACTAAAGCTTCTTGTGCTGCTGTTGTACTTGGGCAAATGCTTAAGTGAGGATAAAGATCTGTTACGACATTACAACCAACCCAACACTCTTCTCTCACCATCCATGGTTTCACTGAGGGCCACATTTACCCCCTATTCAAACTCTAGAATAATTCCAAATGCAGCTTAAGTTTCAAGAAAGAGAGAGTCCTAGAGAGTGTGCATGCATCAACAAAAGTAAGAATGCATGAGAGTGCCTGAAATCTAGTGCATATTTTAAAAAATACATCATTAACAGATAGGGATCTGAATCACCCGCTGATACGATATCACAGTACCAAGGGGCTGATTTGATATGTGTTTAGTAAATAGCTCTGTTTAACACTATGGTCATTTTCGACAATACTATGTGGCCTCATGTGTTTGCATAGAAAATGAGCAATTGATGTGATGATACACTTATCTGAACTGCTAGGAATCTTGTTCAAAGTGTTTGTTGTTGGCTTATAGCAAAAAAGTAGGTTTCTCCACTGCCTTGTCTATCTCAGGATGATGTCTAGCAACGTGTGCCTTTATGTTTGTCATATTACTTCAATACTTAGCTAACTTTTGCATGACAAAGTTTGTACACAACATGGCTCGTCTCCAACTCCTCTTTACCATTTAAATTTTGAAAGCCAAACTGTGGAGGAGCAGCTTGAATCTGTTTTGTGTTCCACCATTCCTGGTACTTATAAACAAAGTCGGAAAATAATTGGCTCCTACATCACGGGATGCTGTGCTGACTGCAAATGTATGAATAGTTCAGAGGGCACCATTTCTAGGATTACAGAGGTACTGCAATTTATCTCCTCAAACACAAATTATAAACTGATAATAATTGATTTCGGAGTCAGTGTGGCGATACATGAAACCACCATACTGAATTGGTACTTTATCAGTATTTTGTTGGGCCCTCTCAAGCTTGGGTCAGGTAGCAGACCTGTGATGATTGTATTTTATAACAGATTGGTTTATGGTTGTTTTGTGCAAAATGCATAAGTTCCTAAGTCTTAGTCTTCTAAGAATTCTTAAACTGTGCAGAAACTCATTGCTTATGGCCACATCACGGGGAATGCACCGGACAGTGGCGCACCAGGGAAACGGCTGATTGACCGCTTGGTGGAGACCATTTGCAACTGCTTTCAGGGCCCACAGACAGATGAGGGTGTGCAGCTACAGATCATCAAGGTGAGATTACTTTTAACCATATGTTTTATTTATTGCTTGCCAGATGGACACCAGATATGGTTTCTGCCAATGTCAATCATTGCCATGTTTAAACAGTAAATACGAAAGTAGGAAACACATGATAGTTCCACTTTTATAAATTGTGTATAATTTTGTCAATTGCTTGACTTGGAGGTCATACTATTGAATAGAGGCATTGCTTATTCAGTAGTTTTGTCCATAATTTTTGTCATTACTAAATTTACTAGATTTATTTTGTGTCTGCCATGAATTTGGCATCACAATATAGTTGTTTCACAATATAGTTCAATCAACATAGAAATAGATCCACTCCATAAAACGTGTCGTTGTCTGAGGATGTTTTTGTTTTTTTAATGACTCTTGTTGCTTGCTTTCTCAGGCTCTTCTGACTGCAGTGACATCTCCTCACATAGAAATCCATGAGGGGACAATTCTGCTGACCGTTCGTACCTGCTACAACATCTATCTGGCCAGCCGCAACCTCATCAACCAGACCACAGCCAAGGCTACCCTAACACAGATGCTGAATGTCATTTTCACTCGCATGGAGAACCAGGCGGTTAGCATGAACTACATAGATAATTCTGCTCTTTGATTGACTTTCGTACATCTTTGGCTTTCCAGATGAAATATACACATCTGAAGATGTCTTTCATTATGGTTGTATGTTCGCAGGCCTTGGAGGCTCAGGAAGCAGACAAGGAGAGGCAGCGTCTGCAGCCCCCTAATGTTGTCCCAGCACCCCGAACCCCCTTACCTGTCCCACAAAACCCTTCCCCCACACCAGGCAGAGTATCTGGATCTCCGCAGCCTGGACGTGCCCAATCGGAGCAGAATGGTCAGCGCTTACCCTCTCCTATCCCCACAGAGCCCTCCCTCACACCCCCTGTTCCTCAGGACACCTCATCCGTGCACAGAGAGCCAGAGGGGCAAAAGACAGAAGATGATGTTGCTACACAAGAACAGAATGTAATGGAAAGCTCACAACCAGGTACCCAAAATCAGTTTTTTCTGTTCATCATTTGAACCCTGACAAATATATGGTAATTGATAGTACAGTAAATTACATGGCAACTAATACCATGGCATGGAAAAATATGAGCTCTTTATACATATATAAAAATGTGGGATATAGGATGTACTTCACCAATCACCAAGAAGAATTTTGCATTTGCAGAACGCATACATAAAATTACAGATGCTGTGTGTATTTACCCATAAACACGATGCAAATATGTCAGCACATAACACAGAACATGAAATAAAACATTCACATTTGTTTGTGGGATATTCAGCTAATGTGAACACGCACAAATTCAGTATTATGAGCTTGTTTCTGTGGTAACTTGCCTTTATTGGTAACATGCTTTGTATTTAATGGTACAAAATTAGGCCCACCTGTATCCAAGCCACCAGAAGACATGGAACCTGATGGCGAGGAGAGCCAGCTGGAGGCTGAAGCAGAACAGGCCTCAGAGACTCAGGAGGATGTTGAGCCAGACAGTGGCCTGGGAGAAAGCTCTGTAGAGGGGGGTGAGAGACACTCTAGCTTAAAAAATCATTTTAACATGTTGAAATAGGAGTGTGTGGTAATTATACACATGTAAATATCCGAAATATGGAAATGAAATTTTAGCGTAACTGTTTCTCATTTGACAGGACTGGACCAGCATTCTGACTCAGAGTCCAAAGTAGCTCCCCCTGTTGTCAGGGCAGACACTCAGCACATGAATGGTGTTGTGGATGACCAAGCCTCTGTTTCCTCTACAGATATACTGGTATATTTAAAATACTGAAATGTTATTCAGTATTTTCAGTTTTACTGCTGCTGCCTGAATGTGCCTAAATAGTATTCAGTGTGCACTAGAAGAACATTGGCCATTTGCTAATTGATTAGTTTTCTGCTTTAGTTTTCTGCTTAACCAAAGTGATGTGTCTTGCTGTTGCTCATTACTTGAATGTCTTTTGAATTATTGTTATAATTGAACAAGTGCCAGGGCTTTCATAGTTTTATAAGCAGGCAGACTTCCTGTTTTTAAACTGTGATTTCTTGCATGATGTTGGTATAACACACTAAATGTTCCCATGAGAAACCAGTGTTCCCTTTAGTTGATTTTGAAGATATTCTGCCTTTAGTAGGAAGTAAGACATTTCTGTTAATACTTGAAGAAATTAAAAGAAAACACTTACTTGCAAATACAAAACGGAACTAAATGCTGTGTTTTAATACATTCTTCAGAATATGGCCTAAATTATAAGTGGCGTATAAGGATAATTTAGAAGCTCATGTAGTGTGTGTGGCTTCTGAAGAAGTCATCCATTAAGACTTAATTAGGAAGTCATGTTTTTGCTCTTTTAACTGCACAGGATGCGGAGGCAATGCACAACACTCAGACAGCTGCCCGCTTCTCCCACATCCTGCAGAAAGATGCTTTCCTGGTGTTCCGTTCCCTCTGCAAACTCTCTATGAAGCCCCTGGCTGACGGCCCACCAGACCCCAAGTGAGACTAACCCTCCTCCTTTCTCAGTTATAGGTGCTTAAAAATACAGTATAGCACTTTTCTGCATTGTATATTTTCAGAAAAGGCAGTAGTTTGTAAGGGGAACATTTCATTTTATCTTGGTTTTATTTTGTTATGAATTCATTGTAAGCTTTGCTTTGGTAAACAGTGCTAGCTGAGTTGCATTTACAGCAGTAAAGCTTGCCTAACTGGTACAGGTCATTTTGTAACCTATGAAACAGCAGGTCTGTGATGAAGTTCAGGTTGGATAAATTCATGGAAAATGCTTTATCATCAGGATTGCTGAGAGAAAAAGGTTGAAGAATGTAATAAGGCTTTAGTTACAGTTATTGTCTTATGAATTTAATGAGAACAATGTGTGAGTGGACTGATGAATAGTGGCTTGGTTTACTCGCTATTGTAATTAAATCCCAAGACTACATGTGGTTTTTTTTTTCCTTCAGGAAATTTAGATCTATGGCTAAATAGCTCCTTCCTAGAGAACAATAAACCTTTGAATTGTTGTTTTCAGTGGTGCTGGTTTTGTTCTCTCGATCAGGTCTCATGAGCTGCGCTCCAAGGTGGTTTCCTTGCAGCTGTTGCTGTCAGTCCTTCAGGGAGCCGGGCCTGTGTTCCGAACACATGAGATGTTTGTGAACGCTATTAAGCAGTACCTGTGTGTCGCACTTTCTAAGAATGGTGTCTCCTCTGTGCCTGAAGTGTTTGAGCTCTCTTTGGCCATCTTCCTCACCCTGCTCTCCCATTTTAAAGTTCACCTTAAGATGCAGATTGAGGTAAAGAAGGACTGAATGGTTCAGTCTTGTTCTCTTGACATCATCTGATAGAACTAAATAAAACTGAGTTGCACTGAAATTACCCTGCCTGGTCTTACTATATTTTTACTCTGCCTTTTGTTTTTGGTTTTCTGTATTTTGTCAGGTGTTCTTCAGAGAGATTTTTCTGACCATTCTGGAAACATCATCTAGCTCTTTTGAGCACAAGTGGATGGTCATCCAGACCCTAACTCGCATTTGTGCAGGTAGTAACATTCGTCATGTGTCTGAATTGTTTACAGTACTCCCCAACATCTTTTTATTTCTGTCTTGCTGAAAGACCTGAACAGTGTGGAATCATAGTTAAAACTCTTGCTTTTCTTATGTTCCTCAGATGCCCAGTGTGTGGTGGATATCTATGTGAACTACGACTGTGACCTGAATGCAGCAAATATCTTTGAGCGTCTCGTGAATGACCTTTCAAAAATTGCTCAGGGTCGAAGTGGTCAGGAGCTAGGCATGACGCCACTGCAGGTATCCACGCTCTGTGGTGTAATCCCTGTCCTAGACCTTGTTGTATTCTCAGAAACAAATCAAGCTATTTGTGTTTGTCAGATCTGCACACTCAGTGTGTAGAATAAATATATTGCTTCCATATAATTATTCTCAACATCTCTAACACTTGTACATTCGTGAGTTTTTGAGTTAGTGTGAAATGGGGCTGTAAATGTTGTACTGGCACCGCTTTTTTTTTTTTTTTTACCCCAGATACAGTTCTAAATAACTTGCATATAGTTCTGTTTGTAGTTTTTTATAGCTTTCTTACCATTGTGTGGTAAGTTGCAGCATTTTTTTCTGCAGGAGCTGAGTTTGCGTAAGAAAGGGCTGGAGTGCCTGGTGTCCATTCTTAAATGCATGGTGGAGTGGAGTAAAGACCTCTATGTCAACCCTAACCTACAGACCAACTTAGGTGAGAGAGCTCTCTGTAGTCAGGATATCTGGGAATAATTTTTTTGCCATTCTGTTTCACTATAGTTAAATTTTTTTGGTGGGCAGTGGAGTGTAATCTTAATATAGCAAATTTATGCAACGTACGTCTTGGTTGTGATGATTTTAAAAGGCTGTGTTGTAACTGCAGGTCAGGAGCACCAGGCTGAAGGCGACGGCGCAGACACAAAGCTTACTGAACACCTGCTGTCTCGCCGGGACAGCGTTGGCTCTCAGGACTCTGCTTTTTCCTCTAGTGTCCAGCCTAACCAGCCCGACCATCCAGAACAATACGAGGTCATCAAACAGCAAAAAGAAATCATTGAGCATGGCATTGATCTGTAAGTCAGTCCCAGTTTTTTCTTTATCTTTCTTTAGTTTTAGACCTTTTTCCTATTTTTGCCTGTGTTAACATTGTTTTCTCCATGTGTTCCACAGATTTAATAAAAAACCCAAGCGGGGAGTGCAATACCTGCAAGAGCAAGGCATGCTGGGAACCTCCGCAGAGGACATTGCTCAGTTCCTGCACCAGGAGGAGAGACTTGACACAGTAGGTGCAATCAGTCCCCCTTTCACTGCTGTCAGTCCGATTACCTTTCACAGTGTCTCAGTTCCTGTCTCCTGCTTCCTTCACACAGACACAGGTTGGGGAGTTTCTTGGTGAGAACACCAAGTTTAATAAGGAGGTGATGTACTGCTATGTAGACCAACTGGACTTCTGTGGCAAGGACTTTGTTTCAGCACTGCGCACTTTCTTGGAAGGGTTCAGGTTGCCCGGAGAGGCACAAAAAATTGACCGGCTTATGGAAAAGTTTGCAGCTCGCTATCTGGAGTGCAATCAGGGGTGAGTCCTGAGTAGCTTTCTAAGGGAAACATACCACAGCACCTTTTAGTAGTAAATACATTCTCCACAACTGTAGCCTTTTCACCTTCATACCATGACGTTACATCTTGTTTCGAACATCTGTTCTATTGCACTATGCTATTGAATTGGTTTGTTTATTGCTTTTCGTATAGTTCTTTGAACCCTGTGCAGCTTAATCTGCCAAAGTCATCCTGTAGTGCTAATGTTACTGATATTATTTGTATGATGGTGCTTAAATGATAGTTCAGCTTAATGAAGCTTCAAACATACTGTACTTTGACACACATTCATTTTATTATTTATCATTATATACATGTTTTCAGTAAAATTAGATTGTGCGGCACGATACATTGATTCAAAACCTTTGAACAGTGGTGTATGCAGTTGAGAAACTGACTTTTTGACGTTCTTTTCCAGGCAGACGTTGTTCGCCAGTGCAGACACGGCCTACGTTCTGGCCTATTCCATCATCATGTTAACCACTGATCTGCACAGCCCTCAGGTCAGTCTGTCTGAGTGAGCACTCTTGCACAAGATACAAAGCCTTTCGGTTTGAGATCACTGTTCAGTCCCCTTTTTTCCTTCATCCTAATTACCTTGATCATCCTGCACTTCACGATCATGACCTTTCACAGAATCTCGTCTTCTAAAAGCCAAATTCCTGATATTTGTTCTTGTGTGGCAATCTTGGTGCATATTTCTTCTCAGGTGAAGAACAAAATGACAAAGGAACAATACATTAAGATGAACCGTGGCATTAATGACAGTAAAGACCTTCCTGAGGAGTATCTCTCTTCCATTTATGATGAGATTGCAGGGAAAAAAATTGCCATGAAGGAGAGCAAAGAGTATTCAATCACCCCCAAGTCTAGCAAGCAAAGTGAGTATTGTCCATGTTAACAAGTCTGAGTTTTTAGCTTTTTGATTTTGACTTCTAAACTTATTTTATCGAGTACTCGTAGTAATATTATACTCTTCTGTTCGTCTGAGTATAAAGTGCATGTTTTTTGGATGCTAACTGAATGAAGCCGTGTTCTGGTGGCAGGTGTAGCCAATGAGAAGCAGAGGCGGCTGCTGTATAATATGGAGATGGAGCAGATGGCTAAGACAGCTAAAGCTCTGATGGAGGCAGTGAGCCATGCTCAGGCCCATTTTTTTAGCGCCACCCACCTGGAGCATGTCCGGCCCATGTTCAAGGTACCAGCCTTTTACTTCAGCGTTGCAAATGACTGTAACAGCATAGTCTCATGAACATGGCATAGGGGTTGGCCTGTGAATGTGGAACATTAGTTTTGGTTGGTTTACAGTGGGGGAGGTGTGGAATAAAGGAATGCTGTGTAGGAAGCATAAATTGAACATTATTAACCGATTATCTGTGTGTCTGTACTACAGTTGGCTTGGACCCCCCTTTTGGCAGCATTCAGTGTAGGCCTTCAGGACTGTGATGACCAGGAGGTGGCGTCTCTGTGTCTAGAGGGAATCCGCTGTGCTATCAGGATTGCCTGCATCTTTGGCATGCAGGTGAGTGCAGTACATTACACTCACTTCATACCTGAGAGATCAAACTGAGTGACCTGAATCAGTAATGTCATAACTCCTAATTTCACCTTTGCCTGACCTGTGTAACTGTATCTTTGTGTGTCTCTGTGTAGTTGGAGCGAGATGCATATATCCAGGCTTTGGCCAGGTTCACTCTGCTCACAGCTAGCTCCAGTATCACAGAGATGAAGCAGAAGAACATTGACACCATTAAGACTCTCATCACTGTAGCGCACACTGATGGAAATTACCTAGGCAACTCCTGGCATGAGGTAGTATTTGCCAGCACCTTTAGATTGGCACAATACTTTGCTGTTATTCGCTTTTCTAATGCCCGCTTCTGCTTGCTATAGATTTTACGATGTATCAGTCAGCTGGAGTTGGCTCAGCTGATTGGCACAGGGGTAAAGACACGTTATATCTCCGGTGTAGTTAGAGAACAAGGAGGCAGCATGAAGGGCTTTCCGACTGGAGGAGAGGAGTTTATACCTCTTGGCTTAGGTAAAGCTCATTTATGAATTTATTCACATGGCTGGACTTTACAAGGCCATGACCAGTGTTAAGTTATTTTCATAGCAGGACATTGTTTGTCCTTGTAGATTATTGGATTTGCTGTCTCTAACAAAATACTTGACCTATCACAGGCACACTAGTTGGGGGTCCAGACAGGCGTCAGATGGCTCATATCCAAGAATCAGTCGGGGAGACCAGCTCTCAGAGTGTGGTAGTAGCTGTGGACAGGTGAGAGAACAAAGATTGCTACAGAGCATTCTGATGGCTGTATATATACTTTGTCTTATTATTTTTTGTTTAACCAATTTCTTCATTTTGTTTGCCAGAATTTTCACTGGATCCACCAGGCTGGATGGAAATGCAATTGGTATGAGCATATATTTACATTTGTGAATGCATTAATGTGAGATCTCCCAATGTTTTAGAGTATAATTTTTTTCATGCTCTGCATCTCCTCATCCAGTCAAATGAAGTCACACTTAAAAAGATGTGTCCTTCTTAACTGTTTTACACTAAACAGTGATGTCTGTATGCGCAAATTAATGGTAAGTTCTTCTCCAGTGGACTTTGTGCGCTGGCTGTGTGCTGTTTCGATGGATGAACTGGCCTCTGCCCACCAACCACGCATGTTCAGCTTGCAGAAGATTGTGGAAATCTCTTATTACAACATGAACCGTATCCGCTTGCAGTGGTCCCGCATTTGGCAGGTCATAGGAGACCACTTCAACAAGGTCAGCAGTGTATCCACTAGTAAAGGGATACATCACTTCTTAGTCCCATGGTCCCATAAAATAAACAAAAAAGGTATAGTTTATACTGGCTTATTCTGTTAACTCTTCTGCTGTGCTTTTGTTGTCCTTGTAGGTGGGCTGCAACCCTAATGAGGATGTGGCCATCTTTGCTGTGGATTCTCTAAGACAGCTTTCTATGAAGTTTTTGGAAAAGGGAGAGCTGGCCAACTTTCGTTTCCAGAAGGACTTCCTTAGACCGTTTGAGCACATCATGAAGAAGAATAGGTTAGGATGCATGCATTAAAGAAAAATGAGGGCTGCAAAATATGAAAGAATGTGTTTCACTCAGGAGGTTAACTTTTGTTGTTTTTTTTTTTTTTATGATCTCCACAAAGATCTCCCACTATCCGTGACATGGTGATCCGCTGTGTGGCTCAGATGGTAAACTCTCAGGCTGCTAACATTCGCTCTGGCTGGAAGAACATCTTCTCAGTGTTCCACCAGGCAGCATCAGATCATGATGAGACTATAGTGGAGCTGGCCTTTCAGACTACCGGTCACATTGTCAGTGAGTACCAGCAGCCTCCTATCTGACAAAGAACAAATTACTCAAGAGTGATATACTATCTTTAATGTAGTTAATGTAGAGTTATTTTTTTTAATCTCATATCAAATTTCTTTTGTTCTGTCTCCGCATATCTCCCTCCTTAGTGCACACATTTCAGCAGCACTTTGCAGCAGCCATTGACTCATTCCAGGATGCAGTGAAGTGTCTGTCTGAGTTTGTGTGTAATGCAGCTTTCCCTGACACTAGTATGGAAGCAATTCGTCTCATTCGTCACTGTGCTAAATACGTGTCTGACCGGCCACAGGTCAGTGCTTGCTCATATTTAACCACAGTTTGCCAGTGACCGTTGATGTTTATTGTTCCAAGTGGTTTCTCTTTCTTATTCTCTCCCTCTCTCACTCACTACTTCTGTCTCTCTCTTGCTCTCTGCCTCTTCTGTTTAGGCATTGAGAGAATACACTAGTGACGACATGAATGTTGCCCCTGGTGACCGGGTGTGGGTGCGAGGCTGGTTCCCTATCCTGTTTGAGCTCTCTTGCATCATCAACCGCTGCAAGCTGGACATTAGGACCAGGTGTGCTGTTGTGATGTCTGTCTCTCCAAAAAAAAGTAACTCTCACTTATTTGTTTCAGAGGCCTGATGGAGATCTGTATGTTTGTTTCAGGGGCCTGACAGTAATGTTTGAAATAATGAAGAGTTATGGACACACCTTTGAGAAGCACTGGTGGCATGACCTTTTCCGCATCGTCTTCCGCATCTTTGACAACATGAAACTTCCAGAGCAGCAAACTGAGGTGAACTGATTAATTTCACATCCACATCTTTGAATCATAAACGAACTGCAAGTGTCTAACCATTTCGATGCATTGCTGTTGTCAACAGAAAACAGAATGGATGACTACTACGTGTAACCACGCACTGTATGCCATTTGTGACGTCTTCACTCAGTTCTATGAGCCACTCAGTGAGGTGTTGCTGGCTGATGTCTTTGCTCAGCTGCAGTGGTGTGTCAAACAAGGTATAAACAAGGGATTTCTCTTGCTTAGCCTAACATACTCACCACTCACCACGTGTATTACACAGGAGACCTTCAGTACATTATTACTCATTAGATGTTTTGTTGGAAAATTGCATCAACAGTTCAAGGATAAGTCAGGTGTTGTAGGCACCACTCACAAGGCACCCAGTTGAGAGAACTGGGTGGTGGTAGGTTTTGTCGTCTTAGTCATGCCTTCTCGTGCTGTAGGTGAGCATTAAAAATGTGACGCCTGTACATGTGCCCAGCAGGGAGAATGTTTTAAAGTAGCAGACAGGTTAATAACAGATGAGTCTGTGTGACCCACACGTGTGGATCTCTCCCTGTACTCAGATAATGAGCAGCTGGCACGTTCAGGCACGAATTGTTTGGAGAACCTGGTGATCCAAAATGGAGAGAAGTTCAGTGCAGAGGTGTGGGGCATCACCTGCGCCTGCATGCTGGAGATATTCCAGTCCACCAGCCCCCATGTGTAAGCCTCTTAAATGAGCCTCTTGGCTAACAAGAAACTAAAATGTTATGTTTGCCCTGAGATATTTGATTTTTTGTTTTTGTTTCTTTTTAAGTATGAAATAATGTATTAATGCGTTTTTATATTTGTCTATACATCTTGTCTTTATGTGTTTAAATCCCGTTGATGGTCTCTATTGGTGGCTAAATCATGAAGCCTGTTTTTAAAGAAGCTGAGGTTGTCCCTATGAAATGCTGTTAATTAAATGCTCCTTGGTTGACATGATTATTCTCTTTTTAACAGCTTGTTGACATGGCGACCGGCTGGGCAGGAAGAGGAGGTGGGAGATGGGAAACACATGGTGAGATGACTAGCATGAGTAAATAACGCGCACACACACAGCCACACAGACAGGCACTTTGATGCCCCTATGCCAAAATCGCATTGGCACACCATACACAGACAAAAGCAAAAAGTAGTTGACTACAATTTCATTTAGAATGTGGTACAAGTTGTTCTACATTTTCCAGGATGTGGAGATAGACTCTCAGTCTCAGAGCAGCTTTGAGAGGACACTGTCAGAGAGAGGACAAAGTCAGATGTCCACTGCCAGTGATGAGGCCTGGAGGGGAAAGCCCCATACACGTAAGCAATGCTCTCACCTCATTTTAACCTTTTCCTCCTCTCACCAGTTGTGCAGAATCTCCCACCTGCTGTTGAGTTTCCATGATGTACATATGTTGAATGTTTTTGACATTTTATGACCTCACTCTATTAGCTGTGACTTCTTGATTCTGTGAATTCTATTTCAAGCATCGTTGTCATGCTCTGTCTCCAAGGCAACACGTCTACTGGAAATCAAATGTAATGAAATTATTCTGTAAAGATTACGCTGCCTTGCAAATGTTATTGGTTCCACTTAATATTCTCGCTTTTTCATTACATGATGTAGATAAGACCAATGTACGCTGTATGTCACAGGGGTGTCGGACCAGCGGTTGTTTGCGGGGCTTCTCATAAAGTGCGTGGTGCAGCTTGAGCTCATACAGACCATAGACAACATTGTCTTCTACCCTGCCACAAGCAAGAAGGAGGATGCAGAGAACATGGCTGCTGCTCTGGTCTGTCAGTCTATGTGTAATTGTCCATGAGAACAGTTCCCTTAAAGCACTTTGTGTTTCTTGTTTGTCTGTGTCTGTATGTGCATATATATCAGCGCGAGTCTGGCTGATTTTGAATTTAATTTTAATGGCATTCATGCTTATGGTAGATACAAAGCAAATGTTGCTGGTGACTCTATGGACTGCCTCTTTTAATAGAGAGACGCTCTGGAAGACACTGAGGAGAGTGAAGCACAGGCTGAGTCAGAACAAGGCATGTACAAGCACCTCTCTCCTCAGCACCTATTCAAACTGCTTGACTGCTTGCTTGAGTCCCACAACTTTGCCAAGGACTTCAACTCTAACAATGAGCAAAGGACTGCACTCTGGAGGGCAGGTTAGTCTTATTTTTTTCTGTGACCAAATATATCAAATAGAAAAATGTACTTCTCTTCAGATTGACCTTTTAATGGCAAAGTTCTTGAGCTTTGGGTGTGGAAGATGTTTTAACTGGCTCTGTGCTCCTGCAGGATTCAAGGGCAAGTCTAAACCTAACTTGCTGAAGCAGGAGACCAGCAGCCTGGCCTGCAGTCTGAGGATCCTTTTCCAGATGTATTCAGACAGGAGGCTGCAAGAGGCCTGGCCAGACATTCAGACGCGTCTGCTACTGTGAGTGGGGAGCTTACCACAGCAAAGTGCAGCCATGTGATATCATTAGCTCAGTTAGTTCAGTTGCTGACACTCAGATGGTGTAATAATGCAAATAAAATGCAAAACATGATTTGTGCTTTATTTCATAGTGGCAGTTTCACAAGACATAATAATCCATATCAGTGAATTATCAATGTGTATTGATTTTTTTTTATTTAGCGATTTTATGATAGTGATAAGAGTTATACATTTATTCCATATAAGTGTAGCTTGGGTGACAAGTTCTGTTTTATTTCTTTGTATTTTCCCCCCTTAGTGTGTGTAGTGAAGCCTTGGCTTACTTTATTAGCCTAACCTCAGAGAGCCATCGAGAAGCCTGGACCAGCTTACTGCTGCTTTTACTCACTAGAACACTCCGACTGTCTGATAACAAGGTAATTGCACAAATAAATACACATGCATGCTGAAGTTAAGGTTAAAGATGAGGTTAAAATTGTACAGTGTGCCTCAGTTCTGCTTGCGAGTAGTTTCAGACATCCTCTCAGGCTCCGAATGTATCATTTTCAAACATTCTCTGTTGAGTGACTTCAAGTTGGAAAAACAAAACTGAGTAGTTTGCTCACGTACCGCTGTATAGGTGAGAATAATGGTTTTTCTAATGAGGTCTTTTACTGCATGAGGGCTCCTTATTTGAATATTCCCTTTATCCCTTAGGAGCACATGATAAACCTCTCATGGAGGAAGCAGCCAGCTGATAAGTCAGCCTGTCAGCGCAGTGACCTCAGTATGTAAAAGAGGATTCACGCATGCAACCTTGAGTCTGCTCTCGGCTTTCCTTGCCTCATTCAAATAGCCTTTGCCATTCATCACAGTGCTGAGATAACATCAAAGCAGACTTTTTTCAGTCCTATTTCAGTTTAGCTCAGGGAACAAAGGCTGCTTGGGATGTTTTTTTAGGAATAACCCCTCAGTTTGAAAACAAAATATTATTCTGTCTGTGTTGATCTTTAAGTGATTTATCTTGGCTTTGTCAATTTGCACGTGTAAACAATTTTTTTCTATACACCCTGTCAAGTTGCCACTGGATTGTCTGAAAATTTGGTCCAATGTTTCAGCTATGCTGTATGTATGCAGTTCATCTCTTTTGTACACTAAGGCTAAGTTGGTTAATTATTGTTTGGTTTAAAACGAGCACTCCATGATGTTTATATGATACATACAGTACTTATGACAGCCCGAATTATACTACTAGACCGTCGTCATCAGTCGCGGGTTTATGTCGTCACTTCAGTTCAGCATTATGTCATCCAGTTCAGTTTTTTTTTTTTTTTTGGTTATATTTGCACTTACCCAATATTATTATTATTTATTTTATTTATTTATTTATTTATTTTCCCCCTGTGGCTGCGGATGGCGTCAACATACCGGCAGGGACTTTTCTGTTTTGCTATATTCTATATATGAAGAATGGTGTCACGTTTTCAAGTAGAATCAAACTTGTAGTGGAAAAGTTGTCGGTGAAATTCACTCTTTTGTCTGCGCTGACCAGGGCAAGAGAAGGAAAGGGAACAAATGTCAATTGTTTTCCTCCGTTTCTTCCTGTGCATTTATTTGCCAGGACAAACCAGCAAGCTTTGTCAAGTGTATTAGTGTGCTGTATTTGTGTCTAAAACGGACTATAGAATGACTCAACTTTGAAGGTCTATAAAAAGAAATCGCTTGTCATAATAAGATGGAACTTTGAATGACGGTGAAAGGAAACTGAAGAAGACATGACGGTTCAGTTAGATGTATAAATATAATAGTTGATTTATAGAAATAATGGTTCAATTAGTTGCATTAATATGCTAAGAGTGGATTTATAGAAATAATCAATAGCTGCAGCTCTAATGAACACAACCTCTTTCTCCCTCAGTTCAAGCCACATGCCTCCTGTTATTACCCCTACCTGTGTGAGATGATGCAGTTCGACCTTATCCCTGAACTCCGCGCCGTCCTGCGCCGCTTCTTCCTCCGCATCGGTTCAGTCTTCCACATTGCAGCCCCAGAGATGGCAGCGGCACGAGCCCCAGCCTCATAGAGCGCAGTAGGGCCCCTGGTGGTAAAAACAAGGACTGGAGGGGGGCGAGACAGCGGGAGTGTATGTGGCCCTCTTCGGGTGTGAAGGACCGTACAGGAGAGGTTGGAGCTGATGCTGAGACTGCTCGCCCAAAGTTGCCCTCCGCGTCTGAATTTCTTGATCTTTCCCCCCTCAGCTCCCCCTCAGGAGAGAAAAGTGCTGTGTGACCCAACAGGGCTTTCCTCCAGTCAACATTGTGGATCATTTAATTATATTATTCGTACATACTGAAAGGGAGGGGGCATTATGGCAACAGTGATAATTTATTGACAATACTGTTCTGTATACAGTTCCTGCTTGTTCAGTTGATTTGTTTTTTGTTTTGATTTTTTGTTGTATCTGTTTATTTTTGTCCTCATTTTAATATGTGAAAAAAACAGCAATATCCAAATGCACAGAGCTGGGGGGAAAAAATGAGATGACTTTACAAGCGTGTGATTTACAGCAGGTTTGCATATCTGTGCCTATGAAGATGGGAGAGACTTATTAAAGCCCCAGTCAGGAATTGCAGCAAGTCGCGGTCTGGTTTTTGATCCTGCTGTAACAGCTCTGTCATGTCTGCTTAGTGTTCATCAGACTGTAGTAATTAAATATATTCCTGGGGAGGCTGTGCTGGTTCAGCAGTTACTGAGCTTTAATGATTGGTTTTAAAAAATCATTAATTACATGCATTTTCTTTCGTAACCTACGGTTTATACACACTGTAAATCAAGGCCTTGTCACCTTATTTACTGGACATTTAACAGTACGAGTCCTGAGTGAAGGAACGTTTACCTTGCATATCCTGGTCAATTTGTTTGCATAGATGGAGGTAAAGCTGTTCAGCACTCTTGCGTTGAAATGTAGCCGGCCTGGTGTTGGCCTGGGAACGTGGGTGATGTAACCTGGCTGCTCTCAAAAACACTTTTGTTTATTTCATTTAGCATTCCCTCCAGGAGTTCCCACTCACTTGGCACTACACACTTCCCCGCATGTAATGCATACAATTTGGCTACCCTGTGGGAGATGTATGATTTGGAAGCACAGTTAGGGAAAGGCCGGGGTTTTTAGGGGTCCCCCCCCCCCCCCCCCCCCTTCCCTTCATAGTAGTAACCCTCCAGAGGTGTAGCAAACAGCTGTTGACTTTAAGGCATGTTAGTGATGATCTGGCAAACAGATTGTTTCTTGCCATACCCACCCTCGAAATGAGCTAGTTCCAAATTTTGAGAATGAGTCAGTCAGCCTGCTTCATTATCTTCCAGACAGTGTTGTCATATCAGCACCAAGAAAACAAAGATAAATACATATACCGTACACTGAAGATGTTTGTACTTAAATATAAGACTATCAAGCCTCTGGTATTACCAGAGCGTATGAAGCTCTTGATGCATTTTTATGCAGATGTATTGAATTCTATGAAGTGCTTTTAAATATTTTCTGAAAGCATTCCATCCCTTGCAACTATATATGTCCACTTTGCCTCCCTTGAAGATGGACAAATATAAATATATATATATATATATATATATAGTAAGATGAAATACAAAGTGTAAAGTTTTCATGTAAAATAAAGGAAAAATATGCTCTAAACATATGGTGATGTAATCTTCCAAGCATTTGGTGAGTTAATCAATAAAAAAACGTTCAGTTCTGCAGAGTTTTCACATTTTATTATTCATGTTAGTATACATTCTGGTTTACAGTTCTTCAACGCTGTATGGACAAAAGTATTGGGACTTTTGTCCACAGGATTTTGGAGTTTCTGTGGGAATGTGTGCCCATTCATTCTTTAGAGCATTTATTAGGTTGGGTACTGCTGTTGGACAAGAAGGTCTGGCTCGCAATCTCCGTTCCAGTTCATCCCAAAGGTGTTGGATGAGGTTGAGTTCAACTCTCTGTGTGGGCCAGTCAAGTAATTCCACACCGAACTCATCCAGCCATGTCTTTATGGATCTGGGACACAGCCATGCTGGAATAGAAAAGGTTCTTTCCCCAAACAGTGTCCACAAAGTTGGAAGCATGGCGTCGTCCAAAATCTCTTTGTATGCTGAAGCATTAAGAATGCCCTTTTTGGAAGTAAGCGATCACTGGAATTAGATAATTAAGAGGTCAGTCCCAATACGTTTCTCCGTAGTGTAGCATTTGTATGAAAATATGTTTCCGGGGGCTGCCGGTTGGGGCGCTGTGCTTCGTTTTTTAATCGAACGCCTGGGCCGGTTTTTTTTTTTTTTTTTTTTGTGTGGGGGGTAACAAAGGTTACCATAGTGATTTATGACACTCTTTGTTTAAGCGAGGTCCTTTTGGGTTTTGTCAAAACTGACATTAAATTTACTGGAGGGCCATTTGATGAAAACTGACATAATCAAACATAAGAAAAGCACACAGAAACACGCCTGGAGGCAGCTTGGCCGTTTAATCAAAGTCACCCAAAACTTGTGGAGCGGTGAGTGCTGTGACATTTTCAGTTAAGTTAGTGACACATCTAAGAAACAGAAAGAAAATGAAAAAAAACCTCCCAAACCCTAGGACGAGATAATCTCCTTCGATATTGGTCACGGACCAGTATAAACCTTAAAATCAATCGCCTCTGCCGCTGCTAAGACTCACACACTACGTGGACAAAAGTATTGGGACACACCTCTTAGTTATTGAATTCCAGTGACCCCTTGCTTCTAGTGCAGGGCAATCTTAATGCTTCAGCATACCAATACATTTTGGACTGCGCCATGCTTTCAACTTTGTGGACACTGTTTTGGGGGAAAGCCCTTTTCTATTCCAGCATGACTGTGCCCCAGTGCACAAAGCAAGCTCCATTAAGACATGGATGAGTTCGGTGTGGAAGAACTTGACTGGTCCGCACAGAGACTTCCACCGCATCCAACACCTTTGGGATGATCTGGAACTGGGATCACCAGTCAGGCCTTCTCGTCCAACATCAGTGCCTGACCTCATAAATACTCTACAGAATGAATAGGAACAGATTTCACCCCCAAAAAAATCTTCTGAGAATAGTGGAAGCTTTATTATATGCAATGGGAATGCGAGTTTCATATTAAAGTCTATGTATTTGAATGCAATGTTAAAAGTCCCTGTTGGTGTTATGATCAGGTGTCCCAATACTTTTGTCCACAAAGCGCCATCGTTTGCGCATGCGTAGAACACAGTCTCTGCCTGTCTCCTGAGTAGGAGCTGTCGAGCTAGCAGGATAGTTCTCAGTGGATCCTTGGTTCGTTGGGCTGCACCAGAAATGTCGGACTTACAGTCGCTCTCTGGCTGGAGACCTAAAATCCTCGATCATGTAGGGGCCCGGGACTTAACCCTCTTAATTATCTGAGTAAGTAGCTCACAGTGTGATCATTTAAACCCTCGATTGTGTTCCATTCTCACCCTCCCCTCTAAATTTCGGCTCTCCTGTGAGAGCCCAGCCCGTGCCTGATGCTAACTGCGTTAGCCTGCCTTTGACGTAGTTCGCTAGCTTAGCTTGGACTGCACAGGAAAACGACTTCACCTGCTGCTTTTCTGACTATTTAAACGCCTCTCCAAATTAATTTCTACCTGAATAGACCACGTTTATACCCCGTACCCTTATCTGCTAACATTCTGAACTGAAATGTCACCCAACTGAGACCATACACGACCAGATAGTTGCTGTTAAGAGCCTGCAGCCCTTGCTAGGAGGATTTTTAGTGCAAATGCATTAATAATAACGTTACATAGGCCGTCAGATTTAAACGTTCATACCAGGCACGCCTAGTCCACTTGTCTAGTGTATTTTATGATATCTAGAAGAGTGTATGGGTTATGATCAGAGGAAATGTCCCACAAATGGTGGCATTCATTGGATCATTGAGACGGTGGGGTTTTCGGGTAAAACAGACTACATTCTGGGTGTAGTACTGAAGAAACGGAGTGCCGATAAAAACATTTTATTATTTTATTAATCATCCACGGCTGAGCAAGGATTTAATGCTATTGTTATGTAATTGGAATGGGGCGGGGACAATGCCGTTCTAGAACCCAATAGCAGATAAAGGGGGCGGGGCTTGAGAGACCACTCTTTTCAGGCTGAGTTCTCCCACTTTTACTGTACATCCCCAGCAGAACCACGAGGACTCTGACCCACAGCTCTCTCATCCAGTACACAGCCTTGAGAACCGTTAGTTTGGTAGCTCTGTCTGAAGTCAGAAGTTGTGTATGGTAAGCATATTCTTCAAACTTTGTCATGTAGCTGCCTCACTGACTCTAGATAGGGATATTTCGTTGGGATTGTGTGGAATGTCTAAAGTAAATGTGCTTCAGTTAATGTTTCAGTTAATTTCTAACTAGTTTGAGCCAGATCACAGTGACTAACTGCTTCGGATTTCTCACCAGTGTGTTGATTTTGTTTTTTAAATACTTCAGATGCTTTTGGTGTGACATGAAACTTGTCTGTCCTAAATGACACGCATTCCAACACGTGTTCTTTGGTCTGGATGCTAAACCGAAAATCAGAAGCACCACTGGTGTTTTAGATCTGTATTATTCCAAGGCAAAATAGAGATCTGTTCATAAAGTGAGTCTGTGGCAATTTGTTTGTTTGTTTTAACATGACACGATCTAGACCACATGCTACACCTTATGTTTTAATACGTAATACAACGAATTCTACTCGGATGATAAATAGCTGAGCTTTCTGGTCCCTTAAAGGACCCTCGATGTGTTCCCATAGCTGATTCTGAGCTGTTGTTATTAACGACCACGTGTTTGAGGAGCGACCCCTCAGCAGATCTTTGTGTTGCGAAATGCTGTGTGTTTGTGTGCATCACGGCTCACGGATTGTAGTCTGTTTATCAGGAAATCGCCCACGTTTCTGCGTCACACCTCCTGTCTGATGCACGGCATCCGAGGATCGCAGTTTCATATCACGAAATAAACTAAAAACGCGAAAAATAAACCTGCTTATCTTAAGAGAACACACACGGACAGCCTGTGTGCTCTTGTTAATTAGACAGCTATTGTTAATTAAATACCCTCTTGTTTGTGTATTCATCAAAATAACTTTGCAGGGTCAAATTAAAAATACACACGGGGACGAATTACCTTACTTTCTTTTGTTCGAGTTTCTTCTGCTCATTTCCTCCTCCCCAACTCGCATCAAATGAGCAAATCATAATTCAGGCCACGCTGGCTTTTCATACCCCCTGCTGTTTAAATTCACCCGTGTCAAGGTCAGTGTAGATCTGCTCTGCCACAGGAAAGGGGAGAGGGGGAGATTCTCCCGATTCTGCAGCAGCGGCAGGTGATGAGAGGCCACCATCTGCTGCTTTGTGCTGGACATCCAATTAAGTAAGAGGGGGTTAGTAGAAAAAAGCTGGTTATTTACAGTAGCCTTTAAGTTTCATTCGAACCCCCCCCCCCTCCTCCTCCTTCTCTGTTTATTGGAAGTTGTGTGTGTTGGAGTCCTCACTAATCATTTCTTCATCTTACTGTTCTCTAGCTGCAGCTTGTGAGCCATTGCACCATCCTTGATTGCATTTGTTTATGCTGGATAACGAGGCAAAGAAATCAATGAAGATCAGAGTTCAGCCTGGTTTAAGACTCGTGATGAGAGCGCCAGCATCAGCAGAGGCTTGAGAAGGGACGGCGAGAGGCTGCGCGCTGTTCTGCAGACAGCGACGAGCAAGCGGAGAGTGGGAAGCCAGCGTGAGGAAAAGGTTGAGCAGGACTCAATGATGTCTTATAACCGAGAACTGGTTGTGTACTTTATCAAGTACAAACTCTCTCAGAGGAACTATTCCTCTAGTCACATCGGGCTTGTGGAAGACACAAATCGGACTGAAGGGAGTCAGGCTGCCGAGGGGAACGCAGAGGAGGCGGCGGTGACGCCCACAGCGGTTGTTAATGGCTCTGTAAACGGGACGAGTCATGGTCCGTCAGGGTCACCCACCTCGTCCCCCCAGAGAAGGTCCAACGGGGCTGGGGGATTGGATGCCGTGAAGGAGGCACTCCGGGACTCGGCTAACGAGTTTGAGCTGCGGTACTCGCGCGCCTTCAGTGATCTTTCTTCCCAGCTGCACATCACGCCAGCCACGGCGTACCAGAGCTTCGAGAGTGTCATGGACGAGGTGTTCCGCGACGGCGTCAACTGGGGTCGCATCGTTGGCCTGTTTGCTTTCGGAGGGGCACTGTGCGTGGAGTGCGTGGAGAAGGAGATGGGCCCCCTGGTGGGACGCATCGCAGAGTGGATGACTTTCTACTTGGACAACCACATCCAGCCCTGGATCCAGGACCAAGGAGGATGGGTAGGTTGCTTAGTTACACACACATTTTCTCACCTCTGATAAATCAGTCCTCATCACAAAATTTTGGACTTTTGATAGGTATTTATCCTCCAGTGGTTTTCATCCTATAAACATTCCTTATTTTGTCAAGTCTCCCAAATTCAGATTAAGCCAAAAAAGATTAGACAAAAAAGAGTTGACCATTCACACTGATATATATGGACAGACTGACTAAGTTCAGTTCATTTTCAAGAAGCCGCCTCCATGTTTTGTTGATCATTTTAGGAATGTTGTTACTGATTATCTTAGTAAAAGACATGATGTGATGTTTTGTGCTTAACAATGACAGTCTTAAGACTGTTTTGGTGCCATGGTTATCTTGACTTTGTGTCCTTGTTCATTCAGCCCTCATGATTAAATCTTTTGATTGCATGCTTAGGAGTTGCTTAAAAGAAAGCAAGAGGGGGCTAAGTGGGTGTTATTGATCATGCTCCGTAGTTATCTCCAGCGCCTGTGTATGCGTGTGTTTTGCATTGGCTGATTTGCTGACTCCCCTGGGTCGGGACGAGAGCTGTTTTTAGTCTTTTTTCTCTTGGGTCTGGGTGTGGATCTTTAAAGTCTGTGAAGGGGAAAGGACAGGCAGATAACAGTGCAGGCTGTGGTCAGCTGAGCATTGATCATCTCTGCTCCCGTTCAGCTGAATCGAAACTGAACCAAACTGAACTGAGCAGTGAGCACCATGGACGATGAATACGTATGGCGGGGGCTGGAAGAGAGGGCTCCAGGTCCATTGTTTTCAGTGCTTGTATTCTATTGTTCTCATTTTTGCTTTCTGTGTTTTTTTTTTTTCTCTTTGGTCAGCTGGCCAGCAGATCAAAAGGCAAGCTGTCAGAAAAGTCATGTGAGGGAGGCTTTTTGTTGTGCTCTACTGATGCAGGCTGTGTTCTTGCTTGATACGGCGAATAGAGGTGTGCTATGAAAAACAACTTTCTCTTTGTGGCGGGGACCACCAGACGATTGGGTGGTCCATAGGGAATATGGTATGGAAGTCATTGTCTAATAAGAAAGGTCATCTCTCGACAATTCGATTGGACAGTGTCGCATGCAGCCCTTTCCTGATTGGTTGGCTTGCATAGCTGGTGCTTGTCGTGCTAGAATTTTTTTTTGTCCTTTCTTTTATTTATTATTTCTTTAAAAATCAGGCATCAGGTGACGTGAAGCCCTTCCCCACGCACACGTTCCATTCATTTCCCTCCCCTTCCAGAACGTCCTAACTTGAAGCCTCAGAGCACAGAGTGTTCAGAACATTCTCAAATGTCAACACATCCATTATAATCTGAACCGAGGCAGGGATTCATAGTTAGCCAGATGACTTAAGCTCATTGTCAGGCTTTTTTTTAAACAGTAGAGATCAGAGAGGGTCCTGTTGTGCGATTCTTATTTTTGACTGAATTTTTGTTAAGTTTAGCTTAAGTTCTCAGCTAACTGAGACTTGAATTAGATTGAAACGAATGAAGAGGTGGTAATATTAAAGAACTTGTCGACAAACAAGTTCTTGAATACAACAAAGAACATTAAACCACTACAAGACATAAGTAAAAACATATAACAAGAGAATGAAATAAACTCTGAAGTCCAGACCTAATGCTTAGTCCAAACGTTTGACTTAAAATATCTTCTAAAGCTTGTAATGTGCTGGGTTTTTTGCAGGTACTGCGCCTTCAAGCCCTTTTTCAAAGTTAGTCATAATTAATCCCACTCAAGTGGGACACCAGCTGAGTGACTTCAGTGCGGTGAGGTCATGTCGCTAGTTCTGACACACAATTTTTTTTCAGTTCTCTCAATGCTAAAGGAAGCAAGAGCGTGGTTCTGATGTCATTTCCTCTGTGGGCCACGAAAGTGGATCTGCGTGTCTGACACATGGTAGACGGCCACGAATGTGGTGCACGAATGCGCTGAATGTAGGCCAGCGATCCACAGAGACATGCTCACAACCTCCTTTATGTCACACACACACTTGATAATGGTTCCTTTTTAACACCAGGCCTCCGGCTAATTGCTGGTTAAATCTGGATCATGCCTGGTACCGATCACCCGCTCAGTCGGATGTGCTCACTGGTGAAGTACGGCTTGAAGCGGAGAGTTTCGTACATGGAGAGATGCAGATTAAATATAGAGTCTTGTTCCTGAAATATATATATTTACAGTATTCATAGTACTGACCAACGAAATGCATTGTCATCAAAGTACGGTATTGTTTATGTACAGTTCAGTTGTCTTGGTCCACACCAAAGCAGGAAAAACACATTGTTGAATTGAGTTCCAGTTCAGTTTGTGCTAATATTTCAAATCTATCCTAAAGGTGTAAACAAAATTCGTATGAGTTGAATGTAAGCCTTGTGGTCTTCTAAAGCACTAAGCTACACAGTCTGTCAAATGATGTGTATGGTCATGTGTGTATATACCTCAGCGATGTTTTAAATATAGATGTACTCTTTTCAAGCACATGAGCAGATGATGAACAGATGTATGTGTGACAACAGGGTCAAAAGCTCTGTTTCAGCTGCAAAGAACCGATATTGAGAGGAGTCACGGGTTCATCCCATGCTTGGTCCATATAGACGTCTTTGGTCTGTTTTGCCTTCTGTGTCAAATGCGCACTAAATCAGCTGTGTTTTCAGTTGCCCTGACCGCACTAACAACAAACCAGGGTGTTTTTTAAACTTGCCAAGTGTCACGTCAAGTTTGTTTATATAGCACATTATTTACACAAAAGTAATTCAATGTGCTTTACAGGAGTAGAATAAAAAATCAAATATTATAAGTCAAAGAATACATAGAAAATCAATAAAAGAAGACGAAGTGCTGATATTTATGAAAAGCCGAAGGAGAATAGTGCAGTTTTAGCAGATTTTTACAGCTACCGTGTTTGCTGATCTGATACTGAAGTGTGACTATGCCTGAAGTATAAAGATGAGCCCGTGCAGCTTCCTGTGTACTGATAACCTTCTCTAAAATGACATGGATTGGGGAAAAACTGCTTATTTTGATTTTTTTTTCCATAAATTTTGATTAAGTCAAGTCAACCTTACACAGTATTGTGAACATTAACCAGACAGAAATGTAATTTGTAGTTTTTATGAACTGTCTGTTTTTCCTTATTCAGAATGATCTGAATAATCCGCTGACGACATACAACATGGTTAGTCTTTATCTGTCGGTATCTCTGAATCTAAAACTGTGACGTTATTTACATCAGCATCCGTACACTGACATCGACATAACGCTCCCATATGCAAATCGGCCCGAATTCTGAACCACAAAGAAAACACATCAGACACTCCAGTGTACAATCATTCCGAAAGTGGGGATGACCCTACCTAGGAAACTCCTGCACGTGACTCTCTGCACAGCTAAACGGCCGCCTGTTCTCTCAGCCTGGCTCATTTCACCCTTGTCTCTCATGTTCTTTCCATTTCTTTACTATAAATTCTCTCACTAGCAGGCCATTTCTTTTGAGCCTTTTTTGTCAAACACACACACACGCAGGCAGGGGAAGGGAAAGCCGTTGGTGGCAGCTGTTAGCTGCAGGTGTGTCTCACTACCTGAGTGTATCCAAGCATGTCAGTGCTCTCGTCAGTGAGTCTCGCCGCCCCCCAGCTCTCTCTTCCTCTCTCTCTCTTTCTCTTACTCTCTTACTCTCACTCTCTTTCTCTCACTCTCACTCTCGCTCTCTCTCTCTTACTTTCTCGCTCGCTCGCTCTCTCTCTAATTATTTCTCTGAATGCAGGCAGGTGTAGAGAAATGGCAGCGAGGCAGTTGAATCACAGTGATGGATAAGAGACTGAAAAGATGGTGAAATAGGGAAGTATGAGGAGGATGATCCATATGTGTTTTTTGGCCACGTGTAATAGATTTTCAGGACCTTGGTGGTCGTGTCATTGTCTGAGTGTGTGCATGTGTGTGTGTGCGCTGAGGTAAAATGCCTGGGGCTGGGGAGTATTGAATGAATAATAAGCAAATATGCAGTGGGTAAATGTCTTTGTTTAGACAGGCCAGTATGGAATAAATCATGCTTTGCCTGTCAGTGAGTATTAGAAAAATGAAGTGGAGCAGAGGGAGGATGCCGATACAGAGAGAGAGGGGAAGTGAGAGGGAAATAAAAATACATAAAGAGAGAGAGAGAAAAAGGAGAGAGTGAAGAAAGAGAAAGGGAGATGGAGACAGAAAGAGAAGGCGAGAGAGACGGAGCAAAGAAAGTGGAAAAAAAAATGACACCTCACTTTGAATGCTAACTATTGCCTTTTGCCGCTTTGTCCTTTATTTCTCCTTTATATTGTGTGTGTGTGTGTGTGTGTGTGTGTGTGTGTGTGTGTGTGTGTGTGTGTGTGTGTGTGTGTGTGTGTG
>JBBJLS010000134.1:22232513-22252029 GCA_037577275.1 Bryconaethiops microstoma | reverse complement strand
TTATCACACACACACACACACACACACACACACACACACACACACACACACACACACAGACCCATGTCTTGGTGCCACATGTCTTTCCTTCTGTCTCTCTCTCTCTCTCTCTCTCTCTCTCTCCTCCTCCTCTCCCTCTCTTTCTGTTGCTCTGTATCTCTTTCTCTTTCCATCTACTTTGAATAAAGAGGTCATGTTATGAAGATTAAAGGCAAATGTAGCAGGTAGGCTGTTATTTATGCACTCATGTGCCACTACATTGGAAACATTTACCTTGTATGTGCAGCTTGCTGGTGTACAGTTAGCCCTCATGTAGAGTTTGTTAGATAGGATAAGATAAACCTTAATCAGTCCCACAAATGGGAAATTTGCCAACATCTACCACTTAATTAATGGTCGGCTTCTGACAAAAAACTGCTTTCGGCTGGATTTTTTTCCGGCATCTTGTGTAAGAGCAAAACTAACCACATTACAGTGTCACACTGCAGTGCTGGATGTCTGATGTGCAGCTGTCTTGTGGTCAGAAACTGACCAGTGGTGAAGTGGCTCACCCATAATACATTATGAAAAATGTAATCACACACATATAGTGAGCCTGCAAGGTAGGAGCTCATAAAGAGGTTAGGAAGTGTACATCATGTATATGTACATCATGTATATGTACATCAGTGCATCAGTGCATGGTACATAAGGAGCTGATGTGAAGATCAGGTGCTTTTATCTTTGTAAGCTTTATTTGCTAAAATACAGCTATGGAATGTAGGACGGTTCTGATGTGCTTTTTTAGGATGTGGAGGAATATGATGAGTGTGTGCTTATGTAAGCCACACAGCGGAGGGACTGAGATCAGTGGGGGAAAAAGAAGCAGCAGCAGTCAATGTATGTCACAGCCTGACACACTCACCCACTGTCGGCCAAGAGGATATGTAGTGTTAAGCTGATTAGACGCATGGGGGCAGATGGGTTGTGCGTGTGTTTGTGTGTTTGTGTGTTTGTGTGCGAGCTGGACCGGGCGCTGTGTCTTCTGGCAGAACTGGGTTGTGCGTGAGAGTAAAGTGTCCTGAATGTTGTTTAATGCATGTGCACTCTGTGCTGCAAACATGAGGCATATCACTGATCTGTTTGCAAAGAGCATGGCACCATTAACTGACTAAGCTGCACGGAACTGTGGTCTTTCTATCCTCGTGTGGTCATAGATATCATCATTTCACAGATGCTGAAGATGGTACGCCCCCCTTCTCACAGCTGGGTTAGATATTTTTTGACCTAATTTTACACTCTTTGATTACCATGTTTATCATATTCTAACATATTGGCCAAAAATTAAATGAACAAAATGCCTTCTTATCCCAAATGTAGTTGATCAGTCAAGACTTGTGCTTCATGATTTTTGCACTACAGCTACAAGGCAAATGTATGTAACAAGGTTACAACCCTTGTAGCCCCTCAGACTGCACACTTCAGCCTCAACCATGCCATGTTGTTCAACAATCTCAAATAGACTCACTTATGTTGTTTCTATCACTTCATATACTTAGACATGCTGTTCCTTACAACTGGGGTGACCCAACGTTTGCAACTGCAGCCCACACAACTGACCAAAAAAGTGTTTGTGGCTCACAAGAAGATCTAACCAACACAATTAAAAAGCATAAGAAATGTAACACAACAATTAGTGTAGCCTATTGGAATCCCCCAGGCTTATAATCATGCAACATAATAAACACCAAGTGTTTCTGTTTGTATTCATGTATCCATGATTAAAAAAGTCAAATGATCAATACCAATAAACAAGCATTACCTATATAGATGAAACGATTTTCTCATTATTACCGCAGCTACAATATGTCAGTTATAAAATTATATTTGGTTAAAATGATCTACATTGTAGCAAAGGTACAGTGCTCCCCTAGCAGTATGATCACAGGTAGAAACCACTGATCTAAAAAAAAAAAAAAAAGGTGTCGCAGCCACCTCTATTTGCTATGTACGTTGGTCTATTTTTACAGATCCGAATTCCAATATTTGTTTACGTAGTTTTGCGCTGGAACAACAGTAAGTAGTGCTGAGCTACATAATGGAAGCTTATAGTCACTCAGTTAGTGTCACTATGTCTAAAGCCTCACATGTTTCTAACACTTAGAAATATACTTTGGCATAATATTATTTAAACAGTGAAAACAATAGTCTGAAAACAGTAGTAGTATTCATCTTAATATTTCAATTTCCATACATTTGTGCATTTTTGTAGATCAGCCAGGTACATTATTGTACAAATGTGATTTAGACATGAGTTTGCACAATGCTAACCTGTATATATGAGCTCCTGTTGGGTGATTCCATGATTTGTGGTGCCATTTAGGTGAAAAATAATTTTCAATCTCCAAATCATACACAGGGGTTAATGTGAACCATGTGTACATACCTTTCCTTTACACAGAATTTGGTAAATGTGTAATATCAAAAGATCCACTAATCGTGGAGTCCCCCCATAAATTGTTAAGTACTTTAGCCTCAAAGCTTCACTGCTAAACTGAAGAACCAAACTTTTCAAATATCAAATATTTCAAGTTTCAAATATCCTGGTTGATCAACTGCGCTTGGAATGAACAGTGAAAACTATGTTAATCTGCTTCTAACAGATTCAACTCATACCACCCTTAATATGCCAAAAAAAAAAGTGTTGAAAAGCAAAGCGAGTGAGTAACAGGCATGCAGTGTAAGACTGGAAGAGTGCGCTTATTCACACAGGAGTTGGAGTATGAGAGCTGAACTTTGTCAGTACCCTCACACCCACACACTCAACCCTAGGACAGCAGGTCTGCGAGCGGAGGAGGTCTGCGATCTATAGGGCTTGGTTCAAAAAGTGCTGGGAAAGAGAAACTGTTGGCTCAGAGCTCGACACAGAGCAGTAAAAGTCTTTTCTTAAGCTTAATTGTCTGTGAGAACTGTGAGCCTGTTATGCGGAGAGTAAACCACAATTCCCAACTTAGGGAAGTTCCTCAGGAAATTTAGAGCATTTTTGTGTTTGGTTTGTGTTTGGAGTCTGGTAGGGACTTAACATTGTGAGATAAGAGAGTTTTGAGCCAATGGTTTGAGGCTTCTGTTTTTCTGGACTTTGGCCTCAAATCATTTCTGTTCTCTGCAACGTCCATGCCACAGTACAGCTCTGCTTAATGTCAAATTCTGTATATTAATAGAACATACCAAACAAACACACAGGATGATGAGATATAACAGCTGTTTGCTAATTAGCAGGAGTTTAAGCAGCCCAGAAGGTTTCAGTGCTAGCCAGTGGTTATTTATTCTTACAGCTCACTATAAACAGGAATGTTTACATCTCTTTAAGTCATGCTGAGTTCGATGTGGAAGAGCCCTGACCTCAACCCCATCCAACACCTTTGGGAATGAACTGGAACGGAGATTGTGAGTCAGACCTTCTCGTCCAGCATCAGTGTCTGACCTCATAAATGCTCTACAGAATTAATGAATGGGCACAAATTCCCACAGAAAAATTCCAAACTTTTGTAAAGAGCTTTCCAAGAAGAGTGGAAGCTGTTATAGCTACAAAGGGGGACCAACTCCATATTAAAGTCTATGTGTTTGAAATCACTATGTGTTTGAAAGCATCATTAAAGTCCCAGTCGGGGTAACGGTCAGGTGCCTTAATGTTTTTGTCCGTATAGTGTATACTCTGTCAAAAAAAAAAAGAAACAATTATCGCAGCAATTTGAACAGAAAGGCATTTCTCCAGCCAGCCCAGACATTCAGCTGGCAGTGTGGGTCAAATTTGTGTCAGTGTGTCCTCCCTCACTTAGGCTAGACTCAACAAATCAGTGCCCCATGTCCTTGATGAATGTGTGGCAGTGGGACGGAAGCCTTGGACTCTGACCCTTAAACTCACCCACTAGTGTGGTTCTATTAGCAACAGCACTCGCTGACTTTCTTCCTTTCAAGACACAGACAGTAGAGTTTTATTAGACACTGAATCTACTTAAAGTTGGATATAAAGATGGTTTCTGTTCCCCTCCTGACTGTAAGCTCAGTGTGAGAGACCATTTGAGGCCTGGTTTGCACTGCCCTGCCTGTGAGTTGGGAAGGTTTATTTTTGGTTGTGTTTTTGCAGATAAATGCTGATGCGGATGCTTTTTTATTCTTCTCTTCACTGCTGTGATCTCTCTTTGCTAATTGCTGGCATTGTAACTGTGTTCAAATCTCTATCTGCCCTACTTTGCCTTCAACTTTTTTCTTTTTTTGTTCCCCTTGCCTCCATATCTCTTGTCTCTCCATATAGACATGAAGGGACTGAGGCGCAAGCATGTATACTAGACGTTCACACACATTCTCTTTGAACAGTCTATCATACTAGATAATGAGACTAGGTCCTGATGGCAGGTGTTTTCTAAGATAAGAAGGGCACAGACACGTGTGTGTGTGTGTGTGGGTGTGTGTGTGTGGGTGTGTGTGTTTGAAAGAGAGAGTTTGTAAAAGTGTGTTCAGTCAGTAAATTATGTGTCTCTGAATGTGTGTTTAAATGCTGTGGCATGTTAAGTTGTCATCGTTTTTGCAGTCACTCCTGACAGCCTCTGTTCTTCTTCATTGTCAGCGCATTGCCGTTTCCAATCAGACTCACAGTCACCTCGCTGGACAAGTACTCTTTCATATCCAAAGAGTTTTCCTCTGTGGAATTGGTGCATACGCGCATAAGTTCATCAAAGTTTCTGAAATATTTAACAGCAAGTGTTAAATGTTTTTTTATTTATTTTTGTGAATGTTTTTGTTTTTATTTCTGCATCTGTCAAAGGGTCCGTCTAGCATAAGATGCTCAACCTGACACAAAGTGGAAAGAGAGTTATTGTTACACACACACACACACACACACAGATATATATATATATATATTTCAGTGTTCACAGACAAATCATGCAATGTGTTATGAGTGGTGATTGTCGGCATTATTTGGTATTAAAAAATAATACCAGTGAGTTTTTTTGTAGGAACTGAAAGTATACGGGGAAAAAAAATTATTTAACAAGTAGAAATATCAAAGTAGCATAACCATTTGGAACCGATTTTGTGGATGTTTACATGGATAATACAGAATACTAGTAGTAAGTAAATAATACAGTACATTATCTTATGATAAGACAATACACTATTTTGTGATACAATACTACACCAGTACTGTGTCACAAAAATAAACATATGCACAGTGATGTAACATAAGGTATTCAGTTCAATCAATGTGTAAATAAATTCTCAGTAATGTAAAAAAGTTGTTAGATTATTAGTTTAAGTGTGTGTAGTAAACCTAAGTGGTCAGCATCCATGTGCTAAGCCGTTTTATCTGGGGGCTTTTAACACTCATCATAACAGGTAAAATCAGGGAAAGAGAGCAAGTCAAACCCGAGAAAACCAAGGATAACAATAAACACAGCTCAGATACAACAGCTAGATTTTGTGAGAAGTGAAACCCTACAATAGAGAATATATACTGAGTTTCAATACTAGCTACATGTGTGTGATCATGAGAGAGCGGAGCCAGGATGGAGCTGGAGCCACTGCATTAATACTATTACATTACATTAATATTAGTATTATATTTTAATTATTTTGTTCTTCTGTTTCATTTTTTATTCAAGTCATGTATGAAATAAGTATGAAATAAATTACACTTTTGGGTGCAAATCTCAAACAGATTCCTTTTTTGATTGGATTGCATTAATTCTGTTTTTTCTTGGATTGCATTAATTCTGTTAATTCTGCAGACCAAGACATTCTGGACAACACCATGCTTCCAACTTTGTGGACCCATTTTTGGGGAAGAACCTTTTTTATTCCGGCATGACTGTGTCCCAGTACACTAAGCGAGCTCCATAAAGAAATGGCTGGATGAGTTCAGTGTGAAAGAACTTGACTAGTCACACAGACTCCTGACCTCAACCCCATCCAACACCTTTGGGATGAACTGGAACAGAGATTGCGACCCAGGCCTCCTCGTCCAACATCAGCGCTTGAGCTCATAAACGCTCTAAAGAATGAGTGGGCAGAAATTCCCACAGAAACTCCAAAATCTTGTAGAAAGCCTTTAGAAGAAGAGCAGAAGCTGCTATAGCTGCAAAGGGGGACCAATTCCATATTAAAGTCTATGTATTATATAAAAGGCGTCTCAATACTTTTGTCCATATAGTGTATATAGAACAGTATAGGTCCTGAGGGCTGTGACTGTGACAGGTTCCAAAGTGTGAAGTAATTTGTGAGGAGAATATTTGCAGAAGTGCAAATACACCACGGGATCATCTCCACACTGCAGTGAGTCTCGGACTTGGACACTTATGGAACTTTTCACAGCTCCTGTTTGTTCTGTCAGCGTGACTGGAGTGAGCTGGACCTTCTGGCCTGAACGGCAGGCAGCTGTCCACTGTGCCCATCCAGTTTATGATCTGTGTGTCTGCAGTGTGGGAACAGATGATCAGAGCCAAACACACACACACACACACACACACACACACACAAACACAAGGGGTGAGAGAGGAGAAAGAGAGGATAGAGAGAGAAAAGAGAGGGAGAAATGAAGAAAGATGATGAAGAGATGGGGAGAGAGACGATGATGAAGAGATGGGGAGAAGAGGAAGTGAGATGAAAGGTAGAGAGAAAAGAAATGACAAAAGAGATGCTGGATGAAATAAGAGAGAAGAGAGAAAAACGGATTGGAGAGAGAATGAAAAAAGTGAGAAACGTGGTTAGTAAATAGAGAGGACGGGGAGAGAAAAGAAAGAAAAAAGAGATGATTAAGGACGGAAAGAAATGAGGGAGAAAGTGATGTAGGGACGTAATATGAGAGAAGAGAGGAAGAAAGGGGAGAGAAGGGGAGAAACATCCAGAGGGAAACATCCAGAGACATTAGACACAGTCGAAAAGCTGAAAATGAGGAGGCAGAGTGGAATGATAAGCAGAGGGAGACAGACAACATGTGATAGGCGGGAGAGGAAAAGATAGAAAATAGAGAGAGGGGTAGAAAGGAGGAGGGTAGATAAAAGACTGGGGGAGAACAGAAAGGGAATGGAGAGAAAGTGGAGTGTGAATGTAGAGAGAGAGAGAGAGAGAGAGAGAGAGAGAGAGACAGAGAGGGAGAGAGAGACAGAGAGAGAGAGAGAGAGATATTCATGATGCATAAACAACAGCATCATCACAAACACCTCCTTCCTTTTCTCTGCTCCTCTCTCCTCCTCCTCCTCCCCCTCCTCTGTTCACAGTACTGAGGATCCTTTTAGAGGGTAAATCCCTTCTCTAATTAAACATGCAGAATCTAGCCCACTTTCTGCTCCCGCTAATGCGTGGAAAAAGAGCCGGGACGCGCCTGCCACTGAAGCAGCCCAATCCTGCTTCCCTCAATCCCTATTTCACACACAGACACAGACACACACACACGCACATACACACATACATACACACAAGCTGGAAAGTATTTCATTTCACACAAGAGCTTACGGAACTTTTTTTCATAAGTGATTGTGCGCAGTGATTTCTACCATATATGATAATATACAGCCCCTGGGAGCGCCTCTACACTGAAGTCCACTTCTACACTGAAGACCACTAAGTCACATTCAACTCTGTATCTGTTCACTCTCAGAAATTCCCATTACTTTCATCATTCTTGGTCTCTTCATTTTTTTTTTCCATACAGTACCAAAAAATGTATCTATGGCTTCTAGCAGCAGTGGAACACTTTGATACTATACAGAAGCATTTTTAAAATTTTTAGCACTTAGATCTAGAGGGGCGTACGTGATATTTGACACATTTTATTGATAAGAAAAAAACATTTCAACCACAGTTACTCAACCACTATTAACTTTCATCCTTAACATCAAACCAACTTTCATGTTTGAAGCTTTTGACACTAGATAGATCTCACCAAGAGCTTTCATTTGATATGTATATGTGTTTTTTCCCCCCCGAAATGTCATGCCTCTCTGGCTGGAAGCCCCTTATATACGACAAATTTCCACCATCAGCAACAGCAACAACAACAACAACAACAACAATAATAATAATAATAATAATAAAGCATTCAAATCTTTCTTTGAGTTATCATAGTACTACACATAAAATGCCTTTACTGAAGAACAATTGACGAAACCTAATATTATCTCCATTTCCTCTCATTACCATCACCATCATCATCCTGTACATCATCTGGAAAGTTAGTATCACATTATGAAAATGCTTTTTTGATGCTGTGTTCAGTCTCACCTGTCACAAGTGTGTGTTTCCTGGCCTGCTAATGAGTTTTAACTATTCCACTGTGCTCTGCACACTAACTGATGAAGCTGCTTCATACACATTTTTTATTGTACATTTGAATACATTTCGTTTTGTTTGAAACCGCAAGCTTCCAATTTCTCACTACATGTTTTAATACAGATACATTCCCGCACATTTTGTTGTTCCTCTTCAGCCTTCACCAAACATCTCTCCTCCTCTCTTCCTCTCTGTTTCGCGCTGTAATGGGGGTGTCATGCTGTGCAGGCTGACACATCTTCAAAAGGAAACGTTAATGTCTCAAAGGCAATGCCTCCAAACTGGGTCGCTCCAGTAGGCAGGAGATTTTTACAGAAGAGACTCATGGCCTGAAAAATTACAACAAAAAAACCCTAAAACTCTGTAATGAGTCAAACTGGTGCTGTCGGGGCATTTAGGTCTGCTGTCAGTCCAGAAGGGCTTTCAGAGAGATAAAGTTACTGCCTCTATGCTTGTGTCTTCTTCTAGAAAGCTATACAGGAATCGATTTGAGGACAGGGTGCAAGGGAGTGCTATTACAAAAAAAGACAAAAATCGTTTCCCATGTGGAACTCCTATCTTCTCTTTCCACCCCCTTTAGATTAATGTTCCATCCGTTCCATCTATTTATTACATTTATACCCCAGCATACAAAATGTATTGAAGTCCACACAAATAGAACAGTCACTGTGAGCTGCTGTGATATTCCCATAGTATTAGGACTTTAAAATCCCAAGCATTTAGTGTAAGATGGCTTGTTTTCTGCTCTAAAAAAAGTTGAGTATACCTACAGTTCATCACCACCTTATCATTTCCATTTTGATCAACCACTGGAGCCACAGCGATATATATAGTAACTGTTAAGAGCAGGAACAGGGAAAGGAAGTGAAGCCTTTGATCATCTTTGCTTAGCAATTGCAACCCTTTGCTGGCCCTTTAAATTTGTGTAGCTGACTCTAGAAGCTGCATGGCTGCACATATGCATGAGTTAGTGCATGAGTGCGTGGCCTGGGCTGAGATCCCCAGGCATGTGTCAGTTTCAGTGTGCACCACCACACTGACATACGTGCATTGGCCTCCTCGTTCAGTACATTTTGCACTTTACTGAAAGTGTGTATCTGAACATGCCATCTGTTTTCTGTTGCTAATGAGTATTTGAGCCTGGCCGACTGTTTGCACGCTTACACATCTGTGAACTTAATTGATAAAATGTTTTTATAGAGGTGTAAAAATGTATGATGTATTATTCAGCAAAATGATGAAATGAGTTCAACGTTTGCTGTCTCTTGGAACGTTTTGGAACGTAACCAGTTATGATAACATTTGACACTTATTATTATTTTTGGCTTCCAATATAATATAAATATAAGAAATCCTTATCTTACTCTTTTAAATGTGAAAAAAATTGATTCACTTTAATTCACAAATGCTATGATACATGTGCCGTGTTTCCTCAGCAGTGTGGGTCTTGAATGCCAGATTTCGAGTGTACTGTGACAGTAAGTAGCAGTGACTGCTGTTTCTTGTACAGAGATTTTTAAGCAAAGCTCTGGAAATTTTAAACAAATTTTCAGTCGATATGAATTTGGTTAAATGTTTTAGTACATCCTGCCTTTGAGATTTTTAAAGAGTGCTACGAATGATGGAATGTAACTGGAGTAAAAATGCAGGAATTCAGTTTTAATGGTCAGGCAAGGTATAGTTTCCCCAAAACAAAACTTAAGTACAGTAACCACAACTACAAAATGTCACCTAAAGATAACCAAATAGAACTACAATGTAATATTTAAATTTAGAAAACAAGTACAACCACAACATAATCCTTCACTATAGTAAACAAGTACAACTTAAAACATAATACTTAAGTATAGTAACCAAGTAAAACTACAACAAAATATTTTTACCAAATACAACCACTTAGGTTTTTCCATTCCTGATCAAATTTAATACATTGTGTGCTCATTTTTCTGACAAACTAAAGCTTAAGAATAAGAATAGTCACCAAGTACAAGTGAACATACTACCTGCACTAAAACTGACTTATGCCCTTAGGAAGTCTTTGATATAAGAGATGAGGAACTGTATTATGCCTATATTTAATCAAGCCTGTCTGCATTTGTTATTGTCCACAACTACGAGGGGATTACTTAATGGATCACTGAGAATTGGGGGGAGCAGATTAGAGGGACACTGGTCAACAGCGGCCTGTTTGTCTTGTTGTTTATAATGATCGACTCCATCCCAGGGCCTGAGCTTTTAGTACCTCCATCACTCAGCCAGAACATCCAGACGGAATCTCATGTACTGCAAGAGAACTAGCACAACACAGAGGCTGGGAAGTGTCTGCTATTGTACTAAAGAGAAGAAACAATTAGGACCTTAGGAAACCACTGAGACCACAGGGTCAGTGCTATTGTTGACTTTGCATCATAATGATGTTTCAGCCAACAGTCTTATTTATACTGCTTCAACCCATATGCAGTGAATCAGCCACAATGTTTGGTACTGGACATCTGCTTCATTAGTTTTCACTGGAGCTGCAAGACTAATGTAGATGACAAATGAGAGGAGCTGTTAACTAATATATCTAATAAGTATTGTACATTTATAAGCAATCTTGCAAAATACAGTCGGCATGCATAAATCACACATTGCCTCAGATTCATGTGTAATACAATTTCTCATGTGGTTTTATATCTGTAAACATGGACAAAGAGACATTAGCATAGCTAAAGTAGTAGCAGTCTTTTGCCTTTGTTAAATTATAGACATTATTATGCGTTTGTAAACCATCAGCATTTGTGGTATTCCCTCTTTTTTTTATTTCCTTTAAACACTTTAATGTATTAAGCCTGAAATACCCTGAAATACATGACGCTTTTTGGAAACATGCTTTAAGGGCTCATACCTTACATTTTTCCAGTATTTTATTCCACTGTTTCAATAAAAAGTCCACTAATAACATGTTTGTGGGTTCAAGTCCCTAAAACTGTCATAATTCTTTTTTACGTGACCATTTTCCAGCTTCTTTTCCAAACTTATATTTGACCTCTGTTCTGATTGGCTGCTGTGTGTTTTGACTGCTTAGAAAAGCAGTCCAGGCTAAAAACACCTCTTAAAACCTGACCCTCTGGGGCCTATGCATTTTTATTATATTTATGGTTTTATGGAAATTATAGGTGATTCCTGAATATATGGTCACATTCCAAAAATGGTGCACAGATCCCTACAGACACAGGGCATGGGTCATCTTACTCTAGCTTGCTTGACTGTATTTTAATAGATTGCAGTACATTATGCATAGGCTGAGACTGTGAAGGGGTTTATAAAATGCAATTACTGATGTGGCCTTTGCTCTTGGTGCGGGTTTTGTTAAAGAGATCATGCATTCGAGAATGTTGAGGAATGTGTTGAAATTACATGGTGCATTATCGTGTCTCTGCAGTGGGCTGGCACTCCACCCAGAGTCCCTGCCTCTCGGCCGTAGACCCCGGGACAGTCTCCGGGTACCCGCGACCCTAGCAAGGATTAAGAGGTTATAGAGAGCGAATGAATGATCATGTCTCCGATGATGCTTGCCTCTAAAATTTCCCAAGCAGTGAAGACTCATTTGAGAATAATGAAAAGGGATCAGCGCTCTTTCAAAAAACTGGTTTAATTATGCTGTTGTAGACGTCGGCAAAGCAACTGACTCTAATCCCGCTCACATTCTGGTGAAACAAAGAAAGGCTCAGCACACACACCTTTACTTTTCAATAGAATTTTGCAACAACTGCAATCAAAAGCCATTTGGCTCTGAGGTGAAAGATGCTTGTTGGAGTGGTTGGTAAAGAAAGGAGGAAAAGTCTGAAATAATAGTGTATGTGTGCCCGCCTTGCATTGGGCACCGACTTTTGGCTGTATGTGTGTGTGTGTGTATGTGTGTGTGTGTGTGTGTGTGTGTGTGTGTGTGTATGTGTGCGCGCGCGCGCATGTTTAAGGTCAGTTTTCCGTCTGTCACCGGTCTCCCACTCACCTCCCCGACCCACTAACGTCATAGCACTGAGTGTTGAGTCTGCAGTGCGTGTATGGGGGTCGGTGGGAGGTATACACCAGAGTTCCTCATCATTGTTTAAAAGAGGAGAAGGTTACACTGGGTTTGATAAAGCCTCTGTTTGGGTTTTTCCTCTGTGTTATTAATGCGCTTTGGAATGCTTTCTATTGTCTGTGAACAAATACAATAGCATGTGGATATCATTTTAAAAATGAAAACGGGTTCACAAGCAGGGGTGGGAGACATACTGCAAAACTCTGTGTGAACAATAATATGAATACACAGTGCCCAAGTACCAGTCATTTATAATGAATTAGTAATACTTTAAACCTATTGCTAAACTAGTATTGTTTTCTGTTGCTTTGCCTTCCTCGTGATTCTATTATGATTCAACAAATAACAGGCAACTTTAATGTTAGAATCTGTTGGCAAATCACTAACAGGGGAAGGTTTGTTTGTTCAAGTGTAACGGTTTTAATTCTATTCAAATATACAAATAAGGAAGGTAATCTTTTCACTCCACTACATTTTGTCATTGACCTTACCTTTTTTGCAACATTCTGTTGCACTGATACATCTGTACTGCTTTGTGTTTGCTCGCACTTCTGTTAACATTTCTCCCAATTTTCTCCCCAGTTTTAGTCACGTCTTGCTCAACCCGCTAGCTTAGATTCCCCAGTCACATGATCTCATCAGTCCTGGGAAGGTACAGACTGGCATGTGCTTCTTTCCAATGCCAGCCCTAATATATCAGCTAACAAATGACGGTGCTGGCTGGCACTGTACTGAGTGATGAGAAGGAGGCCCACCCAGAGAGAGCAAGACCAATGGTGTCTCTTGGACTCCCAGCCACAGATGGCTGTGGCATCGCCAGGATTCATAGGGTCAACACTTTCTGCCACTTTCTGACCGGATTCTGAGGTTTATTATAGAAGAAAAACAGATGAGTAGAGCCTCCAAGTTCCTATCCTGATGGCACAGCGGCTGGATGCACCACAGTGCTTCTGCAAGCTTCATCAGAATTTAAATACAACAGTGTCTTGCAGCCATGAGCAAAAAGTTGCAAAAGCTATTAAAGAGCTTTTGGGAATATGCAAATATTCTTGTGATGTAACTAACCACGAAAAAGCTAACCAAAACATGCAATAGTGTTAATGGTTGGTCTAACACAGTTAGAGAACCAACCTTCCTCCCAACTGATAGAAGTCCAGCCATGTCCAGTAACACGTTGCAGACATGCTTTCATGTATAAATTACAAACAATATCTAACAATATTTTAAAGACTCCTGGGAGTAAAACTGCATAAATTTATTAATTCCTGTAAACAAATATCACATTGCTGAAAAAGTTGTGAAACTTCGTGTGTGAACATTGCATTAGAGAAGGTAAATGGGGGTAAAGAGCACCATTAGTGAAAAAGACTCTCCTAATAATAGCATCCTTTATAAGACCGCAAACTGAAATAATTTTAATATAAACACAGACGTAACATCACCTAAACTCCTCAAGGCTTTAATACCTGAAAGCACATGACATAGCAAGATGACCGTGGGAGTAATGTTGGGTTAGAGAAACCTGGTGTCTTGGTATTTGTGCTTTTTCTGAATGCTCTATGAACAGGAGGGAGGAAAAATCAATATTATAGCAGGTCAGGCTATTAGTGCTAGCTACCGCAACCATACATCATGAACAGATTATGTAGCATTAAGTAATATTAACCGCAGACAGAGTGATATGCACTGACAGTCTCTCTGGGGGTTGGGGCCAGACCCCCACACACCAGTGTGATTGTAAGGTGAGATTGACTTGTGTGTGTACGCTTCAGTGGTGTTGGCTCAGTGGTCTGTGTTGTTGTTGTCGCTCATGGACAGACTGTGCTCACGGAGAGAAAGAGAGACGGCACTTAGAGAACAGCCACGTAACCCGAGGCATGCGGAGAGGAGAGGTGTGGAATTTCACCAGACCCGAATGTGTGTGTGTGTGTGTGTGTGTGTGTGTGTGTGTGTGTGTGTGTGTGTGTGTGTGAGTGTAAGAGAGGATGACTGTTGCATTACTCATCTTCTGTGGCAGAATAATCACACAGGGTCTTTTTCATAACTGGGAGCTTTTTGTTCTGTCATGTTTAATACTATACCTCAGGAACCAGCGCTAGTCTAGTCCTCACTGGTTTAATCCACACACACACCCAACGCATGCACACACTCCTGCCTCGTGACGCACATTACCTGGCTGCAGCCTCATCCAAAGCCTTCGTCAGGATGATGGCGAGTTGATGTAATCTCTGGATCGTTTTACTTTGGGCCCAAAGGGAACATATTCTTGGCAGGTGAGGCCAGGTATCAGCACCCACACACACACACAAACACACAAACACCACCACCAGACTAAACTGCTTACAGTTTTACAGTCTTTGACTTGTCTTTTATAGCAATCACTCAATAAACATCACTACCAAGTCAATGGTGTGTGTGTAGGATCTGGTCCCAGATGTTCCTCAGCGTCCTGAATGGTTACATTTAAGTCGGTGCAGAATTAAACTGATGTTAATTTTTATATGTTTGTAGAGCCAGTAGGACTTTACAATGTTGTGCAAAAGTATCTGTGAAAATATATAAAGTGGTTTATTGTGACAGTTAGCATTTTTTGTTCAGTAAGACATCCGAATAAAAACAAACCCATTTCCAAACCCAATATTTTCAGTTACAATACAAAGCTTCAGCCAGTCAGTCCTTCGTTCAGTGAAATCAGGTGCTGCCAAGTCAGGCGCACTTGTCTTCTGTAAACTGTGTTTTTTAAACCAACACATGACATTAAACTCATTTGTAACTATTTATTTATGGCCATAACCTGTTTTTTGAAGATAAGTAAACATTTCCAAACAATTTTCTTGGGTACGTGCATTTCTTTTGAAACCAGCACTGTTAATAAAGGAGTTTGTCAGACAAACTCCTTTATTCATTATTGATTTTGATTTCAAAAGAAATTGCTGCAGTAATGGACACTTCTCTTTTGGGAAAGTTTAACTCATTGCTGTGAGGATTTTATTGCATTCGGTTTGATTTTATTTATTTTGAATTACTAATGTACTTGTATTTGAGGGGATTTTGTAAAAGAGATCATGCTTTTGAGATTGTTGAGGAATGTGACTGTTGCACAATATTGATATCACATGGTGCATTATCATGTCATAGATTGTGTTTATGTGTAAAATTTTCCAAGCAGTCAGGACTTATTTAAGAATTATGGAAAAAGGTTAGGACTCTTTCAAAAAAACGGTTTAATGTTGTAGATGTCGCCAAAGCGACTGACTCTAATCTCCCTTTCACGTTCTGGTGAAACAAAGAAAGGCTCAGCACACACACCTTTACTTTCAATAGAATTTTGCAACAACAGCAATCAAAAGCCATTTGGCTCTGAGTTGAAAGATGCTTGTTGAAGTGGGTTTTTTTTACCAACACATGGCATTAATCTCATTTTTAACTACTGCATTCAGTCGTACCACTGAGGTCTTTCATTGTCTTTAAAGTTTCTTTTTTAATTTCTGATTTTATTTATTTTTTATTTTTATTTATTACATTTTCTTCACTATTTGTTCTCTCGTCTCTTATTTTCTGTTCTCTTTAGTCCTTTTTTTAATCTATTAATTTATTCCCCTTTTTGATTCTGTTCTTTACCTTGATTGTATTGGACAAGGTGACCTTATTCTGTTGGCAGTGCTTTTTATAAACCAAAAAGTTTAATACTGTGAAAGGTTTGTACCGTGCCAGGCTGGTAATAGTTCTGCGGACCATGTTAAAAAATAGACTGGTCATGACCCAGGTGGCTCCCCCTGTTCTGTTGGGCATGTGTGAAGCCCAGCCCAACGTTTCAGGCGTTTCATTCCCTGCTCCACACTGGTTCCTCCCCACTGAGGGTGCTGTGTTTCTGGGGCACTGATAATGAAAGCCCCCCTCTATCTCCACACCTCCACACTTCACATCATTTCAATGACTTACACAGAGTGTGCTCATCTCGCGTGCTAAACACACACAGATCTTGCAATGCTGGTGCAACGCCAGACAAAGGAGTGTGTTGCTGAATCAGCACCACTCCCTCCCTACAGAAAGCGGAAAATTCGCTTTAGTATAAGAAAAAGGAAAAATAAGCTTTCTTTGAGTACAATTTTGCCTTATACTCACCTGCACATTCCTCTGCTCCATAACTGTGTTTAACAAACAATGTATTAGACCAAAACCTGATCTCAAAACTAGCATTCAACAATGTATTAGGCGTCAGGCTCTGTATTCCTAACCATTCCTCACAGCTTTATGTGATGTAGCTTTGACGCCTGGTTCAAATAACCAGCACTGTGAGTAAAGTTTCTTTACAATGCAGCATTTTACTTAACACACTCTGAATGAGTTAGTTTTGTATAACATTAGTTTAAATAAGTAGAAATTCACCTCAGTGCAGTTTTGCAAACACATCTGCTTTATGAAGAGACAACAAGTTCGCTTCTTCAACACGGTAAAAGACATTGTGCTGCGCACTTGCTGGAAAATACTTCATGGGGGACATTAATTTCAATTTGCCTTAGAAAGAAATTTCAAGCATTCAAGTACAAGCCTGTGAATTGTCTGTACACAGTGTGTTTCTCCAGCCAGCTGTTACTAAATGTAGAAATAGTTCAGGAAAAGGTTTATAACACATTCTTGTCCTCTGTAAGCCTGGACCTCACTGAGTCTTTATGTGTCTGGCTGTGGCTCTGCATGTCTCACATGCCTGTGTGGCTTAACCACTTCTCCTGCTTCTCCTACACTTGTTTCAACTTGGCAGAGAAATAACACTCTCCGAGGCTGAGCATGCAAAGGCCAGATGACAGGTACAACTTCAGGGGGCGCTAATTTAGGGAAGGCTAATATATAAACAATGGAGCAAAACAGAAAACACACTGACTGAGGCACCATTACTGTTACGAATTCAACAAAAGATGTATGTTCTAACAGGTGTGAAATTGGTTAGCAGTGAGTGATGTGTGTTTATTGGAGTGACGAGTTCACCAGAATGCAAGCTAAAGTGGTGTGTTGATAATATTTAGAATGGAGAATGAGACTCTTTTTGAAAAATAACCACTTTGTTAGGTAAAGTTAACTAGCTAGGTAAGCAATCCGAATTTCATTACCACATGTGCTAGCATATATGCTAGCATGAATGTTCTCCTCATTCACACCGCCCTAGAACGTTGTCTTCATTCACACCGCCCCAGAATGTTCTCCCTCATTTGAACGTTCTATTTACACTACTCCAAAACAATCTCCCGGTTCACGCTGTTCTAGTATGTTCTCTGCCATTCATAATACTCTACAATGTTTTCCCACATTTATACACTACAATGCAGTGTTCTGCTTCATTCCCACTGCTCTAGAAAACATACAACCTTGTAAATACATTATGAGACACAAGAGGGAAATTATTCTAGAGGATTGTGGATAGCAGAGAATATTTTAGAACACTGTGCATGGCAGACAACATTTTGAAGCAGTGAGAATTAGAGAAATCATTCTAGAGCAGTATAAATGGCGGAGAACATTTTAAAGCTGTAGTGATGGTGGGAAAACATTACAGCGAGAATAATGTGAATAGGGAAGGATTCACTTATGTTCACCCCCATTCACTCTTGTTCACTGGAATTACAATGTAGGTGTTTGTTGGTTAGGTGTAGCTTCAGCCTGTAATAGAGAGTGATAAAAAGTGATAAAAGTCGGCTTAAAAGTGATAAAAGTCGGCTTAAAGCCTACCAACAACAGACATTTAGATGTTTAAGCTTTGACTCAGATTTTGATTTGTTTAAGAACGTGCAGAAGGCGAGGGTGGACCTCGCAGACAAAGCATGGCACGTTTCATTGCTACTGTAAAAAGCTCTATGAAAAATTGAAAGCATGCTGGGATGAGCCCTTCCCAGTGTCTTATGAATATTTCATAAAAAGTTGTCTCTTTCTCTCTCTCTCTCTCTCTCTCTCTCTCTCTCTCTCTCTCTCTCTCTCACTCCCCCTCTCTCTCTCTCACTTGCTTGCTGTGCAATATCATCATTCAGCTTGGATCTAGGACAGGATGCCACTCAAAGGCATTTCCTGCCTTTTTCAGGCCACTGACTGGCATTTCAGGCCACTGACTGGAGAGAGTGAGTAAGACAGTGAGAAGAGTTCATTAAGACAAAAAATGACAAACAGACAGGCAGCCGAATCAGCCCGAGTGCTTCCCTACATCCTGCAAAACTGAAGGACAGATTTGTGAAGAGTGGCGGATCTGAGCCTCTGACATGTCCTGCTTTCCCCGTGTCCACTTGGCCTGGGACACTGGACCGCTGGGCAACAGCTGTGCATGCAGGTGCTTGTGACAGAGTGTGAAAGTCAATCAGTAAATTAGCTATGCGTGTCTCTGAACGTGTGTTAAAAAGGGTATCATTTTTAGATGTTAGCGTTTCCCACCATTCTCGACTCTGTTCTCCGTTCCTCTCAACCTGTTTGGATATTGCATGTGATTGGGCGGTAATCTTATAAGTGTTGATTATAACATTGATTTTTATTTGGGAGAACAGCTGTTGTCTGACACTTCCCTCCGTTCACTTCTCGTTCCGAATAAATGCACATGCAATCTTCACACACAGCCAAAGGGCAGCTGTGTGGCCCAAATGTAAATAAAACCATTCACGGACCCTCACAGACACTCACATACAATCACAACAAGCCCTTTCATTCACACAGCTGCTCTCTGAGATGTACTAGCCAACTGTTGTGTAGTCCTTAAGGTAAGAATCAGTCAACTCCTTTTAATTCAGGTCTTATTACAGTCAGAGGTTAGAATGCAGAGATTAATTTTACCTCATGGATACACAGCTCCTGTGGAGCCTGTGTCCAGGACAGTTGCTCAAACACGTAAACCTAGTTTTTCATATTTATTTTGTATTCATTTGAAAGGTTATGTTGTTACATCAGATATCTGTTCTTTTTGCATAACCAAGCAGATTTATTTTTATGATTTCAATCCTGCCTACTTTCCATTGGCTATGACCACATAGTCCAACTTGGAACACTGTATAGAAAGTAATTTGGTCTTACATGTACAGAATTTAGCAGATGTTTTCATCCAAAGCGACTTCCATTCCCTAACTACAGGGGACAGTCTCCCTGGAGCAACTTGGGGTTAAGGGTCTTGCT
>JBBJLS010000134.1:22220350-22232413 GCA_037577275.1 Bryconaethiops microstoma | reverse complement strand
ACAAATTCTCACAGAAACTCCAAAATCTTGTGGAAAGCCTTCCAAGAAGAGTGGAAGCTGTTATAGCTGCAAAGGGGACCAGCTCCATATTAAAGTCTATGTATTTAAACGCAATACAATTATAATGACACTGCATTCAAATACATAGACTTTAATACGGAGTTGGTCCTCCTTTGCAGATATAACAACCTTCTCTCTTCTTGAAAGGCCCCGAACACTGTGTCCACAAAGCTGGGAGCATGGCGTTGTCCAAAGCACAAGCCTTAAGATTGGAAGTAAGGGGCCCCCTGAACTCAGTAGCTAAGAGGTGTGTCCCAATACTTTTGTCCATGTAGTGTAAGCGACTTTCTGGTAACCAGCAAGCAATTTCACATTTTTATTTTTAACTTTTAAATGCAAGGTTGCTGCAATACACTGCTCTGCGGTTGGGTCGGCTCTCTGCTGGTGGGGGGAACTGAAGTTGTGGGGCTGCTGTTTCCCTCGGCCGGCCGGACTCTCTCAGCCTGGCAGTAAAATGGCGCAGCGGGACGAGGCGGTGCGGGAGTTTGTTGCAGTCACTGATGTGGACGAGGAGAGGGCACGGTTCTTCCTCGAGTCGGCTGGATGGGATTTGCAGGTGAGGAGTTTAAGAATGTGTTTTGACTGTGGAAGGAGGAATAAACGCTGTAGCGGTCGGTTTAAAAGGCCCTTTCTTTGGACTAGTTCTGTCTGGACTAGCCTGTCGGGCTAACGAAATGTGCAAGTCACTCTTCTGGGGCTGCATTCTCATTTTGGGCTCTTTTTCTTTATTTTCAGGCTCTTTGACTTGATAACATACCATAAAACCAACCAGGTTCAAGTCCATGTTCTTTATTTAGTTAAGGAGTTGGTAGCTTCATCTCAGACAGTGTTTTTCTTTGCTAGCTTAATGAAACAAGAGCTTTTCCTTCATTTCTCTTATTTTGGTTGAACATTATTAATCGGAGAACAACCAAGGCCTTCTTAAAAGCATGTGCTATTACATTACATTACAGTACATTGCATTGCACTAATTTGGCAGACTTTTATCCAAAGCGAATTACAATATGATCTATATACAACATAACCTATACTGTTAGTTCTAGTCATATATCTGTTTATTTATCACATCCATGCTTTTAGTTCTTCGTCGGATGCATTCTCCGCTTGACACTTTATCTCCTTAAATACTGGTCTCTACTTGATATCACACTTTATTTATAGGAGAGTTCTAAGAGCTAAAATCTTTATGTAAGAGTGGGCCAAGAAGATAATGCATCAGAACACGAGATACTCTCTGAACAATGAGCCTTGTAATATGTTATTATAAGTGTGTATACTTCAGCATTAAAACTGTGAGGACAGTACAGGCACACATTCATGTTACTTTTGCTTTCTGTTCACCTGAGATTCAGGTACTGATGTTATCTTCCTTATTGACTGGTTAGTCAAGTCAAGAATGTGTTTGTCATTTCAACCATTTACACAGTAAATAGTGAAATGAGAAAACCTTCCTCCAGGACCATGGATCAAGAACAAAAAAAAACAAACACCACAGGACTATATAGGCAGGACAGGACTAAAGAGAGCCTGCAAACGAGCAACAGTGAGATAAGACAGGAGGAAGAGAAAAGAAAGAACTTTATTTATCCCATGGGAGCAGTAACAATACTAGTGTGAGTGAATACAGAATGACCTATGGCGGTCCTTAAGTGTGCAAAAATGCAAAGGAATGTAAATATTGAGGTAGACGGCCATAAATAATTGTGCATAACAAATAGCAGTAGGATTAGAAAATATATGTAATATATAAATAAATACAGGGTAGTGTTTGCTAGTTATATACTTACGTGTAGCTGCACTGTATTTCACTTATCAGCTCCACTAAAGAATGTGGTGGTACATGTGTAACATTCTGTTTCACTCTCATGCTTCTGCTCTTAGCTTGCTCTTGCCAGTTTCTATGAGGATGGAGCAGATGATGATATTGTTACTCTCCCTCAGTCAGAGAGCGGCTCAGTCTCACGATCGACAGGGCCAAGGTAATAGCATGTCTCTATCAAAGTTGAAACAGCTTGTCTTTTAGTTGTCATCTGATACCTGATGCACTGATAAAAATGTGAAGGCTCTCCACTGCACGATTTATAACGTACTTTTGCTTTTTGTTCATCCAGTGAACACAGAGTGACTTCCTTTAGAGACTTGATGCATGAAGATGAAGATGAGAGTGATGACGAAGGGCAGAGGTCAGTATGTGGCAACACATTCATTCCTAGAAGCTGTTACTTTTACCATGGAGACTTCCTCTTATGTGCTCTGCTAACACGGAATAACGTGAGTTTTTGTGTTGAAATAGCTAATGTATCAATTGATGATAACAGTTTTGCAGTTTAACAGTTGTGCAACTAAACTGCTGACAGCTGTGCGTGGCAGACACTAATCAAAAGCTCTTGTAAGCACATTTTGCCTGGGAAAATCCTGTGGGAACCTGTTGGGAAATTTTTGTCTCACAATCATTAGATCCTGCCCACAACTACTGGACACTCTGCCAGTACAGGTATTGATTTGTTGCCTGTCTTCCCACAGGTTCTTTGCTGGTGGTTCAGAACGTAGTGGTCAGCAGATTGTTGGTCCTCCCAAGAAGAAGAGCACAAATGAGGTCGTTGAGGATTTGTTCAAGGGTGCAAAAGAGCATGGGGCTGTTCCAGTAGAAAAAGCTGGCAGGGGGCCTGGAGAGTCTAGCAGAGCTAAGGTACTTGCCAAGTGATGTAATTAGACACCTATTGATCATCCATACTTGCTGTCTGCACTTAATGTGACTATCAAATCAGTTCTTACTAATGAATAGGGCTGCATGATTTAGACATATTGCAACTATACTGTTATTCTGTTTGCAATACAGCAATTTTACTATTAGTTATTTGCTGAGTTGTGTGAATGTTTCAATTCATCCAACCACAGAAACTCACCTGTAACATCTCAGGTTGGTCAAGGTGCACAGTGTGCTCAATAACACAACGTATTTGATTTGTTAGCAGTGCTCTTTTGCATAAGGCAGCTGTCTGTGATGTCAGTACTGCAGAAACTAATTCTTAGTGTTTCTTTCTCGTTCTGAAACTTTTTGTAACATTACCTGTATATGTTCTGACTGATGGTGACTCACATCTGCTCCTCCTGTGCAGCCGTTTGTGGGAGGCGGTTATCGATTGGGTGCAGCGCCAGAAGAAGAGTCTGCTTATGTAGCTGGGGAAAGGAGATCCTCCGGTAGTGCACAAGATGTGAGTTAACATGTCCATGAAATAGTAGTGTTCGGAATACAATATGCAATGCAATTTATGTGCATAGAGTGACTGTTGCTGTTATACAGGTGCACGTGGTGCTGAAATTGTGGAAGACTGGATTCAGTCTTGATGATGGTGACCTCAGAAACTATAGTGATCCTGGGAATGCCCTCTTCCTGGAGTCCATCCGCAGAGGGTGAGTTCATTATGAGGATAAGTACTTCAGTGAAGAAAAAGGGCTGTTAGAACGGCTTCGATTAATTCTGGATTCATCTTGGTGCATTTTGAAAGGGGCCACATGCAACGTTTCCTTTCCATACAGTTCTTTATGCTATTTGTTTGGTTGTATGTATCAAAGTTGGCAATCATTGATTTTTATGTTTTCCAACATCTTTTTCCTCTCTTAGAATTAAAAAGGTTTTTTTTATGACATTTCCTTTAAGGCAGGCGTTTGTAAATGGGCCATGTAAATTGCCCTATTCAAAATCAGTCCAGAATGAAAGTTTACATAAAAGATTAGGCTAAATGACTAACCTGAATGTGTAGACATATGTGTTTTTTTTCGGGGTTTTTTTATTGCTTTTTGGGACATAAGTTTAATTCAACAAATTAAGTAGACTGAGCAGAGAATGGTGTCTTTGAGCAGTGTTTATGTACTACATGGAAATCTATCAAAAAAAATTTCCCCGTCATATACGCCTTTGTAATATGAACCTTGATTCCACTTTCCCTCTGGATACAGCTGTGTAGTCACACTTTCTGAACACTCCCTCTCCATCTCTCAGAGAAATTCCCCTGGAGCTAAGGCAGCGCTCTCGTGGTGGGCAGGTGAATCTGGATATGGAGGACCATCGAGATGAGGATTTCTCTCGCCCCAAGTCTGTTTTCAAGGCTTTTGCTGGAGAAGGGCAGAAACTTGGCAGGTGAGCAAGAGACAGCACTCATTTCATTTTAGGCCTTCAGTCAAAGGTCAGTTGCCCATTAAATAAAAATAAAACAGTTTTTGATCACTTTGTAGTGTGACCCTACACAAACATAATGCAGATTAATAGTAAATAAATTGCAAGTGAAGCAGAGTTAACCAAAGGAAGCAAAGGATTCCCCCCCCCCCCCCCCCCAGGCCTTCACTCTGTTGAATAGCCAGCAGCTATGCAGTGCATTGGTATGTCGCCTGAACTTGAACATCACACCTAAAACTCACATGGACAATCCCACCCAGTCTCACAGTCGCCCCCATAGGACATTTTATTGATACTGCTGTGAAAAGAAGCATGTACAGTAACATGGAACAGCTCACTGCATACTGCACTGTACTACTGACTGACTTCCCACTCATCTCTGTGGTGTATGGTACTGTGAATAGTATGTTATTTTGTCAATCTCCACTGGACATAATGTGCGTATGTATGATAGCTTATTTGATCGTGTGTATGCCATATGATGGTGTACTTAAAATTCTATACATTTGTGTATGAAGATATTGTGTACCCTGTATGTATAGTGTGTACCCTGAAGGATGGTGTATGGCATGTAGAATAACGCATACATGTTGTATTTAATACTGCATTAATGTAGGGGACTGAGTACGTGCAGATTTTGACTTGTTTTCCTTTGTGTAAGTGTGATGTGATTTGATAATCGCCTGCTATCCAGCAGTTTGCTTTGCTTTTTGTCATAACATGATAAATGATGAACTGATATGCTTTGCTATAAACTAGATTAAATGTTGTGAGAGGTTTTTAAAATGTTTATTAATTGTAAGATGTAATTCTAAATTTTGACAACAGTTGAGCATGAGAGAAATTTTCATTCTACTTTCTCCTACACTCTCTTTCTCCCCCTTCAGTGCAACACCAGAATTGGTATCTTCCCCAAGGATGGGTCAACAGGAACAGGCTGCCAGTGAGGCCCAGGCCAGTGCCTCAATCAGTGTAGACGACTCGCAGCCTGTCACCAACATCCAGATCAGACTGGCTGATGGAGGCCGTCTGGTGCAGAAGTTCAACCACACCCACAGGTAAGAATCAAATTCATAGTTCTACATAAAGATCTGTTAGACTTATAGCTTTGTTGGTGGCCCTCAGGAAGAACGCCCGCCCCCCCACCTGAGCATCATCTTCATTTCCAATCTTTTCCCCTCAGGGTGTCCGACCTGCGTCAGTTTGTGGTGAACGCTCGGCCAGCCATGGCTGCTGCAGAGTTTGTTCTCATGACAACCTTCCCCAACAAGGAGCTAACGGATGAGAGCCAGACACTGAAGGAGGCCAACCTGCTGAATGCTGTTATTGTTCAACGGTTTAAGTGATTGTGCCCTCTAGTGGCTTGGCTTTATCGTGGCACTCTGCGTTTCCTACCCATCAGGAAACGCATGGACTAAAGGACTTCTAATTACTTTTTTTTTTTTTTCTTTAGTGACATTTTTCATTTTTTCCTCTTCAGCAGTTTGTGGTGTGGGTATGTGAACAAAATGGAGCTGGGCGGGAAATAAACTAAATTGTGAGATGCTTTAAGGGAAGGAGAGAGGAATGGAGTGGAAGTTTAACAGCAAATTTTACTGTTTGAACATACTAGGTGAACACTTATCCAAATTTGAAAACAAAGAGCTTTCTATAGAGTTTTGACACGCTTTTACCTCAGTGTTTGTCAAACAGCTCTGCTGCTCTTCCTTGACCTTTTCATCTTCCTCTATTCTCTGTATGATTCCTGTCTCACCATAAACTCCACTAACACCAAACTCTCTCTGTACCAGTACCAGTGCCAGTAGCCTTACATCCCAACACCCACCCTGATGGCTGATCACATTCAGCTGCAAATGTTGAAGATGCAAAAACGTTAAACTTATTTTTTCCCAATAATCCAACCCTTTATTTTGAGATGAGTGACAGTTGTATATTTTAAGACTAAAGTGGTTTATTTTGAAGTGATGGCTATCACACAATACTGATGTTTTTTTTTTTTGTTGTTGTTGCCTGATTATATGCTATCAAGAAAACTAAATACCTGGTTGTGAGAACCACTTTCATATTTGGACTTTGCTGCTGGTTAACATATTGGCAGCCACCTTGTACTCTATGCAGCGACTTCTTGTACTCCTGGAGACACTGCGTGGTTGTGTGGAGCTGTGGTAAACCTCTGATTAAAATCCCTCTGTCTGCTGTTGTAGAGAACTTTCTTTTGCGACACACCTCCGCTCTGTTTGCTCACAGCTTTGTTTGTATCTAGTCGTGGCACCATGAAGTAACCAGAGAAGAGTAAGCAACGCTATGCAAGGGAAAGAAGCCCTGTGGGAGAGGCAGAATTGGGCTGCTTTCACATGCTTTTGAGTGGTTTATTTGTGAGGTCTGTGCTCTCGGCAATATTATGCATATTAGATAACGTGATGGAAGTTATTAGCGCAGAACCGCAAGTCATGAGTTTGTCATGCCTCACAAGGTCTCCAGAGTCAGTTGTCTTAGTTCACTTTCCTGCTTACTGTAGTCTTGAGTTCTGGCTCATTGTACTGCTTGTTCTATTTTGTTACCCTAGATATGTTTTAAATGCTTCCAGTTTTTGAATATAGTGAGGGGAAACAAGTACTTTTTTAAAATTTTGTTTAATATACTTCTGGTGTACTTACCCACTTTGAGTTTACAAACAGTGTATTTTGACTTTATAAATAAAAAACAAAGACATTCAGAAACAGAATTTATAGGAACAAATGTCCAAACTGTTGTTGGCAATTACAGTTTTGAGATGCCTGTGGGAAGAAGTGTTTCATAATCATAATTTTTCTGTGTGCATCTTTTTTTGTGTGTGGGAACAAAGATGATTGCAGCACACACAGTTCATGACTTTGCTCTCTACATAACTGTTGTTCCTCCTGCTTTGGGATCACACGGCTTTTTTTTTTTTTGCTTTTTTTTTTTTACCTCATCATTAGTCAGCAGGACCTCTTTTGTTAATTGTACTAGTACAGACCGGAATGTATCTTATAATGACCAGATGTAGTGTGCACATTTTTTTATTATTGCAGCATTAATATGTAGAACTTGTAGAACATTTTTTCATTTGTCTTTTTTAACATTTGCTTGTTTTGTTTATGCTGCTTAAAAGCCATTTGGATTCAGCTATTCCAGTTTCTAGGTGGATGTTCTGAATACAGGAGGTCCTCGGTTTATAACAGTCTCGACATGCAACGTTTTGAGTTTATGACTCTGACTCCCATTCGACTTACACGGTTAACCTTGTACTTACGGACTACGTGGGTGAACTAGTTTGGTTGCGCGCGGTGGAAGAATACGCAGTAATGCGCTGTATGAGTGAGGGAGTTTTCCTTTTTCTGTGGCTTAGTTGTGTTTTTATGATTTTACAACTGTGTTAGGATCGGTAAGTGACAAACTACGGTATGTTTCGACTTACACCAAAATTCGGGTTACATCACTGTCGAAGGAACGGATGGACCCCCTTTAGTGGTTCTGCATTATAAATCAGTGATTGATATCTCCGTTTTGAGGACATCAATCATTTTAGAGAAACGTATTGCCTCATTGTGCTGGTAGGAATCAGAGGTCAAACCAATTTTAACAGGCAGTGTTCATAATAATAGCTAAAACAGTCAATGTCCTGTATGAACCGCTCTGGCATGAAACATAATTTGCTGGAATCCCCATCCTTTCCAGGCTGTTTCAATAACCTTTTCTCATTTTTCCTGGCATTTTCTTGTGTGCGCGCTGCTTGTTGAGGCATTTAGCCTACTTGTCATACATTATAATTTTATTTCTAGAAGTACTTTGTCAATGAAATTCACCCCCACCTTACAAGAGTAAAGCATTACACACTGAGCAGTGGACCAACTCCAGGTCTTTTTGCCAGTGCTTTGGTCAAGGTTGCTGACAGAAGTATTAATCCTAGTATGCATTGTCTTGTAGTGAAAGGAAATCAGGGTACACGGAAGAAACCCAGGTAATTACATGGGTGAACATGCAGAATCGAACTCATGAGTGTTGTTTCCTCTTGTTAGGAAATACCACACCACTGCAGTCCAGAGGATTGACACTAATCAAGCCTAGGTGTGTCTAAGCTAATTGTTCCCAATGATCTATTAAAGTTGGTTGTTGGTTAACCTTTTTTAGGTAAATGAAACACGTGGAGAATCCAGTTGGAGTTATTTCTCAATCCCATTAGCAAAGATATTTGGATATAAACATATTTGGCGTAACCCCTTGAAGTGATTTTGGTCGAGTTTTATTCATAAAAATACAGCTTCTCTTTATACAAAGATTAATATCAGTATAGAAAAGTATCACTCATACATGAAATGCAAAAGAATATGAAGTTGACCTTTACTGTTTCTATATAAAAGGGTTATTTTTCCTCTGTAGAAGTAATATCCACAGTTCTGCTTAACTGTACCATCAAATGCAAATATAGGCCTTGATTATTGACTGTACAGGTTAGATATAAACATATACACTACTGAATGTAATACTGTCAACTTTTTTTAATTAGAGCTCTTTTGACTTACTCAGCAGGCAAGCCTACTCCCTTTTGCGCAGATGGATGTACATGATTCCACTCCATATTAGTAAAGGCACGCACACCCATGCCAAAATGAAGCAGTAACCGAAGTGTCCCAAGCTCAGTTCTCGGGAGTCCTCGAGGATTTCTTTGTTGTGCAGCGTGTAGATGAGTGCTGCTGTAAAGGCGGTGAGACCTAGAGGGCAAATGTGGAGAAAGAGACCACTGCAGAGCTGCAAATGTTACAGTGAAGAGGCTGCTGTGATTACAACCTCTGTTTGCATTTGGTAATAAGACTACACAATATGAACAAAAGTGCACTGAGTAATTCAGACAATGTCTGACAATCTGGTTTCATTGTGACGTATATGTTAATATTAAAGGACCTCATTTTACTATATTTGTTGAAATAAAATCTTTTGGGGTAGTATATTAAAGTTTCAAAAATGTGCCATTCGCTCGCCGATCCATACGGTCCATTGATAGACTCAAATCTGTGAAACTGTTTTGATTTCATTGCTTATTGATGTCATGTAAACCAATATATTTACATATATTGTAAATTTTCAGCCCCACCCATTCACACTGAAGTCACATGGAGTGTCTCAGCCCAAATTGTTTTTTTAAATGAGTTGAAATTCAGGGCAGCCAGACAGAGCAGAATCATTTACATATAAAGGCACATTAACAAAACCAGTCTGTTTAACTGTAAGGGATAAGGTGTTAAGGAGAAATTAACTATGACGGCATTTGTTACATAAACCCACACTAATGTATAAACATAAAAGTGGTCTTTATGGAAAAAATACTTATAAAACACAAGAAAAAATGTAGTATTGTTTTGACATGGTGTGCGTGTTCCACCTATATACACTGTGAGCAAAAGTATTGGGACACACCTGTTTTTCAGGGTTTGGGCTAGTCCCCTAACTTCCAGTGAAGGGGTTCATCTTCAGCAGACCAAGACATTGCCATGCTTCCAACTTTGTGGACACAGTTTGAAGAAGACCCTTTTATATTCCAGTATGACTGTGTCCCAGTGCACAAAACAAGGTCTATAAAGTCATGGTTGGAGGATTTCAGGGTGGAAGAACTTGACGCCCACACAGAGCCCTGACCTCAACCCCATCCAACATGAATTGAAATGGAGATTGTGAGCCAGACATTCTTGTCCGACATCAGTGTCTGACCTCATAAATGCTCTACAGAACAAATGGGCACAAATTCCCACAGAAACACCAGAATCTTGTGGAAAGACTTGCAAAAAGAGTGGAAACAGTTATAGCTGCATTTTAAATAGAGTCAGACGTCCCAATACTTTTGTCCATATAGGTTATGTGTTACCCACCAACAAATCATTTACAGCTCCACAAACTTAACATTATGCAAATCCTTAATGAGCTTGCAATAACATCACAGTAACTTTCAAAGGAAAGTATACACGCAACAAAACAGCTTTGGAATGATTATGTTTTCTGTGCAAAGGTGATCATTTCTTTCCCATAGAGACAAATTCCGAAGACCTGGACATCCATGCTTCTGTGCATTCAAATGACATGAAAATACGTCTGTTAAAGTGCAGTGCACTACAGTGTTCACTTTCAGAATCAACATTTATATTTACACTCACTAAAATCCTCTTAATCCAGAGCATCATTCTAGTGACATTCCGGTGGAAAATATATGTTAAAAAGTGACGTTTGAAAGATTTTTTCCCCAAATACTTCCCAAAATGGCAATGACACTAACTGCAAATAACATGTCTTCAGAGGTCTATATGAAAATGTGTTGTTTTTTGTGACATCACAAAGCACTAAAAGCACTGAATTCAAAACAAGCTGTTTTGAAAAATGGCCTGTATGGAATGGGAGACAAAAATGTACTTGTGTTTAAATACATAATAATGATAAGAGCCCTTGAAAGATTTTGTGCCATGAACAGGTAACATGAGGAGTGCTATTATTTACAACTTTGATTTTATGAAAATTACCGCATCACTTTGAGATGGAAACTCATATCACAATAAAAATAAAACCCCCTGCTTGATAATAACATTGCGTGTTTAGGTGTCTATGCTTCTAGTGTCTGCAACTAGAAGCAAAACCAAAAATAACTATAAGTGATTCAGTTTTACCTGCGAATGCCTGGCAGACGCCGGTGAGGTAGAAGAGCCCGCCTTTGGACATGGTGAAGAGCTGGCCAAGGAAAACGAGTAACGAGATGCAGGAGAAGACCACAGAGAGGACCATCAGAACCTGGACAGCTTGGAGCCACTCTGGATAATAAACAGGAACAAAAGTTTCACTTTTAATCCACAGCTGAGAGAAATAAATTAGCTCATCACTACAAAACCAAACACCTTAAGTTTACCCTTTAAAATGACCTTAATTCCCATTCAAGAAAAAGTGCCCAGATTAAGGCTGATTAAGGGGTAAAACTACTGAATTTTCCCCTTAATTTTTCAAATTTGCCCCTTAAATAATAGAACCTCCTGAATTAACGCCTTCAATTTAAGATTAAGGGGTTTCACACTCATGCCTTAAATCAAGTTTCAAGGTAAAATTAAGGGGTCATTCATTTTATTCAAATGAAGGGGTTTGGTGTATTGTCAGGGGTAAATTAAGGGTTAAGCACATTTTAAGTACTTTGCCTTTTGTAGTGCATCTTGCTCAGATTTCCATATTTCCCAATTCAGCTCCACAGGAGTAGTAAGAGAAGGGATGTCATCTTTAAGATATAGTTTACTCAAAGGACTTCTATATGAAGCATTCTTACCTGTTTCTTTTGATGATTCACAAAACCACGCCTCTCTTTCATTGTCAAATTTGCAGTTGTACCACAGGTCTGAGCTTTCAGTGTTGGACCACACCCACCAGGACTGAGTCAGGAAGAGAATAAGAAAGACTTACTAAAGACTGTGGTCATGATGTAATATCATGTTAAATCCTGTGAGTTCTTGTATTCCCTGATGTCGGACTGCCATGCTATAGGCACTTCTTTGGGATTTATAATTATAATTAGAGAAGTAGAAAGATTGAGTCTAATTTCAGAAGTAGAAAGATCGAGTCTAAAAAGACAGGCAAGGTGGTTCAAAAGATGCACACGATGAATTTCATCACTGTGAAATCTGATGGATTTTGAGATGCACTTACTAAAAGCAAGTCACATCTCCCTTCATGTTTGAAATATTTCTATGCACTCCGATTGTTGCATTTCTCTCTCTCTCTCTCTCTCTCTCTCTCTCTCTCTCTCTCTCTCTCTCTCTCTCTCTCTCTCTCTCTCCCTCTCT
>JBBJLS010000134.1:22199951-22210719 GCA_037577275.1 Bryconaethiops microstoma | reverse complement strand
CTTAACCCCAAGTTGCTCCAGGGAGACTGTCCCCTGTAGTTAGGGAATGGAAGTCGCTTTGGATAAAAGCTTCTGCTAAATGGTGTAAATGTGCTGTTTTGGAGATGCACTGACCCAGTTGTCTAGCAGTCACAATTTGTCTCCTGGGAAAATTGTTCAGAAATGTCCTGCATCAGCTTGAAGAACTGACCATTCATTTGCTCCCTAATATGTCCCACCCTGACAGTTGTCATTTTAATGAAAGTCAATTTTATTCACTTCACCTGTCAATGATTTTAATGTTGTGGGGTGATTTGGTATTTCTCTCCAGACTAACATCATTCTTCTTTCCTAAATCTCCTGTTTTCCAGAGTCATCTGATGAAGGCTCGCTTTCTTCAAGTCCTCTTAGGCATACATTGCCTCAGTCCATGAAGATAGTGCATGAAATCATGTACAAGGTGGAAGTCCTCTATGTGCTTTGTGTGCTACTCATGGGCCGGCAAAGAAATCAGGTAAAATTTGTACTGCAACTCAAATTTGTTTATCCAAAGTGATGTCACATTGACCAGTTTTTGATGGTTTTACACTTGAAATGTTCATGTGGTGGTAATAGTAGCACAAGTTCAGAGTGTGGGAGATTAATATATATGATTATTATGTATCAACAATAGCTGTAGAAGTAACATTTTGCTTAACAGGTTCACAGGATGCTGGCAGAGTACCGGCTGATTCCTGGCTTGAACAACTTGTTTGACAAGCTGATCTGGAGAAGACAACCATCCAGCCACACCTTACATAGACCGAACCAGAACTGTGACTGCAGCCCAGTAAGACCTAGCTCGTTATAACTTGGTCAGTATCTTTACACTGGACCACACCTATAATGCGTTTATTCTGTCAACAGGAGATTTCATTCAAGATCCAGTTCCTTAGGCTACTGCAGAGCTTCAGTGACCACCATGAGTGAGTCTCAATGGAAATGTGGACAAAAGACCCACATGCTCTTTCTCTGAGTTTTTCTTGTTCTCTGTGAGGTTTTGGTGTGTGTGATGTAATTTCTTTCTGACTTTAGGAACAAATATCTCCTCCTGAATGGGCAGGAGCTGAATGAGCTCAGTGCTATCTCTGTGAAAGCAAACATCCCTGAAGTGGAGGCACTGGTCAACACAGACCGGTACTGAGCAAGCGAAAAATCAGTGCATTTAGATGTTTAACTCGCAATATCTTGGCTTTCTCATTTTAACACCCTCCTGCCTCACTCACCTTGTGCAGGAATCTTGTGTGTGATGGTAAGAAGGGGCTCCTGACCCGGCTCATTTCAGTCATGAAGAAAGAGCCTGTTGATTCATCTTTCAGGTGAGAGCGATAGCTGAGAACATTTTTACCCCTCACCAGAAATAGATGAAGTTCTCTTTGCACTGCCTCATCTTGGTTCTTCACTACACTGTAGGTTCTGGCAGGCTAGAGCAGTGGAAAGTTTTCTTAGAGGTGCTACATCGTATGCGGACCAGATATTTCTTTTGAAAAGGGGTTTGTTGGAGGTGAGTGAGTTTCCATTCCACAATACCTTCGAGATATGTTTGTGTCATAACCTGATGCATCTTGCCTACATTTGCACCTTCCTGTGTTTCCCTGCAGCACATACTCTTTTGCATCATCGACAGTGGCTGTAAATCACGTGATGTCCTTCAGAGCTATTTTGACCTGCTGGGTGAGCTCATGAAGTTCAACATTGATGCCTTCAAGAGATTCAACAAATATGTGAACACAGAAGAGAAGGTAAGTGTTGATCAAAGAAACTACTTCTGTCCTTTTTAAGTAGATTATACACATTAATGTTTATCTTAGGAATGGACCAATACCACTCCTACTAAGGACAGCATTTCTCTCTGTTCCTGAGTCTTGATTCTGAGACTAGCATTATCCAATCTAAAAACTCGATAGGTGCTTTTAATTACCGATATGTAGACCATTTCACTTAAATATTTGGGATTTTATTTTGGCAAAAGTAGTATTCTGCTGTCACTAATAAAATATACTAAGCTTGGAGTAAAGACTTATACATTAGCTTATCAAAATTGTTCCACAACTAAATTAAAGTTTTAGAAAATATGACACAGGTGATTTTATACAGATTAAGTACTGCAGCTTTAAGTAAAAGGCCATTGCAGAATATCTGGACACTACTAACAAGTAACCTGCGCATGCTCTCTACAAAGACAAGTAAAAAGGACACCAAAGAGGAAAAGCAAGTTTTGAAGCAGATACTTTTTTTTAAAGCCTTTTGTTTTTTTTTTTTTAACCGTTGTCCATAAGCTAGTGAAAATAGTGTCTTTGGCATTCATCCACAGAATAAAAGGCTTACAGAATATAATGACAGAACAGGTTTTTTTTTTTTCTTTTCAACGACAACATCTCATGTCGCTGTCATTGTCGGGCTTCGTGATGCATGTTTCAGCCTCTAAGGCTCTGAGTTACTGGTTTTTAGCATCGTCCCAATCACATTACGTATTATAGAAAAGCAAGCAGATGATTTTGTCAGCTCTCAAGGGACACAACAAAGGCACCTAATGCTTGCTTACAAGATCACAAACATGATTTGTCATCCCTTCTGTATTTCAGTTTCAGATGTTCCTGAGCCAGATCAACAGCTCACTCGTAGACTCCAACATGCTGGTGCGCTGCATTGTTCTGTCTTTGGACCGATTTGAGGGTCAAACAGATGACATAAAAGGTACTTTCGAAAAAGTGATGATAAATTGAGCCGTGTGCATACTGTTCTTTTTCGAACAGGTTTGCAAACTGATCTATTTCTCTGTCAGTGGTAGAGGTGCTGTCCGAGTGCCGTCTCTTGTCCTACATGGCTCAAGTAGAGAACAGACTCTCCTTCCTCTTCAGGCTAATCAACATCATCAATGTTCAGACTCTAACTCAGGCAAGATAGTTCTTTGTTTTCTATTGTTATTCTACCACATGGGCTTGTCTCATTGGTAAATTTCTTTCACGATTCCAGGAGAACGTGAGCTGTCTGAACACGAGTTTGGTAGTGCTGATGCTGGCGCGATGGAGAGGCAAGCTGCCATTTTATCTGAGCGCTCTTAAAGAGAAGGAGTATGCAGAGAAATACCCCGGCTGCTTACTCAATAACTTTCACCACCTGCTGCGCTTCTGGCAGCACCACTACCTCAACAAAGACAAGGACAGCACCTGCCTGGAGAACGTGAGCACAGCACTAATCTAACGTGTGCAAACACTAATAATTTTGCTTTAAATCGGCTTATTAATGTCTTCTATTCTATCTACCTCCTTGTACAGAGTTCCTGTATTCCTTTCACCTACTGGAAGGAGACAGTGACGGTGTTGCTGAGTTCAGATAGGAGTTCCCTCTGTGCCATTGCCACATATATAGATGAGGCCTACAGGGACCTGGACAGAGACTTTCTGGAGGTGTGATTCTGGAGGCTTGGTCTACCATCACAGGACTGTTCTATAGGGATGCTGTAAGGTGTGTGTGTGTGTGTGTGAGTGAGAGAGAGAGAGTGTGTGCGCGCGCAAGAAATTAACTGGTGTGAAAGTGCTTCTGTTTTTACAACCGCGTATGAACGTGCTGGTTAAAGTGAACCAGTGCTTCTAAATCTTAGGTGTAATTATGAACTTCTGTATGGGTGTGTATCGGTTTGTGTGTGTGTGGCGATAGATGCTGGATGTTTTACTCCAGGCCTGCATAGGCGCAGTTCTTTTGGCTGTAGTCTAAGGGCGCTCTCTTCTTTCAGTATGTGGGAGTGTTGTGATCTGATGAATAAAAAACACAAACAAAAATCCAGAGATGCCCATGAAAAGAGCCCACTCCTCCAGGACAAAAGCTGAAATTCAGGGCCAATGCAATTGTTGATGGTGGTTTGCTTAGTTTAAGTACTGCCTCTATATTAAAGAATATTATGTAGCTCACTCTTAAAGTCAAATTCTAACTTTACATCCCAATGGCAGGACAGTAAATAAAAGTAAAGATGTAACATGTTTTATCACAATTGTCTTATTACATAAACTATCATTCACAATGCAGTTTGAGTTTGTGTTTATGTGGGGTCTATGGCTCATTTGTAAATATTTTATTGATTTCTAATCTTTAGGAAATTGTGATTAAAGGAGTGATTCTTGACACAATATTGACAAGTTGTTAGTCTATGTAGTATTCACTAGCACAGCATTGCACATCAGAGACTCATTGGTTTGTCACAGTTCACAATGTTGTATTGTTGTAATCCTTCAGTATTATCATACCACAGTAGAACATTACACAAATACATCACACAACCACTGGAAATCCCTACAATGCCAACAAATCCTGATGACTATCCACTGATCTAGTCGCTAATTAATACATCTGCCCTCTAGCATTGGTAATATAGTACTAACCCCAAATTTCTTCAGACATTTTCTTTGTTAAATGAGTAATTACATTGAAGTTTTGGAGGCGGGTTTTGGGCCAGTGTCCTGTTAGCATGATAGTTTTCTGTGGGAACATTATGAATAACTGTAAGGCCAAGGTCACAGTGTATCAGTGGCAACACTGAGATACATGGGGCGGCTGGTGGGAGACATGCATCGAGACTCTTCTCAGTCTTGGCCCCCCAGTGGTGGAACGAACTCCCTCTTCCTTTTAGATCTGCGGAGTCCCTCGTTGTCTTCAAGCATCGCCTGAAGACCCACCTCTTCAAAGAGCGCCTTTGTGACTAACCGTGTTTCATTTCACTTTCTCCTACTAAAAAAAAAAAAAAAAACCTTTCTTTGACAGGTATTGTTTAGGTGTCGTTTGTTGGGAGTCTAGGTTTACTGAGCACGCAGTAACTTGGTTGAACCATGGATGTGGACTTGAGTTAAGCTTTACAGGTTTAAGAAACAGATGTAGACGACTTAAGCACTGATGTACGTCGCTCTGGATAAGAGCGTCAGCTAAATGCCGTAAATGTAATGTAAATGGTGGCCTAGTGGTTGCAGAGTTGCCCCTGTGATCAGAAGGTTGTGGGATTTAATCCCAGGACTGCCAGTGATACCCATGAGTAAGGTTCCGTCCCCATGTACTGGTTCCCGGCTGCCTGCTGCTTCACTTGGTGCATGGGTTAAATACAGAGTAGAATTTTATGCTGTTCACACTGTGTGCTGTCCTGTTGTGTGTTCACGTATGACAAATGGACACTTTACATATTTATCAAAGCAGATGGAAACTGAGTAAAAGTGTTCCAGTTAACAGGAGAACTGCATCATTGTGTTTCTGTGGGATATGGACAGCTAAAAACCAGCTGAAGGTGATTGACTCCTCCTAAGGTTTGTTGCTTCAGGGGTCTCTAAACAGCCTGCAGTAAAGGGGTCTCTAAAAGGGGTCAGGGGTCTCTAAACAGCCTGCAGGCTGTTTAGAGACCCCTGACCCCTTTTAGAGACCCCTTTACTGCAGGCTGTTTAGAGACCCCTGAAGCAACAAACCTTAGGAGGAGTCAATCACCTTCAGCTGGTTTTTAGCTGTCCATATCCCACAGAAACACAATGATGCAGTTCTCCTGTTAACTGGAACACTTTTACTCAGTTTCCATCTGCTTTGATAAATATGTAAAGTGTCCATTTGTCATACGTGAACACACAACAGGACAGCACACAGTGTGAACAGCATAAAATTCTACTCTGTATTTAACCCATGCACCAAGTGAAGCAGCAGGCAGCCGGGAACCAGTACATGGGGACGGAACCTTACTCATGGGTATCACTGGCAGTCCTGGGATTAAATCCCACAACCTTCTGATCACAGGGGCAACTCTGCAACCACTAGGCCACCATTTACATTACATTTACGGCATTTAGCTGACGCTCTTATCCAGAGCGACGTACATCAGTGCTTAAGTCGTCTACATCTGTTTCTTAAACCTGTAAAGCTTAACTCAAGTCCACATCCATGGTTCAACCAAGTTACTGCGTGCTCAGTAAACCTAGACTCCCAACAAACGACACCTAAACAATACCTGTCAAAGAAAGGTTTTTTTTTTTTTTTTTAGTAGGAGAAAGTGAAATGAAACACGGTTAGTCACAAAGGCGCTCTTTGAAGAGGTGGGTCTTCAGGCGATGCTTGAAGACAACGAGGGACTCCGCAGATCTAAAAGGAAGAGGGAGTTCGTTCCACCACTGGGGGGCCAAGACTGAGAAGAGTCTCGATGCATGTCTCCCACCAGCCGCCCCATGTATCTCAGTGTTGCCACTGATACACTGTGACCTTGGCCTTACAGTTATTCATAATGTTCCCACAGAAAACTATCATGCTAACAGGACACTGGCCCAAAACCCGCCTCCAAAACTTCAATGTAATTACTCATTTAACAAAGAAAATGTCTGAAGAAATTTGGGGTTAGTACTATATTACCAATGCTAGAGGGCAGATGTATTAATTAGCGACTAGATCAGTGGATAGTCATCAGGATTTGTTGGCATTGTAGGGATTTCCAGTGGTTGTGTGATGTATTTGTGTAATGTTCTACTGTGGTATGATAATACTGAAGGATTACAACAATACAACATTGTGAACTGTGACAAACCAATGAGTCTCTGATGTGCAATGCTGTGCTAGTGAATACTACATAGACTAACAACTTGTCAATATTGTGTCAAGAATCACTCCTTTAATCACAATTTCCTAAAGATTAGAAATCAATAAAATATTTACAAATGAGCCATAGACCCCACATAAACACAAACTCAAACTGCATTGTGAATGATAGTTTATGTAATAAGACAATTGTGATAAAACATGTTACATCTTTACTTTTATTTACTGTCCTGCCATTGGGATGTAAAGTTAGAATTTGACTTTAAGAGTGAGCTACATAATATTCTTTAATATAGAGGCAGTACTTAAACTAAGCAAACCACCATCAACAATTGCATTGGCCCTGAATTTCAGCTTTTGTCCTGGAGGAGTGGGCTCTTTTCATGGGCATCTCTGGATTTTTGTTTGTGTTTTTTATTCATCAGATCACAACACTCCCACATACTGAAAGAAGAGAGCGCCCTTAGACTACAGCCAAAAGAACTGCGCCTATGCAGGCCTGGAGTAAAACATCCAGCATCTATCGCCACACACACACAAACCGATACACACCCATACAGAAGTTCATAATTACACCTAAGATTTAGAAGCACTGGTTCACTTTAACCAGCACGTTCATACGCGGTTGTAAAAACAGAAGCACTTTCACACCAGTTAATTTCTTGCGCGCGCACACACTCTCTCTCTCTCACTCACACACACACACACACACCTTACAGCATCCCTATAGAACAGTCCTGTGATGGTAGACCAAGCCTCCAGAATCACACCTCCAGAAAGTCTCTGTCCAGGTCCCTGTAGGCCTCATCTATATATGTGGCAATGGCACAGAGGGAACTCCTATCTGAACTCAGCAACACCGTCACTGTCTCCTTCCAGTAGGTGAAAGGAATACAGGAACTCTGTACAAGGAGGTAGATAGAATAGAAGACATTAATAAGCCGATTTAAAGCAAAATTATTAGTGTTTGCACACGTTAGATTAGTGCTGTGCTCACGTTCTCCAGGCAGGTGCTGTCCTTGTCTTTGTTGAGGTAGTGGTGCTGCCAGAAGCGCAGCAGGTGGTGAAAGTTATTGAGTAAGCAGCCGGGGTATTTCTCTGCATACTCCTTCTCTTTAAGAGCGCTCAGATAAAATGGCAGCTTGCCTCTCCATCGCGCCAGCATCAGCACTACCAAACTCGTGTTCAGACAGCTCACGTTCTCCTGGAATCGTGAAAGAAATTTACCAATGAGACAAGCCCATGTGGTAGAATAACAATAGAAAACAAAGAACTATCTTGCCTGAGTTAGAGTCTGAACATTGATGATGTTGATTAGCCTGAAGAGGAAGGAGAGTCTGTTCTCTACTTGAGCCATGTAGGACAAGAGACGGCACTCGGACAGCACCTCTACCACTGACAGAGAAATAGATCAGTTTGCAAACCTGTTCGAAAAAGAACAGTATGCACACGGCTCAATTTATCATCACTTTTTCGAAAGTACCTTTTATGTCATCTGTTTGACCCTCAAATCGGTCCAAAGACAGAACAATGCAGCGCACCAGCATGTTGGAGTCTACGAGTGAGCTGTTGATCTGGCTCAGGAACATCTGAAACTGAAATACAGAAGGGATGACAAATCATGTTTGTGATCTTGTAAGCAAGCATTAGGTGCCTTTGTTGTGTCCCTTGAGAGCTGACAAAATCATCTGCTTGCTTTTCTATAATACGTAATGTGATTGGGACGATGCTAAAAACCAGTAACTCAGAGCCTTAGAGGCTGAAACATGCATCACGAAGCCCGACAATGACAGCGACATGAGATGTTGTCGTTGAAAAGAAAAAAAAAAAACCTGTTCTGTCATTATATTCTGTAAGCCTTTTATTCTGTGGATGAATGCCAAAGACACTATTTTCACTAGCTTATGGACAACGGTTAAAAAAAAAAAAACAAAAGGCTTTAAAAAAAAGTATCTGCTTCAAAACTTGCTTTTCCTCTTTGGTGTCCTTTTTACTTGTCTTTGTAGAGAGCATGCGCAGGTTACTTGTTAGTAGTGTCCAGATATTCTGCAATGGCCTTTTACTTAAAGCTGCAGTACTTAATCTGTATAAAATCACCTGTGTCATATTTTCTAAAACTTTAATTTAGTTGTGGAACAATTTTGATAAGCTAATGTATAAGTCTTTACTCCAAGCTTAGTATATTTTATTAGTGACAGCAGAATACTACTTTTGCCAAAATAAAATCCCAAATATTTAAGTGAAATGGTCTACATATCGGTAATTAAAAGCACCTATCGAGTTTTTAGATTGGATAATGCTAGTCTCAGAATCAAGACTCAGGAACAGAGAGAAATGCTGTCCTTAGTAGGAGTGGTATTGGTCCATTCCTAAGATAAACATTAATGTGTATAATCTACTTAAAAAGGACAGAAGTAGTTTCTTTGATCAACACTTACCTTCTCTTCTGTGTTCACATATTTGTTGAATCTCTTGAAGGCATCAATGTTGAACTTCATGAGCTCACCCAGCAGGTCAAAATAGCTCTGAAGGACATCACGTGATTTACAGCCACTGTCGATGATGCAAAAGAGTATGTGCTGCAGGGAAACACAGGAAGGTGCAAATGTAGGCAAGATGCATCAGGTTATGACACAAACATATCTCGAAGGTATTGTGGAATGGAAACTCACTCACCTCCAACAAACCCCTTTTCAAAAGAAATATCTGGTCCGCATACGATGTAGCACCTCTAAGAAAACTTTCCACTGCTCTAGCCTGCCAGAACCTACAGTGTAGTGAAGAACCAAGATGAGGCAGTGCAAAGAGAACTTCATCTATTTCTGGTGAGGGGTAAAAATGTTCTCAGCTATCGCTCTCACCTGAAAGATGAATCAACAGGCTCTTTCTTCATGACTGAAATGAGCCGGGTCAGGAGCCCCTTCTTACCATCACACACAAGATTCCTGCACAAGGTGAGTGAGGCAGGAGGGTGTTAAAATGAGAAAGCCAAGATATTGCGAGTTAAACATCTAAATGCACTGATTTTTCGCTTGCTCAGTACCGGTCTGTGTTGACCAGTGCCTCCACTTCAGGGATGTTTGCTTTCACAGAGATAGCACTGAGCTCATTCAGCTCCTGCCCATTCAGGAGGAGATATTTGTTCCTAAAGTCAGAAAGAAATTACATCACACACACCAAAACCTCACAGAGAACAAGAAAAACTCAGAGAAAGAGCATGTGGGTCTTTTGTCCACATTTCCATTGAGACTCACTCATGGTGGTCACTGAAGCTCTGCAGTAGCCTAAGGAACTGGATCTTGAATGAAATCTCCTGTTGACAGAATAAACGCATTATAGGTGTGGTCCAGTGTAAAGATACTGACCAAGTTATAACGAGCTAGGTCTTACTGGGCTGCAGTCACAGTTCTGGTTCGGTCTATGTAAGGTGTGGCTGGATGGTTGTCTTCTCCAGATCAGCTTGTCAAACAAGTTGTTCAAGCCAGGAATCAGCCGGTACTCTGCCAGCATCCTGTGAACCTGTTAAGCAAAATGTTACTTCTACAGCTATTGTTGATACATAATAATCATATATATTAATCTCCCACACTCTGAACTTGTGCTACTATTACCACCACATGAACATTTCAAGTGTAAAACCATCAAAAACTGGTCAATGTGACATCACTTTGGATAAACAAATTTGAGTTGCAGTACAAATTTTACCTGATTTCTTTGCCGGCCCATGAGTAGCACACAAAGCACATAGAGGACTTCCACCTTGTACATGATTTCATGCACTATCTTCATGGACTGAGGCAATGTATGCCTAAGAGGACTTGAAGAAAGCGAGCCTTCATCAGATGACTCTGGAAAACAGGAGATTTAGGAAAGAAGAATGATGTTAGTCTGGAGAGAAATACCAAATCACCCCACAACATTAAAATCATTGACAGGTGAAGTGAATAAAATTGACTTTCATTAAAATGACAACTGTCAGGGTGGGACATATTAGGGAGCAAATGAATGGTCAGTTCTTCAAGCTGATGCAGGACATTTCTGAACAATTTTCCCAGGAGACAAATTGTGACTGCTAGACAACTGGGTCAGTGCATCTCCAAAACAGCACATTTACACCATTTAGCAGAAGCTTTTATCCAAAGCGACTTCCATTCCCTAACTACAGGGGACAGTCTCCCTGGAGCAACTTGGGGTTAAG
>JBBJLS010000134.1:22179206-22199851 GCA_037577275.1 Bryconaethiops microstoma | reverse complement strand
CTGCAGGCTGTTTAGAGACCCCTGAAGCAACAAACCTTAGGAGGAGTCAATCACCTTCAGCTGGTTTTTAGCTGTGTAAATGTTTTTAAAAATACCCATGTTACCTTGTAGCAGTGTCACGGTTCAAAATCAAAGGCCACACATTCCTATTGTTTTAATTTTGAAAGCACTGTTTTTTGTTGTTTTTTATTATTTCAAATTTCCACAATCACTCCTTTAAAACATCACAGTAATATATGCATGCTCTACTCTTTAAATAGGGGAAAAAATCCTTTTTTTTTTTTTCCTACAGTGACAACCAGTAAGTATCACAGTAAACATCTTTGTTCATGTTGCGTAAACCAAAACTTAATAAGAAATGGATTCACACATCTTAAGTTTAGCAGAATTCTTGGCTTGTTTATCCCTCTGTGATCTGCAAACACAAAATGTTTGTTACCCAAAGATTTTCCAGTTATCTGCTATTATTCACCTTTTTCCTCACTTTGTCCCAGGAAATACAGGCCATTTCATGTAATCTCATGTTGTAAATGTTTTTTGTTTTTTTTTTTCTTTTCCTTCATATACCATGACACTTTAATCCATTTTCTGGACCTGAATTTTGAAATCTTTTAGTGAACTGACCTGTTGATGTGAGACAGTCATACCATAATATCTAAAGTCTTGTCAGTCTACAGGAAGATAAAATCCAGGACTGGAATCTGGATTTGAAGGCCCTGTATTTGAGTGTTTGTATTTTTAAAAATGTTGAGTTTCTGCTACCTTAACGATATGTGTTTCTCTAGTGCGCACACGCAGTTTGTTGATTTGAGTCTCGGCTATGTCTGCTCTCTCCTCTGCGTCGTCTAGCTCGTGCTGGATCTTTCTGAAGCGGGTCATGTTGGAGTTGGCGTGCTCCTCCTGTCGCACAAAATGGTACACCAAACACAGTCAGTCCTGTCAGCCTGGAAGGATTTTTTTATAAAACATGTCACACGAGCAGCGACAGATCTGTTTGTGGTCCACGTACGCACATGGACCCTTTCTGTGGAAGAACATTTTCTTTAAACTGTCAAGAAATGTCTTGAAAGGATTAGGATTTTAAAATATTTTGTAGACAAATATACATACTGCGTCCTCGGCTTGCCTCTTGTAGCTCTTCACTTTAGTCTGTAGTTTATCTATCAGGTCCTGCATCCTCAGCAGAGTCTTTCTGTCCTCTTCTGTCTGCAGACCCAATACAACCGTCTCAGAAAGGCTGTTATTAATAACACAACTTCACTGTCTGTGTCTTTGTATGTAATACCTGATATGTAAGCTCTTTTATCCTCCTCTCATATTTGCGTATTCCTTTTTGGAATTCTCCACTCTTCTTCTGCTCACAGTCCAGCTCTCCCTCCAGCTCCCTGACCTGAGTGTATATGTGTTTAAATGTCTCACAGATATTGGATATAAAATCAAAATTCTTTATTGAATAAGATCCCTAAAGCGATGCTCACCCGTGTTTCTAATTTTTGAATTTGTTTTTTGCCTCCCTTGAGGGCAACCTGCTCTGCCTCATCTAAGCGGTTCTGCAGGTCTTTGATGGTCTGCTCCATGTTGTTCTTCATTCTTTCCATATGAGAGCTGGTGTCCTGCTCTTTCTTCAGCTCTTCTGCCATCATGGCTGCCTGTTTTTGGGATCAGTTCATGTTATAAGGTTTCCCATATTCAAGAGCCAAATCACTGTTTGCATAATCTTTTGTATACAATTGAGGGTAGAGCTGGGTGGAATTGATGGTATTCTTCTTGAAACTCACATCAGTAATGGCCTTCTTGCCCTTCTCCTCAGCATTTCTGCACTCTTGCAAAGCCTCATCCACTTCGCCGGCCAGCGTGGAGAGATCACATTCCAGCTTCTTTTTCTGGTTCAGTATGCCAGTGTTCTACAGAAGCAACAAGGCCATTAGTAGTCAGAATACATAGAATGCACAAACCATAATCAGCTGTATCATTTGAATGTCCAATAAAAGTGTTTTCTTACCTGTGCGTGTAACAGGTTCACTCTCTCAGATGACTCTAGCAGCTCATGTTCAGCAACTTTTCGCATTCGGTCTGTTTGCTCAGCAACTGTGCGAAGTTCTTGCACCTCAGCAACCAGAAGAGTGTTTCTGCGCTCCGTCACTGCGACCTGTTCCTTCAGATCCTCACGCTGATGTACGGACTCATCGAGTTCCAGGTGCAAGTCCTAGGTGCCACGAACAGTTAGGGTCACACCATTGACTTTATGGGCTCTTCTGAGATGTGTATATCTCACGCTGATTATTTTGTAGGTTAAAGTATTGAGCTAGGAGACCTAGGAGGGCTACTTCCTAATTGTGCACTCACCTTTATTTGAGCCTGCAGGTGGCGAACTAGCTTCTGGGACTCGGCTGCCTGTTTGTTAGCATAGCTGAGCTGGATCTCCATCTCATTTAGATCACCCTCCATTTTCTTCTTTACCCGTACAGCCTCATTTCTTGCTCTCGCCTCAGCTTCCAAAGAAGTCTGCATGGATTCCAGAGTCCGCTGGTAGTTCCGCCTGCAGGAGTTCATGCGAGTAAAGAGCTTTACATGCCATATTTAGTCTGGTGTGGGTAAATATATTAATGAAGCATTGATCTTTCATGATTTGAGTCCATCTTTTGCAAATGATCCAGTCCACTAATTTATAAACTGTAGTCTTCCTTACCGGAGATTTTCAATCTCTTCCTCCTTTTCTGCTAGCTTTCTGTCGATCTCAACTTTGACCTGGGTAAGCTCCATCTGGACTCGCAAGGTCTTAGTCTCCTCATGCTCCAGAGTACCCTGCGGCCAGTAACGAATGAGACAAGTTTCAACACAGGCATCACAAATAGATGATGGAATTTGTTGACTGACTGAAGTAGTGTGACCTACCTCAGCTTCTTCCAAAGCTGCTTGGATGTTCGTCTTTTCTTCGTCCAAGACCTTTTTTGTTTTCTCAAGTTCATGGATGGTTTTGCCTTCTAAACTGATCTGATCAGTCAAGTCAGTAATTTCCTCTGCAAAAGTACGGTGTTTAATTGTTTATGGATATCCATACTTGGGACCACTTCATTAAGCAAATACACTCAAGGGCTTTATCATACCTTGCAGGTTCTTGTTCTCTCGATTAACAGTCTCCAGGTGCTCAAGTGCCTCCTCATAAGAGTTTTTGAGCTTAAAAAGCTCAGTGCTCAGACTGCGGGATGCTCTTTGAGAGTCCTCCAACTCCGCCTGTGTCTCCTCAAACTTCTGCCTCCACTCAGACAACACCTGGACATTGAAAACAGTAAGACTTCAAAGTTTTGTCGTCCAAAGATGTTTTACGTGACCAAAATAAGATGTTTTTCTGAACTGCAAAACTACTTTGAACCAAGCATAGAAATTCAAATAATAGAACCTTGTCAAAATTGCGCTGTTTCTTGTCCAGAACAGCAGCAACTGCATTGGAGCGTTCTAGGTCCACCATTAGGTCCTCAATCTCAGTCTGCAGTCGGTGTTTTGTCTTCTCCAGGGAGGCACACTTGGCATTTGAGGCTTCTACAGCCTCCTCTGAACTCTGCAGCCGAGCCACAAGCTTCTTCCTGATTGGAGTATGAGTAAAGTAGTTCACAGATTAACTGTGTAGCCTTGGAAAATATATGGTATGTGTAGAATCAAATATATAGAATGCGTAGCGTGGAATGCTTGGTCACCCTATCATTGAAGTTTTAAGTGTACAAACATAAATGGCACATACTTTATACTTTTATTATGAATGTGTAGCTAAATCGTTTTCTTCTTAATTCTCCATCCAGGATACTTTAGGAATTTTACGAGAACACTTACTTGGCCTCCTCCAGTTCTTCTGTTCTTTGAATAGCATCGGCCTCATACTTTGTCCTCCATTGAGCAATCTCTGCATTGGCTTTGGATAAGGCCCGCTGCAGTTCTGATTTGGCCTCCTGCTCTTCTTCAAACTGCTCTCTCAGCAGGTCATTGTCATGCCTGGATGTCTGCAGTGCGTGAGCTAAAGCATTCTTTGCCTAATGCAGAAAAGAACAATCTTCATATTGAATTTTTAACTTGCAGAATAATTTTTTTCCCAACCTGTATATTGGATGTTTCTAGGCCTTGATGTGATTGTCTCACCCTGCACTCCTCTTCCAACTGTTTCTTCAGGTCCTCCCCATTCTGGGTGAGAGTGATTTTGGTGCGCTGCAGCTGCATAACCAGGACCTCCCGCTCTTCCAGTCTGCGACTAATCTCCGCTGCAGACGGACAGGCACATAATCATAAAGATGTGGCGCCCTGGTGTTAACACACTGCTCTTCAGATTAAACAATACTTACCACTCTCTGTCTGTGCCCGGGCTTTTTGAGAGGTGACGTCCATTAGCTGCCTTTGAAACTCCTCCACTCTGGTCCTAGACTCATTCAGTTGGTCCTCAAGCATTCTGCACATTTTCTCTGTTGCAGCCTAAGACATTTTTTGGGGAGATTTTCATATTTCAGTTGAAACGATATCCTTAAACTGCAGGGTTTATAGCACATCAATAAGATTTTCTTGTACTACTTAGCAGAAAAGAGGTCTCACCTTGGCCCTTGAGAGGTGCTCCAGATTAGAAGCCAGATCCTCAACCTCCATCCTGGCCTCGGCCTTTTCCTTCTCTAACTTCTGTTTGACCCTCTGCAGGTTGTCCAACTGCTCACCCAGCTCGGCCACGCTGTCTGCATGTTTTTTTCTTAGCATAGCTGCTGTGGCCTCGTGATGTAGGGAGGCTTCTTCCAAGTCTCGACGCAACTTCAGAAAGTCTGCCTCCCGCTTCTTGTTCATCTCTATCTGAGCTGCAGTGGCTCCCCCCGCTTCCTCCAGCCGCTCACTCAGCTCCTCCAGTTCCCGGGTCACATCGGTGCGCTGCTTGTCTGCCTTCGCTCGAGCCGCTCGCTCTGCCTCCAGCTCTTCTTCCAGCTCCTCAATTCGAGTCTGAAATCATTATTTCATTAGTCACACTGTTAATTTACTGTGCTGTATGGAATGCAATTAGCTACAATTTTAGCTGTTTTAGTCAATTCACCTGTAATTCCTTTGTTTTCTTCTGCAGTTGAAGAACCACGGCCTGTTCATCTTCAATCTTTAAGCTGAGGTGACTCATTTCAATGTCTTTCCTAAGCAGGGGAAGTGAGAACATAAGGTTTACAAAGAGTAAGACTGTAACTGAGATTCATTTGATGCTTTTTGAAGGCAGAAAGGCCGTATTTGATATTTTTTACTTCTTCAGTCTGTCTTCTAGCTGCTGTTTTCCATTCTCGAGGTCCATGGCTGCCTCAGTAGAAATCTTTAAGTCTCCTTCCAGCTTACGCTTGGCTCGCTCAAGGTCCATACGCACCTTCTTCTCTTGTTCCAAAGAGCCCTCAAGCTGTAGATGAGAATTTGCAGAATAATAAGGAAGGTTTCACCAAACCAGGCTTCCTCAGTTCAGATCCCGGAGGGTCAGTATAGTTTGGCGATTTCCCTTCTCTATTGTGGTAACTAAAGCTAGTAATGAACTGAATCAAGAGTTTGTGTGCAGGTAAATCCCCAAGCAATGTGGGACATCAGCACTGGAATTGGACTGAAATTGAAGAACCCTGCTGTAGAGTTAATCCCCTTGCTCTTCCAAGAATTAAACGGTATGTGACTGTGTACACTGTCTGATACTCTTAATAAGCTGGTTCAGCCAATTGCTGGTTTGTTGAGTTTGCTCAACACTTACATCATCCACCTGCTGCTCCAGTTTGATTTTGGCCTTGGTCAGCATGTTGACCTTGTCTTCCTCGGCCTGCAGGTCTTCTAAAGCTTGCTGATGGGCATCCTGCAGGGCTTTCTTCTCTTTCGTGAGCCTCAGGATGGTCTCATCCAGCGCTGCCATCTCCTCTACCAGGTTTTTCACCTGGACACCAGAGAGAAAGAATAATGAGGTGTCTAGCCACAGATGTGCCAGGGACAAGTGAGAATAAGGAAGTTCAAAGGGACAATGCTGTTATGGTGCGAGCCTTGTTCTTTGGCTTTTCTTTCTGCTTACCTTGTTTTCAGTGGCATGTTTCTCCTTCTCCACCTTGGCCAATGTCATCTCTATGTCATCAAGATCCTTCTTCAGCTCCAGACATTCATCCTCTAGCTTGCGTTTTTTGGTGAGCAAGCTAGAACTGATCTCCTCTTCATCTTCGAGTCTTTCCAAGAGCTCCTTCACTTTCCCTTCCATCTGGATCTTGGCCTTGATCAGCAGGTTACATCGGTCTTCTGCATCTGCCAGATTGTCTTGCTCCTACAGGTCGAGTGTAAATGAACTGTGAAGATGATTCTCTTTAACTGATGTGATTTATCATTAATTTAGTGCAGGTCACTTAATCATTGGGTTGTCATGTAGGTGTTCTGTTGAAATATCAGGTAATGCTTCCTTCAACCATTACTTTTCTCTCTGTACCACTATTTGTAACACTAAAAGCGACTCCACATGATTATGGTTTTAGGCACTTACAGCTTGAAGTTGCAAAGAGAGGTCGTTTTTCTCCTGTACCAGAGAAACCTGTCGTTCTTCCAGCTCCTTTCTCTTGGCCTCTGATTTGTCCAGCGCCTCCTTTAACTTCTGGAATTCGTCCTTAAGAGTAGCTAGCTCTTTTTCTGTGGCTGCACTTTTTAGGAGCGGCTTGATCTTGAAGAAGAGACACATCCATGGCCAATTCTTGACTGCATAAAACGACCGGATGTTCCATTGAATCACCATTATAGCCTCCCTGCAAAAAGAATGAGTTCAGAGTTACAAGGTTTTGACATTACCACAGTATCTTTATTCAATGCTAGCATATTTAAGGGACTTAAGTGTGGGCCCTAGACAACAAATCTTATTCATATGACCTGTTTTCATCTAGGATTATGTTTCAAGGTGCATGGCTATAATCTTTTTTTATCCACTGAAATCATAAAGCCTATGTTTTTAACAACACAGAACATGATTCAACAGGTTTTTTCTTTCCTTTTTGTTCGAGTATGAGGGGAATAGCTTCCATTTTGATGGACCCATACATACTCTGCCCCCATTGTTCTAAATTAGCTCAGCAAGGCCAACACCAAATAGGGCCAGAGCGCCACACGTCTTGTCCTATATCAGTAAGCCTGTGGTGACACTGAACATGGCTGGAAAGTAAATCAGTTCCGCATTGCTGACATGGCACCACACTGTGGGATAGTCAGAGGTTGTACAGAGGTCATTGATTATCTGCAACCCAGCTCGCTGGTGAAACAAGAGGAGTTAATCCTTAGTCACCTGGGTTGGCATTTCAGCGATGTGTCTGCTCTTGACTACAACCATTCCTAACAAAGGGGTTAGAGAGGTAGCAGGTGTGTCGATAGGTTATTTATAATTGTGAAGCGTGTGTGGGGAGGGGATGACACTGGACAACTGGCATGGGGTCTGACTGATGGACATATGAACAGTCTCGACACCTGCTTTTGTCAGTGCTTTTTCTTTCAGAGTGGAAAGGGTTTAGCAGGGTTTTTCCACAAGGACCACACACACACGCGCACACACACACACAGTCCTGTCTGTTTGTGCATGGACACACGCCTGACACACGCCTGACCTGCTCCATGCATTCTCTGCATAGGTCAATAAACCTGATCCTACACTCACATTCAGCAGTTTAGCACTGTGGTTAGGAATAGCTCAGGGGCAGAATAAACATTTCAAAAGATTCCTCACATGAAACTAATGAAATTGATGAGGGGGAAAAAAATTACTATTGAAGCTTATGAGTGGACTGTTGGTTTGAGACCGACAGTGTGACAGTGTTCCAACATGCAGTGGTTACTGTCAGGATAGTAACTTGTCTTCTGGAGTGCATCAAACAGTTGAAGTTCAGGTGCCAAGGAATTATTTTTCGAAAACTGGATGATAGGTAACAGTAAAGTTCCTGTGCGGGGGTCGTACTTCTCTTGTAACATCCTTTTCCGAACCATCCTCATAAGTTTGCCTCTGCAGAAGGCCTGCAACATGGTAATGATTTTCGCCAGTCGCTCGTCCCTCATGTCTTCCAGCTGACCCAGCAGACCGGCCTTAAAGAAAACCTGGGGATTTCACAGATTTAAATTTAGTCAAGGTCAAGACTACACTAGAAAGACAGAGATGGAAAGAATTTGTTTTCTCACCTTGGTGTGGCCGAATTTGTATTGACTGTGGTCAATGTCCAGTGAGCCAAGCAACTTCTCTGCAGCCTTCTTGCTGTCCACATATGTGTCTTCCGGAATGGCTGAAGGGTTCAAGATACGGTATCTGGAGAAATAAAAGGACAATTTCAATCTTTCACTCAGAAACCTATGCTTATCACTTTAGGAGACAAAGTGATATGAAAAGATGTGCTCTGGGGTTTGTTTTTCACTGGAGACAAACAAGGGTTTTTTTTTGTTTTTTTTTTTATCCACTTGGCTACAAAATGGCCACAGTCTTTTTATTCATTAATTGATGGAGTGCACAGATAAATCTGTTACAGAAAGTGATAAGGAACCTCACCGCTGTTTAAACTCTGCATATAGGATACGATTGGGGAATCCCTTCCTGCAGATGCGGATGCCCTCCAGAACTCCATTACAGCGGAGCTGGTGCAGGACCAGGAATGGATCCATCTCACCTATGAGCAACAAAAGGAACCCCAAGAGACACGCAATTAATTATTTTATGAAGGCGGTGGATATAGGAGGTGCATCTGACTGTGCTAGGAGTCATGCTTGCTCAAAAGTGGGTAGGACTAGAGGTCTGCCCTGAGATTACTACTTCTGCATACCTGGAGTCTTGGTCTCATTAGGGATAATACAGCGCACAAAGTGGGGCTGGGTGCTCCTAAGGTTGGCCATCAGCTTGTTGAGATTTTCCTGTGAAGAGACAAAATGATCTTCACGTTAATATGATGGGAGAACCCCAAGACCTTGAGAAGACCTCAGTTGCAGTTCTGCTGCTCTAAAGGGGTGAACTCCTACCTTTCAGGTCTTCGCGCTGCAGTTGAGAGTGGAGCCAGCACAGACTTAAAGTGATGTTCATGGGTGAAGTTACCTAAACATCACTGCAAGTCTTAACTGCCTCTCTCTCCAACATCAGTGGAGTCAGGATTATGGGTCCATATGGCTTATGGTCATGTTCTTCTTAGATATGAATTTACTTACATAATACATATTTTTGAAATTTATTTTGAAATATGAAAACCTGGATTTGTTACACTTCCATCGACTGATTTCTTATAGGAGCGTTCACCTCAAGCATCCTAATACGTGCTGCATAACCCACCTTATGAAGCTGCGACACTGTTTGAAATGACGCCCCTTTCTTCCTCTTCTCCTTGCCTCCAGGTTTTGGCTCTGCACCTGCAAAAATAACAAATTTAATGAATTTTAAAGCAATGTAATAATGTCCCAAAATGATCATTTTTACTAGATTTTTCACTTTTTGTGTATGTTGCTTTCACTGTTATTTTAAACAGTGAGGAGATTTGGACAGGATTTCTGCACCTGCATCTAAGCTGACAAAGTGTTCAAAGAGGCTTGACATCAACTTGTTGGATGATTTTTGGAAGATGCCCACAACAGTCTCATTCAGAGGGTCTTTGTTCTTCTCCAGCCATCCACTGATGTTGTATGGCACCTGTGAATGCAGTTTTAAAGGAATATTTAAAAGGATCAAAGGTTCAAGGATGTCTTTTCAAGACCATTTAAGCAATTAGGTAGGGGCACTTGGGCACACTCACCACACCAGCATAGTGAACCAGCTCAAAGTGGGCCTCGTACTTTCGTTTCTTGTCGGGTTTTGGTTTTAGGAAATTAGGAGACTTGCCAAGGTGGTTGTCATAGAGTTTAGCTTTGAAGCTGCTGTCTGTGGCTTTGGGGAACATGCACTCCTCTTCCATTATAGACATTATACCCAGAGGCTGCCATCAATATAACAGAAGAGAACCAATCATATGTTTAGACCTAACACTTTTAATAAAGCTTTTTAATATTATGTTTAGTCCTACACTCAGGCCAATTTATATGCAAAATATACAATTACAAAATGAGTCCACCTTCTCAATGAGATCAATGCAGGCTTGTAGGTCCAAGCCGAAGTCGATGAAAGTCCACTCTATGCCCTCTGTCTTATATTCCTCCTGCTCCAAAATGAACATGTGGTGATTGAAATATTGCTGCAGTTTCTCATTAGTGAAGTTGATGCACAGCTGCTCAAAGTTGTTAAACTGTTGAGAACAGAGGAAGAAAACAACAGGATAAGAAAAGCGCGTAGAACATACAGATATCCTTTATATAATGACCTTCTTGTCATAGTATGTGTTTTCGAGATGGTTTAAACCTTCATAAAGCAGGGGTGGTTTTGTAAAAATACGGAACAAAGTGGGTTCCGTATCAGTTCACCACAGAACACTTCTTTTATCTTTCAAATAGGGAACAGTTCCGGATTTCCCGGAATATGGTTGGCAACCCTGTTTATGCCGAAACAGTGCTGTGTTGAAACGAGTGGTGGGATGAAACTAATGAGTTTTAAAAGTGGTGTGGGTGTGTGGGGGGCATGCTTTCCCTGATATAATAGTTCCAGCGCCCATGGTTCTGCTGCTTGTTTGGAATGAAAACCTACAGTCACCCTGGTCCTTTGCAGATAAAACTGGACAACCCTGCCCTAAAGGATATTCTTAATCTAATGCAGTCACCTCAAAGATCTCGAAGCCAGCGATGTCTAGGACTCCTATGAAGAACTGGCGAGGGAGGGATGTGTAGAGTGTCCTATTGATCCTGCTGACGAGCCATTTAAACATGCGGTCATAAGCAGCTTTGGCGAGAGCCCCAACAGCATAGGTCACCTGCAAATCCATCACAAATACTGTTTAATATAGAGACAGATCCAGCTCTGCTTTATGACACCTTCATTCATCATCTAGCCTAAAACGTACCTGTTCTACAGTCTGGCCTCTCACAATGTACTCGTTGCCCACCTTCACCCTGGGGTGAAGCAGGCCTTTTATAAGCTCCGCTGAGTTGATACCCATCAAATATGAGGCTTTGTCAGCACCTAGACACACACACACACAAAAACACACAACAAATCACAGTTTTAATATGGCATGATTTGTCGGTGCGCATTAGGCTTATTCAGCTGTGCGTGTAAGAATACTGGTCATACTTTCCGTGCCGTCAGCTTCTGCCTGCTCCTCTCTCTGCTTCACTTTGAACCTCATGTTACCAAAGTGCATAATCCCACCCACAATTTTATAACAGCCGTATTTTTCCTCAGGAGTGAAGCCAAGGGTGTCCATTGCATGCTAAAATAAGAAAGCGAGGATAAAAAGTGTTCAGACAAAAATGTATCCTGGTATGCAGTCCAGTCATCGGCAAAAAGTTTGGACCTCCTGGTCAATTTATGGTTTCAAAGATAGTAAGTATACATCCTCTACAGAAAATACACTTTTATTATCTGCGCTGATATGAAGAAATGAGGCACAGCTCAAGACATTTGCACAGTACGGCATATATATATTTTTTATAAGTATCAAATAAATGGAAACGGTTCAGTTGTGTTTTCTGTAGAGAATGTGTACTCATTATAAATAACAAAATCAACAAAATGTGTTTCTGACTGGGGTGTTCGGACTTTCGCATACAAATGTAGGCCCGTGGTCCTGATATAATACAATTTTTTTAATATGATGTGACCTGGTAGGGACCTGTTACATCTAAAATACAATCTCTCATCTATAAATATTGACATAATCCTTCACTCATTGATGGTAACACTTAAGGGGCAATTTAGAAGTTGGCAATATGGCCAAAATATGATATCACAGTTCTTGAAGACTTAGAATTAGGCGTATTTTGTTTTTCTGTTGATAAGTTGTTACAAAAAAGCCCCAGCAGTGCCACATTTAAACTATACAGTGAGCCCGGCGATCTTTATTCATATCTTCACATTTTCTAGACGTCTGATTAATGTGACCAGCTAACCAGCACATGCAATTATTTACATATTTGCAGATGTACGTACATCGGTTGCAAGAAGTTCTTCTCCATCATCCAGATTATCTACTGTGGTCACACCCTGAGAGCAGAAGTGGTAGTCAAAGGGATTTGATGACACCAACAGCATGTCTGCGTTTGACCATGAAAGAAGCCAGATGGAATTAATTTGACATTATACATAAAAAGAAAAGAAAAGAAAAGATTGGTATTCAATCCAAAGTACAATTACTTAAGTGTTTTCCACCCCTGCAGTCTGCAGTCTTTCATACCTTGAAGCTCTGGTTTTGTGTGAGATAGGATTTGATAGTAGATGTGGTAGCTTCTCTCTCCGGGCTGCTGAAATATCACTCTGGACTTTTCAAGAAGATCTACTCAGCAGGAACACATGTAATAAAGATTGAATCATAAAAAGCACTTCAGCAATTCACAATAGGGTCTAGTTTCTGTCAGAGCTTCTTACAGATGTCAATGTCAGCAGATGCCAGCTTTCCTGTGGGACCGAAATGGATTCTGATGAACTTGCCCTGAGCAGAGAGAAATAAAAAGAGAAACATGAAGGAGAGAGCTGCAATAAAAGCTGAGAGCCATTTAAAATGTGCTTCATTCGTCATTGACTCACAAAGCGGGATGAGTTGTCGTTCCTTATAGTCTTAGCATTGCCAAATGCCTCCATGGTCGGGTTGGCCTCTATGATCTGGTCCTCTAGTGTACCCTGTGTGTGTTTTGGGTGGACAGTGAGGGATACAGTCAACAGAGACACAAAGCCTTTTTTTTTTTTTTTTTAAAGGGGAAAATAACGAATCCTGGGGGAAGACAGCACAAACTGATGGATATTGATGGATATGAAATATTATTTATCATGATGGAAGACGATGAATGAAAACAGGACTCGGTCTTTAAAAAAAAATGTGCACATTGTTATTAGAACCAAAACTGGATCTACAGAAGGCAACACGGAACAGGTGGTATAAAACAGTGGTATAAAAAAGGGGTTGGCAAAAACATTTAAGAAAATTTTGCTTCAGGACACTCTAGGTGTTAAAAATGTTTCTGTGTACTGCAGCACCGGAAGGGCAACATTCAGGAATGCATAAAAATTACGAAAAAAAGAAAACCAGAAAGGAAACATTCAGGAAAGATTAAAAAATTCAAAAAAAGGAAAACTGGAAGGAAAACATTTAGGAATGATTTAACGTTCTAAAAAAGAAAAACAAAATGGAGCAAAAAACAACAACTGAGGAGTAAAAATAAGGGAAAATATGAGTGATTAAAAAAAAACAAAAACAAAAACACAGAAGGGAAGCTTTCTGATCTTACTCCTTTTTTGCCACCTGCTTCCCCGAGAGCAGCTACAGTGGCAAAATACTGAATTACTCGTTTCGTGTTGACAGTTTTGCCAGCACCGGACTCTCCGCTAAGAGTGGACAAAACGCATCAGAAAATATATACACACACACCAAGACCCAAGTTTGAAAACTGAGAACAAGCAGCGGTACTGGAAAAGCTACAAAAGAAAACCAGCAACACCCAGTTTTTATACCTCTTCATAATTAGATAATGATCACCCAGAGGAACTCTCGGTAAGTGTTGAGCATATTAAACTTAGTGTCTAGAGCAGACAAGATATAACTGACTTACGTGATAAGCATGGACTGGTTTTCACGATCTGTGGTCAAATAAAAAGAATAAATCAGCAAATACCCATGCATTCAAACATTTGGATTATTGTGAAATTCACTGAAAAGGTCATTTCGTGGACACATGCTTACTTTTCAGCATGTCATTGTAAGCATTGTCAGCGATGGAGTAGATGTGTGGTGGAGCGTCCGACCGCCGCTTCCCCTTATAGGCAGCGACCACTTCGGCTGCATAGACTGGGAGCCATTTGTAGGGATTCATTGTCACACAGAACAGCCCTGAGTAGGTCTGTGGGGGAGAACAAAGCTCAGATCATGATTGTTTAACTTTACCAAACTGTAGGTGTATTATTATTGATTTATACCTCATGTAATTAGCTACACATACATTCTGTGAAACTGATTAGTAGGAAATGTAGTTATAAAAGTGAGAAATTATGGCATATAGGCCCCGGTTTATGGTGTTTAGAAGAAAAAAGGAAAGTTTTTAGCACCTAGCACTTTGAATTACGACAGACTCACATAAATCATCCAGAAGCTGTAGCGGCGCTTAAGGTTGAATAGGACAGAGGCTTCATTGAGGTGAGTCAGCATGGCCATGTCCTCTATCATATCAAATTTTGGCGGGTTCATTGGCTGGATGTCATCCTCTTTCACCGTTAAAATCTGAACGGAGCAAAACAGTAACAAGGGATTCCTTGCAAATTTGCAAACTCTAAGCTTTATTTGTGGGACTAATAAAGTTTCTCTTATCTTATCTTACTTTGTATTTTATGCTGGTCACTAATGCTGTAATACTTGTTCCTAAAACAACATTTCTAAAACAACATTCATTTCTAAAACAACTTTTGTAAGACATTAAGCTTCCACATGGTCACCTAGCACTGACAGTTCACATGCTTTATTTATTAACACAGTGTCATTCTTTATTTACCAACCCGTCCATCTTTGGTTTCCACAATGGCTTTGTCCCCATCTAAGTCTTTAACCTCTACTTCAATGTAAGCTTCCTTCTCGTCTGGGATCCATATTCGTTTTTTTCCTGAGCACAGAAGTGAACCAAATAACACTGTCAAATTTGTTTGTCTCCATTAATGAGAAAGAGTTTCTGACATACAGTGTCCTATGCTAGCGTTATACTTCCAAAGGGCAAACCATGACATGAAGTGGAAATTTATATTTTTGCCAATAAGTATCCATTAAAGGGAAACTCTTTCAACATAATCAGCATGTTAAAATGCAATTGTCTTTCAAATTCCACATCTTTTATCTGGCACACATAAGGGCAGCTGCACCACTCATTCAGCACTGGTGCAGCACTTAAAAGTCCTCTCAATTAAAAATCTTTGTCTGAAGGAATCCAAATGGAGTCCCAAACTCAGAGGTCTGGTAGCCACAGAGTGCGGTGGACAGTACCGTCAAAGGCATGGGCCTGCGCAGCCAGTTGCTCCAGGTTGGTTTTGCGGAGATACTGGGCCGCCTCACCAAACTCCTTCAGTTCCATAAAGCGGGACATGGTTAATTCTCTGGGCCCTGGACCAGCTCTCACACACCTGCAAGGATTCAGATGTTATTCCACTCCTATTTTAGACCAAACATTTAAAACGGACGAAAAAAAACAACAAAAAAGACCCATCATTTAAAACGAGAATGAGGAAATTCTCATGCATGAATGACTTTTAAATAATAAGTTCTGGAAATTCTTTGAACAACTGAGCAACATCTAATCTAATAAACTGTTGAAAATATTTACCAACACAATGGCAGTGGAGCACACATGCACTGGAGTACTAACCTCTGAAAGCTCTCGATGGGTTGGCCCAAGGCACAGGGACTGATCCCCTTTTATTGTCTCGCTCAAGGTCAGAGTTGGGGAGATATGTCAGAAATCCCAGTGTGTCCGAGTGTTTGCTCTCGCTCATTGGTTGTGCAGCGTGCAGCAGCTCTGCGCCGTCAGAAAAGGCAAACGGCATTTTTATCTCTGCAGGGCTCTTCTGTAAGCGGGTTATTTTTAAAACTCCACTGCTGCTGCTGTTGCAATTGCAACATGGACCTCACAAACTCATCCTACCACATGGTACACATTTAACTGCCTAAACCTGTTCATTTAAATAATCAACAACCGCATCCACGTTGGGATATTAGGATTAAATAATGAAAAAAAGCATTAATTATTCATCAGGTCACAGCTGGGCCCTGACGAAGATAACAGGTTCTTCTAACATAAGCTCAATGGTTAGATAAAGCAAGAACTGTTATCTGTTTTGCTGTTTTATTACTTATTCAAATTTTTATGACTGTAAAGCTTAATTTCACACCATGTAACATTGGTATCCCTCTTCTGCAAATATTGCTCAGAAGACAGAGAGTTTTCACAAAAACTATACAAAAAAGTTAGGGTAAATATGATTTCTGCACCAACGTGCAGCAAGGGGCTGTTCCAGTTGTCAAGGGGCTTTTCAGGAGTCAAATGGGTCAAAATGTCTTTAACTGGTTGTAATGTGACATTGCAGGCATGTGAAAATGAACTGAATATAAAAGGGGATTAAAATGGGTGCTGAAGTCGGAGGGCGGCGAGAAATGCGTCCCATGTCAGCACATGTTAATCTCTGAAGGTGAAGAGCACACTTTTATTTATGGATTATGACTTGCTAAAGACCAGGGTTTGGACAGTATGCCCACATCTTCATCACTGTCAGGACAAAACATTTATCTCCATTTTTGTCATTTTTTTTGTGATCTGAAAACACAAGCTGCCCTTGTCATTACAGGAACATTTCACAATAAATGGATCGAAAGAAATTCATATAAAATTACTTCCAGTTCTTCCAACACTTGTAATAAGTTATCATTTGCGAATGTTAATGGTGTAGTAATGATTCCTTCTCCTGAAGAGTTTTGACTGATTTAACCTTAACTGAAAATAACTTGTGCTCACTGATTAATAAACCTTTAGAAAAACTGCAGGTGCTACGTAATTTTTTTTTAAACAAAAAATTACGTAGCACCTGCAGTTTTTCTTTTACAGAAATGTCTCTGGTGGACAAATAACAACAACAATAATAAAAATTTAAAAAACAAACATTAAAAAACAAACATATTTATATATATATATATATATATATATATATATATATTTGTATATATGCACTCTAGCATATTCCCCAAAAGCAGTTTCACCACCTCCTTTTGTTTCTGTTATTGCTCAGCATGCCTCATGGTAATTATTCCACAATAATACCCCACTGAGGTGATATACGATGAGCGGTGTTTTCAGCTAATCACTAATAAAACCTGAACCTCCTTATGGGCAGCAGACACAAGAGGTTGGGGGGAGAGCTCTCGACCTTGAGAGACGGAGCTGAGATAAGAGTCCCCTAGCAAAGACCAGAGCCCACAATGGAGGCCTAAAATAGAAGAGAACACCCATTCCCAATAGCAGCCATTCCATGCACAGATAGACATGTTTAGAGATAGACACGCTGTCTGGCATGGCTCTGTGGTTAAAGAGGCGGACAGCACTTCTGTTTCAGATCACTTACAGTTCACAATGCTTTGATACTCTGACTAAAATGCATTGCTCTAAAGCTCAAACTGTCGTCGTCGTATTGGAGTTTAAGTGCCATTATTTCTTTCCCAATAACAGTAATGGTGGATCGAACCTCTGGTTTTGTTTTTAGAATAATAGGCATTAACATAATACTTGCAGAAACAAGGAACTTTGTCATAACATCTGCATAAGAGAAAGACAGCTGGTGGCCTAGTGGTTAGGGCGTTTGCCCTGCAATCAGGAAGATGTGGGTTCAAATCCCAAAACTGCTAACCACCTCTGAGGGACCTTTGAGTAAAGTACCGTCCACACACTGCTCCCCAGGCGCTGAGCTCCTGGCTGCCCACTGCTTCACTTGGTGAATGTGTTAAATACAGAGAAAGAATTTCGTGCTGTTCACGTATGACAGAATGGTTTTTACAAGAGCATTTTGTATATTGTACATAGTGTAGGGGACATGATTTTAAAAACTTCATCTAGTTTTAATATATTCCATACATGCAACCTACACCAACTTTATTTTGAGGGTGCCCTATACTGAATAAACTATCTTCTAAAATATAACTGATTATCAGCAACGTTAGGGTTAGGGTCAGGTTTAGAATTAGTTTTAAAGCTAGGGTTAGGTTTAATTTTAGGGTTAGAATGAACCTTTTATATTCAACTTAAGGTTCAGTTGCATCGAATAGCTCAGACTAAAGAAGAGCATCTACAAAACATAGATGGGGTTCATTGTAAAAGACTGAGGGGCTACCTGTCACTAAAATGCCTGGTAAACTGATACACATTCATTCAATAGAATTCTGTATTTTAACCCAGATGTGAATCATATAAATCAGATAAAACAGAAGAGCACAATAAAACTTAAATATATTTTACTTCAATGACATCTGTAGCTTGTTTTCCATTAATCTGTATATAAAAACTTTTGAGTTTATAGGATGCCATTGTTTACTTTAAGAGGCTTAGTTTTAATAGAATGTCAAAGCTATCCCTGTTGTATAGAGGCTGTACTTACATTTTGTGCCTTATAAATGCAGTTGAGAAATTTTATGGATGGTGAAAAAAGTTTTATGGTTTTACTTTTATGGTACAAAAAAAGGTCTAGAAGATGAGCAGAAATACACTTTACATTTTACTTGAGCCTCTACCAAAACCAGCAACATACATGTTAGCATGTTTTGTAGGAAGCTAGAAATGTATTTTTGTTTTTGCTAGAAAAGAACAATATCGTCCCAGGAACCACTGGAAGAGGTGCAGGAATTACATAACCTTAGGAAGGCTTCCTGGAACTTGGTTTAGGAGATCAGTTTATGGAGCTGCGCAGTTGTCTTAGATTATCACACACTGAGTTAATGCCACACAGGCTGAAGAGCTGGCATGTGGCTGTTTATGAGGTACTCTTTCATATATTTAAAACACATTTTAAACATGCATACACACAAACAGATGCGCACTAATTAATCCTTTTCTCAAGCCAATGAAGTGACCGTGGGAGCTTTTCTCTCAATCCTGTACGAGATTTACGCATGTCACAGTTGCCAGTAGCATTTGACTCATGCAGGACAACACCCGGCCTCCCGGCTTTTGATTCCACTCCCTGATTTGTTTATCTGAATTAAAGTTTTAGCTTAATTTCTCTCCCTGATCTCTTTTAAAAGCCTCTGGCAGGCCCTCATGCCTCTCAATCAATCACTGCCCTGTGCTGAGAGAGAGAGCGACTGAATCTGTTTAACTATGGCTATCGCTAGGAGCTCTAATCTCCAGTTTACAGTCCAGCCCACCCCCAGGGTTAGCAATAATGTGAGCTAATCAGTCTTTTAGCGAGTGTCTCACATGAGGGACATGCCAGTGCCATCGCCCCCACCTCGCGGCTCCAGCCCTGGGCCCGTCTGCATTGCGATAGGGCTGATCTCCTGTCCCGCAACATCTTTTCCCACTACACACACACACACACACACTTGAACACATAACCCAGATATGAGCACCTACAGCTGTTTGTCTATTTTTGTCAACGTTTTGACAGTGACATGTCCACCCTCCCCTCACCTCTCTCTCTGGAACCCTGACGCCTGAACCACAACAATAGCCACCAGCTCCTGTAAAACCCTGTAAACTTAGAAAGTAGACAGACTCCAGAATAGCGCAGCAATGCCAGAACAATCCCTGTGCTGCCACACTGAAAGCTCGGGGTAGAAGGACAGGGTTAATGAGGCCTTGAGTCAACACGAGAAGACCGATTCCTCGAGTCAGGTATTTAGATGACGTTTTCAGTCACAATGGCTTGTGTTCCTTTTGAGGTAACTCTAGTACAAAGCAACAGGCGCTGGATAAACTGGGGTCAAACCCATGGCCTCCTGGGACTCACACAGGCTGAGGCTTCTTTGTTCCGCATGCATTGCTTTACCTGCGCCTTATAAAATGACGGGGAAAAATTGCTGCCACACCTTCCATAGAGTTAACAGAAGATTATGTTAAACCACAAAATTTTCCAATTACCAACTGCTAAACTGAAGTTACTCCCTGTTTTCATCTGATTACAGCAATACAAGCTGTGCTGATAATCTGAGTTCAAAACACCATTGTGGTGAAAAATAACAAAGCGATGTTTCAAAACTGGCACTTTAGCATGAAAAACATTTAAGTGTTTCTTAACACTTTAATTATAAGGTTATTTAATTCTAAAGCCATATTGTATATAGCTTTTTTTATAAAGTTGTATCTGTGGGAAACAGTAGCACACAGTGACACTGATAAAGTCGTTGGAATGGAAGTGGAAGCCAAAGGGCAGTTATTAAAAAACTGCTTGCTTGTTTGCTCACTTAACAGCTGCTTTGAATTCTGTTGAATACTCCAATATTCTGGCTGCATGTTTACGTTTACGGCATTTAACAGATGCTCTTATACAGAGTATACGTGTAGGTTCATTTCATATCTTACATTTTCATATAGTTACTATGCTTTTAGCATTTGAATTTCTCACATTACTGGAAATGTAGCTAGGCACTCTCACGATGAAACAGTTTTGGTTAGTTTTCTTGCTCTGATTCTGATTTGGAACTGCTTCACTGCTTCTACCAGTCCCTGGAGCTGTACTGGAGGAACTAAACACCATTCTCACAAAAGATATTTCCTCAACTGGTGTTTTAATGATGATGGTGGAGAGCTCTGTCTATGTCAGTCAGTCTGTTTAATTAAAATAAGATCTGATGACAGCAAAGCCCATATCAGAGGATTTTTCGTTCTCATTTTTATACCATTTGGTGACCCATCAACCCTTTGTCCTCCATCTGTCCCCCAAGAATAACCTTTTTGAAGTCACTTAAATCTTTTCGTCTTGCTATCTTGATCCAAAATCTATATAAACCTGGATCTTTTTTTATACATTCTTCAGAGCAGTATTCTAATTGCTTCATTGTATCATGTAGTACACCTGTCTTTTCCTTTCC
>JBBJLS010000134.1:22130069-22141030 GCA_037577275.1 Bryconaethiops microstoma | reverse complement strand
GTGTGTATGTGTGTATGTGTTTATGTGTGTGTGTGTGTATGTGTATGTGTGTATGTGTATGTGTGTATGTGTATGTGTGTATGTGTGTGTGTGTATGTGTGTATGTGTGTGTGTGTGTGTGTGTGTGTGTGTGTGTGTGTGTGTGCGTGCGTGTGTGTGCGTGCGTGCAAATATCGAGCAACAACTAAAGTTGTTACTTTTTCTGTGTCAGCTGCCAGTAGAACGAATCCATGTGGTGCAGTCGTAAAAGTTAATATGAGCATGTCATGACTGGCTTTCACTGCAGGCTTTGAAGACTTACCACCAGTATCACACCGAGTGTCTTGCTGCTGAGGGCAAGCTCAAAGAAGCCACACGACTGGAGGAGAGACAAACCGGCAAGTCTGCTGACCTCGGCCTCAGCCAATCAGCAAGCCAGAGGCGCCACTCTGTGAAGAAGATGGAGAGGCTGATGGAAAAGGTAGAGCTGACAGTACTCTTCAGATGGTAACGTGCGGTTTCATGCTCTGTCTGAACATGGCACAGGAAGGTACAAGCACATTTATCAGTAACCCATCATTTCCTGTGTCTGTGCATGTGTTTGTCTCTTGCAGAGGCAAGGGAAAGTACAAGAGACTCAGCTGAAGTGCACTAAAGCTCGCAACGACTACCTGCTCAACCTTGCAGCAGCCAATGCTGCCATGAATAAATACTACCTGGAGGACATCTGTACTCTGATTGACGTGAGTGCCTTTACCGGAGAACTCACTCTGTCTGCTCCCTGTTTGACACAGATGTTTTGGTTCCCTTTTCTGACCATTAATAGCTCAGTTCCTGTATTACTATGTAATCAAAGGGCATGCTTCCATGTTTGTGCGGTAAATATCTAGGACTGTGGCAGTTAAACATTCACCTTTAAGAACTCATCGCAAATGCACATAATTTGAGGATAAATGTACCAACAACCAAAAGACAGTATTTAAAGTAATTGTTCACACATATTAGACTCCCAAAGGTTGCATATTTTGTTTTAAAGTACTGGAAGCTTATGTCCCACCTATATATCCTACCTGATGTGCAAATTGAATCGTTACACACTTGCACACTAGTTTCACAAAACATCCAATTTAATTTCCTCAAGATGTACTCAATCAGCCAAGACATGTTTGGGATTCAAATTTTACTTCTTTAGTTTAAAATGGGAGCTGCAAGGCTAATATAGCAAACACACACAAGAAGAATAGCCCCCCAAATTGTTTCTGAAAATGCATTGCCAATTTTTCATTTAATACGCTCAAATCTCATGCAGCTCTTCATAAAAGGGCACAGTTTTAGGACACAGTATGACTATGGAAATGAACAAACCTATATGAACTGTAAAATGAACAAACCTTCAAGTGTAGCTGTTGCCATAGGCAGCCACTTTAGACAACAGGGTCTCTTTTCACAGGCCACCTCAGGAATAGCAGTACTGATCTAGAATCAGTTTTTGTGACCATGACTGTCATAAATACAGAAAGATCTGATCCAAGATCAGTCTACAGACAAGGTGTTGTCTGTAGCAGTGAAGTTTCGTTCATTTTTATAGTCCACAGTAAGTCATGCTGTGTTGTATAACACATCCAGAAGTCTGTGCCACCACGGTTTGCAGAAGGTTGATGTTTTAGGGATCTATGGAAAAAAGACTTTTGACTTTTACTGATCGTTAGCAAAGTAAGTATTCTAGCTCCAGTCTAAACCAAAGAGGCTTATAGTGACCTCATATCATGTCTTGACTGATGAACTACATGTGGGGTGAGTGTTAAGTGGAATTAATGTAAACGCGACTGTTCTTTAACATAATCTTAAACAGACTTACTGATGTGGTTACTGACATTGTATGACACACTGCTAAACTGCGGCATAGCTAAAAACATAAATAGCAGCCATCTTAAAGGTGTATGTCCTTTTTTTAATATAAAAGACAGTGTCAGGAACCACATAGGCACAGCTATTTGAGAACAGTGTGGTTTGTGTGTGATGATTTAGGTGTGCATTTTACATGACGCTCAACTCTGGACACATGAGCTGGAGAATGTACTATATTTGGGGAATGGGGAAAGTCATGTCACAGCTTTAATCATAAAAGCATAACATAGAATTCTATATAATTCTATATAATTTTCTGTTTTTTTTACTCTTTAGACCAGTTGTTTTTGTTGTGTCTCCCCATGCTGTTTGCAGTGCACAGACCTTGGCTACCACCTTTCCGTGACACGGGTGATGCGTGGCTATCTGTCCAACAGGAACCGGGCCCTGCAGAACCTGAAGAATGGCCTGCAGCAGCTGGATGCTGGGGTCAGTGGTCTGGACCAGGGTCAGGACCGAGACGCCCTCCTGCAGGCCCACAACTCAGCCTTCTGCCTGCCCTTCCGTTTCCAGCACCAGCCACATGAGGGTGACCAGGTAACACACACAGCTAATTCAGGACCTGGGGGCTCTTTAAAAAAAAACGGGATTTCTCATGTCAGCTGGGCAAGTTCAGCAGAAATTGAAGATTTATCCATTAGTAATTCTCCGGAAAAGTCTGGTTTTGAGATTTTCTGGCCGGGGAATCCTGCTTTGTCAGACACTCTCCTTGTTTCATTGGTATTCCGGTCATTATACTATGATGAGGTGAATGATCAGGTTTGCTCAGCAGTATATGTGTGTTTGGGTGTGTGTTTGTGTGTGTCTGTGTGTGTGTGTGCATGATAGGTGTGTGAGGTGAGCGCAGACTGTCAGGTGAGGTATGAGATGGAGACACGATTCCAGCAGCTGCAGTCCAGGCTAGCCGCTGTTACCCTGGAAACAGAGGAGGTATATGCAAACCTGCCTCAACACCTCTTTTTTCACATCACAAACCCTCATATTCATCATAGAACGTATATCATTTCAGTATGTAAGTGATGCATCAGTGAAACGATTGAAAACACGGATTCATTAATATTTAATAGCAGCAAATGTGTAGAAATGTGTGGACAGATCTGTGATTTCATTCAGTTGTATATTTAAAAAATAATAGCAGTGAAATTCATTCCACATACTTCCATCGTTTTATTACTCATAGGTCAGTAAAACACTTAAGGCAACTTATGCTGCTCTGCTGGAGAGTATCAGCGATGACGACTGTAATCCCACCCCTGACATCTCAGCCACCCTCTCATTGGAGAGCACCGGTGACGGCCCAGGCACCAAACAAAGCCTGGCTAAGCGCAGAGCCAACCAGCAGGAGACGGAGACCTACTACTTCACCGTAAGCACCCTGATTGACGGAAACAATGCTGGTTCATATCAGTATGAAAGATGATATGCGGTATTATGAAGCTAATGAGTAACGGAAGACATCAAAAGGCTTGACAATCTGCGGTCAGCAGTGCAATGATGTCAGACAGTGCTAATATTATTTGATTTTGTACTTTCAGAAAGTGAAGGAGTATCTGAGTGGCAGCTCCCTCATATCCAAGCTCCAGGCTAAACATGACCTGTTGAAGGAGGCCATACAAAAAGGTACTAAAGTTTCGAACCAAAAATAGTTCATGAGTCATGGAAATAGCTTGCATATTTATTCCAGGGTTGAAAAAAATGCATTGAATGAATGTGTCATAGTGTATAAAGTATTGCTCTGCAGGGGATGATTCAGCTGCATCAGTTTGGAATGTAATGACCCATTATAAGCAGTTATAATACATTTCAATAATATGTGTGCTTTAGCCAAAACAATACAAACATAAAAATGTAAACATAAAATACAAAACAAAGCGGTATTGACCTGATTGTCTATGCTATGCAAGTTCCTCCAGTTTTATTTGTGTATTCAGTATACACTTAAAATGACAGTGGCACGACTAAGCATCAGCCCTTTGTCAGGAGATTGAGAGTCTGATCTCTGGCGATGCCACAGCCATCTGTAGCTGAGAGTCCAGGGGAGCATACTTGGCCCCACTCTCTCTGAAGGGGCCCCCCCCCCGTCCCCATCATTTAGCATGATGCTAGCCAGTTGTACGCTGCTGTTGTATGTTTTTCAGTAGCGCTGTTAACAGCAATTCAAAAGACTCCTTCTGTTTTCCATTATACTTCATGTGATTCTAAAACTCATTTTATCCACAATGATCATTGTATCCACAAAAAAAACCATCAAATTCAATTGAATTGTCTTGGCATTTTACAATGAACTGAATTGTTTTCCAAAAAAATCGTGACTAAATTGAATCTTTGTAATATCAACATATCTAATGTTTCATAGATGATGAAGTCTGTCAATTAAGATGCACGAAGCAGCCGGTCCAATAAAAAAAACGACACTACCAGGAATCATCTTTTTCCATTAAAATGTTCTAAAGTAACTGAACATCAAATAATATTTCTCCATTCTCCATTTCTCTCCTCCAGCTGAGGCCATTGACAGCGATCCCTCCAGGTACAGCTCACTTTCCATCTGTCTGTCTGTCTGTCCTGTCTGTGTAATGTTCACACACGGGTGTATTGACAAACTTGGCCGCAGCCCAGCCAACATCTGCTCGCGTTTGCCTGTTGGGGCTCAGTGTAAGTTTAGCGGATCTGGAGCCAAAGCCACTGAGTTAGACGTGGAGTTTCACACTCAGTCTTAGGAAAGCAAGGCAGAACTGATGACAGAAATCACAACACCACAACAGCGCTTCTTGTAGGGCTATTGGATTTCATGAGGAAGCCAAAATCAATGGATCCATTATGATGAACAGTTTAATTACAGGGACCACTAAAGCAGCACACCTGTGTGTCACAGTGGGTAAATGTTGCAAGTCTGTGTGATCTGTGATTTGTGTGTGTATGAAGATGTTGTGCATGTTTTTGCATGTGTGTATTGATGCCACAGTGTCACAGTGCAGTGCCGGTGTATGTATTTCCCAGAATGCAGCCTGGTAGGGCAGTGCGTGTGCGGAAAGCCAGGCCTTGCTCCCAGTACAACCACAAACTCTTCACTGGAGACATGCTCTCCTTCATCCAGGTACAGCCCCTGTGGTCCACGCAGCCTTCAGCTGTGTTAGCGATGCGTCCCTGCGACATTTCCGCTCTGTTTCTGTAACATTGCTTCTTGCTGCAGCTTCCATACTACAAAAAAAACACATATTGGAAAGTGAAAGCATCTTAATTACAGGCAATATATCTAATATTTGATGTCCTGATGATGTCATGATGTCCTCATAGAAGATGATGACCCTTTTTGCAGGCAGTTTTATTTAATAAAGATATTTTACTAAGTGAAATTATCTTACTGTTCTGCTCTCAATAAAATTACTTGAAGAGCCCATATCGTTGAAAACCACACTATCTTTATTTATTTCTTTTTATGAAAGCTTGATGTAGTACAGAGGTGCCCAGCCCTGCTCCTTTCTGCCAGTGTTGCATGGCATGTTTGCCAGGACAGGGCATCAATCTGCTGTGTGTAGGACACTGGTGTTGCCCACTATGCTATGCCAACTGTGACACCCCACCCCAACCATTCGTTTAACTCATACCCTGTGATGGCCTTTAGAAACATCTGAATTTTAGGGCCAGTAGTGTTAGATCTAAGCTCACCAGAGCGGTAGATCTCCAGGATCATGATTGGACCACACTAAAATAAGCAATGATAAGTCAGCACAGAATTTTAGCACTACTTTGGATATGTTTCTCACTGTAAAAAAGCACAAAACAATCATTACTTCTAAAGAAATAAGTGAAAATCACAATGTTAACATGACACCGAATAGTGCTAAAAAGAACACTTGAACTGTACAGTGTTATCCTCACTAGTGTTGCTCATAATTAACACTTTAGGCATTTTACACTTGATGTTGATTGCACTCCAGAAGCCCCTGACACTACTTATTGTCAGGCTGACTGTGGAATAGCATATTAACACTGTGGTTTTTACACTGATGGTTATAAATGCCATGTTTAAAAAAAGTCCGGTCCTCTCCCCAGTCCACACCGTCTATAAATGGAAACCAAGCTGTAAAAATAGCCCATTTTGAATTCATTGTTCTTCTACTGAAATGAAAACAAATTTGGTTTCAGATACATTTAAGTTCATGTTAATTTGCATCTTCATAACTAGAAGTATATAGAAAAGACTGTAAAGCAGTTAACGTTAAGAATGAAGTTATAATAACAGCCGTAATCCCTTATTTAAAACAGTTATGGTTAAATCTTGGGGCAGTGGTCATTTTTGTTATGCGTGAGCAAAGCACAGCAGTGTGAACAGTGTGAAATTCCTCTCTGCATTTAACTCATTCACCAAATCTTGGGGCAGTCAGGAACACAGCACCCCGGGGGGAGCAGTGTGTGGGGACGGTACCTTGCTCAAGGGAACCTCGGTGGTGCCACTGGCAGTCCTGCGACCTTCCGATCAAAGGGGCAACTCCCTAACCACTGGGCCACCGGGTGCTGAATACAATCTTGCAGAATTCAGAATTAAATGTTGAAATAAATTATAAGGTCTAAACTATATCAGTTGTATATAAACTAACACAAATTAGAAGAAGAGAAAGAATAGTATTTATTTTCACTGTTACAGGAACAACGAAAAACTGTGTGGTAGCTCTTCATGGCAGCATAATAATTAAGAAAATAAATAAATAGAAAACTTTAAATGTAAAATGTAAACAATACACAGAGGAAGGGAAAAGAAAAAAAAACCCTATATGTAGTACAACATGCAGCAGTAGTCCACAGTTATAATGCACAGTCATGTAAGTGAATATTGCAGTGTCATGAAAAATTAGTACAAATACATATTTCTATGAGCAGTGGTGTATATCCACTTATTCAGTCTACAGCAGGTTGGCTCTGTTCAATTCTGTTCAAGTTATATGGAGTGTTTCAGGCTGCAGTGTTTTTTTTAATAAGCCACAATAAAGTGTAGATTGTCAGAACAGAATTAATGTACTTATAATTGTAATGAACAATATGGTCAGGTAAAAACTAATTATGTTTTTGGGTGCATAAAACCACACACATATATAAAAAATGGAAATAAATAGATGGATGGATGGATGGATAATACTGGCCCTCAAAAGTAAGTAGTCTATATAGTACAACCTTATTATTTTACTTTTTAGATTTCTTGCTTACTTCTTGCTTCTTGCTTAAGATGCTTTCACTTACCAAGAAGTCAGTTTTTCAAGTGCATTGTATCATATCCCTCGTCGCCATCGCTCCAGCGGCGTGGCCATTGCTTCTTGGTGCTGGTGTGTGGCTGTACTGCACTGCTATGGACATTCCATTTCTTTCCCAGTCCTTAGCCCTCTCTGCTTTGCTACAGCGACATGCAATCGAGCTGGAATACTGCTGTGTGTTCAGACGTGATAGACTGATCTCTCTGACGTTACAGTCAACCAGTGCCCCCTAACACATTTGTGATGAGTATGTGCACGAGCATGTTGCCATTTTCTTACCATTTTATTTCGTTTCATGCGTTCAAAGTGTTCCCACATTGAAACTCGGATTTCCCATTATGCACATTTGCAGTAATCTATGCTGAAACAGTTGCTGCCGAGCTACTGTGCTTTGTGTTTGCATGGCTGCATTATTACATAAAGTATCTGAAGTGATGTATCATGCTATATTTGCTCCATGAGACCATACAGTACCGCTGCTGTTTTTCAGACAGGCTGATCCAAACATGCCTTTTGTCCTGTTAGCTTCCCGTGTGTATAGGTGTGTACATGAGAGAGAGGATTTGTGAGTGTGTCAATGCAAATGTGTGTGTGAGACTGTCTAAAGATGACCTCTCATGACTAATCAGGCCTGTCCCTCGTGCTACTCTGTGGAGAAATGTGGCACTGCAGTGCTGTACTTATGCAACTCTGTGTCCTTATTCATACCGTGTCCATCTCATCTCTGCGCCATGGTGTTATTACAGCCCCTCTACTTCTGAAGCTACTTTGAGCACATTTTGTCCTTCAAAGTCAGACTGAAATCCAGATTTTCTTTTGTTACCTTGTTGGTCATGCACCAATTTAGAAGAAAAAAAAGTGCCAAGCTTAAACCGTGTGTTTTTTTTTGTTTGTTTGGTTTTTTTTATTCGTCAGTGTGCACCAGCAGGCGCAAAAAAGAGTTTTAACCAGTAATTTTGTTTTTCGCTTCCACCTCCTAATAGGGCAGCCAGCTCAGAAACCTTATCTGATCCTATCTAAAGTCATGTCACCATTCTGCAATATGCATCATGCCTGCATTAGGAACTCCAGGTCCAAACTGGTTTTCTCTAGAGTCAGAATCAGAAAACCTCATTGAAATTGCCAATACTTCGACTGCACAAGCACAGACAGACACAAAGGCAAAAACTATATAGAATATAGTATGTCAAAGATATTATAGGTCAAAATAAAACTCTCCAGGCATACTCCGAAAATGCTTAGTACGACATATGCTATGCTCTGCTATGTAAACAAAATGCTGTGATCAGGACTAACAAAAATGAAAACCATTCAAAAATGGATTCAAACCCTGCAATTTTGCCATATGGACAGTTTATCTCCAAATGGTGCCAGAGTCCTTCTCTCTCCCCATAGTTAGACTGCAGTCAGGTGTTCAGGCAAAACATGTTTTTTTTGTATAGTAATTGATCCTCCCTCACACCTGCTCTTTTTCAAATGTTCAGAGCTCCTTTATACTCCAAAAGCTTGATGCACAGCCTCTGAATGCCCACAATAGTACAACAATAGATCATCTCTTTATAATACATTAAAGACCACTACATCCAACACTTCTGCTCATTTATCATCCCAGTCTGCTGCTGCTCATAACATTACAAAAAATACTCAAAATACTGGAGAGTAAATTTTGTTTACATTTGTTACTGCTTTGCCTCTAGGTAATTATTTTATACAATTTTAGTGCTTTTCTATTTAGTGCCCCCCCCAAAACCAACTACAGCTCCTTCCCTGCAAGCATTTTTAGCACATACCAGGCTGCCATTCGAAATATGACTTTGTTCTTAAGGTCATTAAGAAACCAAAAAACAAAAATAGCTCAGTCCAAGCTAAAATTTCTGCATGCTGATTTACATTATATGACTGGCTACCTCAACAGAACACTCAAACCAAACCAACAGTTGTTGTTAAGTGTGCTGGTAAAATTGTTCAGCATCCTAAATTATGAGCAACCAGTTTTACATAATAGGGTTAAACCGTAGCCTTTCATGCAACATTGCATTGCTTGCAGTATGGATGCGCGTTATTTTTGATCCGACTGTTAAATGTAATTCAGGGGATCTAGTGGAAATATATGTAAGACAAAACCTATGGGGTTTGGAGCATTTTTTTCTATCACTCAGAAATACGTCATGGTACAAAAGAAAAAATGTGTTGTCATTTCCTATTCACGTTAAATTTGAACATGCTAATTACAGAACGCCCAAAGTACTCGTCATGTTATGGCATTTCCTTTCGAACATGTTAATCCCAAACACCCCTGATAACATGCGGTTTGATTCTAAGCATACTACTCACAGAACATGCTAAAAGATAAGATAAGATAAACCTTTATTAGTCCCACAAGTGGGAAATTCGATACTCCTGATAACATGGCGTTTTCTTTTTAAACATGCTAATCACGAAAACAAGCCTGATAACATGGTGTTCCCTTTCGAGATTGCACATCCTCTGCTGCTGTCTCCTGTAGACTTTCATCTGGGGGTCAGTCATTTGCACAGCTGCCATTTCCATTTGCCAAACGTCTTAGCTGGGGCTAGAAAAGTGGTTTCAGGGCTTTTTCTCTGTGCCACGTGAAATGAAGCGAAACTCATAGCACATGGCTCCCATTCGCTCGCTCTGCCGTTTCCGTGTGGACTCCAACTCTGGTGCCTTGACTGGCCCTGGCACAGCGTGCATGTCCTCAGTAGCCCTGCAGGTTTCTGGGAGCGGCCCGCTCTGAGCCTCTGGGTGCTTGGGAGATAGAGCCCCGGCTCAGCTCAGCGCAACTGCCATCTGGCCCTCGTTTCATCCGCATCGCTTTTTCACAGTCCCCTCCTCTCCCCCTCGTCCTCTTTCTGTCTCTCTGACTGTTGCTGTCTCTCCTAAAGCAATGATTTGGCCACGTTTGCACAATTTCCTCCTGCTCTAGATGTACTTGATGAACTTAGACCTATTGGTTAGTTAGTTTTGCACTGGAGCTATGACACTAATGTAGCTAACAAGTAGTGGGAGCTTATTGTCAATAGTTAGGATGATGAAAACTGCATGACCAAATCATCACACTTGACCCAAACTGAGTTGAGTCGTTGAGTAATCTCGAATAGACTTGCATGCGTGGTTGTGTAAGTTTGATTTGGCTGAACCATTGCTTGAGTTACTCATTGCTAATAGTAGCAGAAAGTCCAAATGTATAACAACTACACCGCGTAATAGGCCTGGCCGGTCGCCTTCTATCTCAAGAGAGCTGTAATCTATGGGACGTTCACTCTTGTTACACCACAGAGTGCTATATAATGCTGCCAGAACCACAGAGCTGTTTGCCAACGCACTCAGTGTCTTTAAGTGAGTTATCAGCGTGGACAGCCTCTTGACTCCAAATTGCACATTTTTCTGGCTGAGTGGATGGATATTAGATTAAAGTAGAAAAAACAAGAAGATGTTTGCTCCGAGCCATGCTGACAGTGTATTGCTGCGAGAGCTAAAGCTGTGATGTCCTCCTCCTTTTTGGGTACATGCATTAATGTGACTCTCATGGCCCACTAAATAAAAACTACCAGATCTACAGCCTTGCTCTATTCCTCTGCATCTGACCTTTTGATTGTTTGTTTTTTCCCTCTGTTCCTTCTGCTCTTTTCTCTCTGCTTTATTTCTTTCCTCTTTCTTGTTGCTTTTTGTGTTTGCTTTTGGTTACCTTGGTGGTTCTTTCTCTCTGTGTGTTTTGCACCTCCTGGCCATGCCATATTTTTTGTTTTTTTTTCCCCTTCTCTCTCTCTCTCTCTCTCTCTCTCTCTCTCTCTCTCTCTCTCT
>JBBJLS010000134.1:22119411-22129969 GCA_037577275.1 Bryconaethiops microstoma | reverse complement strand
GAGTTTCAGGCGAAAACCACTGCTGACCAAAAAGAACATAAAGGCTCGTCTCACTTTTGCCAAAAAAACATCTGGATAATCCCCAAGTCTTTTGGGACAATATTCTGTGGACTGACGAAACAAAAGTTGAACTTTTTGAGAGGTGTGCGTCACGTTACATCTGGCGTAAATTTGCCAGGGGTATGAATAATTCCAGGCTTGACTGTATGTACATATATATATATATAAATATATATATACATACATACATACATACAGTCATATATATATATTTAGTGAATGATTCACAAAGAAATGGAGATTTAGAAATGTTTATTTTGATTGCTTCCATTGTGTTACATGAAGACGTTGAGCATCTCAAATTTCATGCACCATAATGGCTAGGATAATTCATCTATATCAAAAATATATGAGACATTGATCTGGACGTGATACAGTGACAGTTGAAATAATGGCACTAATGAAGACAAATGTGAAAGTAACTGAGTGCCTGTATCTCTGTCAAGCGCCAGACCAATCAGTGAACACTTACATTTTCTATTTGGTGCACTTTAGCTTCTGCAGTGCCACACCAAACAAAGCAGTTCAGTTGTAGAATCTGATAATAAGCCTTGAAACTGGATGTAGATTTGTGAGGAAAGCCAGATCTAACCTAATTTGAATGTTTTATATTGACTATCATATAAAAATCAGTTTTGTACACTGAAAATGAGCTTTATACCATGTCAACATTTCATGAGGAACTGACCAATAGAAATGATCCGAAATGACTTGGAATAAAATCTTGCTATGTTAACTTACAGGTTAAGAATGTCTTTCCTTCTTTGAAGTTAATATGAGGTTTTAGAATGACAACAACTGTGTGTTCATTTTCATCAACAATCTTCTCTCTGTGTTTCTGCAATAGAGATTGAGAACATGACAGAGAGAGCGGCTCAGATAAAGTCATTGGTCTCATCCTTCCCCAGACCCATCATCATAGTGATGCGCTATCTCTTTGCCTTCCTCCATCAGTGAGTAGCGCTGGCATTATCCTTTGTGTTGAGCAATCATTTCAGTAGGGCAGCAACTGCAAGCACCTTACACCAGAAATACACCCCATTAGGTATAAGCATGTACCATAATATAAACTGACATATACTTGCATTTATTCGTTACTGGGGTTACAGTAAGGTTTAGGCTTATAACATTCTAATTACATGTGTTTAATATGTATAGGACACATACACTATATAGACAAAAGTATTGGGACAGACCTGTTTTTCAGGGTTTGAGCTAGGCCCCTTACTTCCAGTGAAGGACAATATTAATGCCTCATTATATCAGCATTAATATTGGAGAACGCCATGCTTCCAACTTTGTGGACACAGTTTGGGGGAAAACCTTTTCTATTCCAGCATGACTGTGTCCCAGTGCACAAAGCAAATCCATAAAGACAAGGTTGGATGAGTTTGGTGTGGAAGAACTTGACTGGCCCACACAGCCTGACCTCAACCCCATCCAACACCTTTGGAGTGAACTGGACCGGAGATTGCAAGCCGGACCTTCTCGTCCAACATCAGTGCCTGACCTCAGTGCCTGAATGAATGGGCACAAATTCCCACAGAAACTCCAAAATCTTGTAGAAAGACTTCCAAGAAGAGTGTAAGATGTTATAGCTGCAAGGGGTGTACCAACTCCACATTAAAGGCTATATTAAAGTGTATTTGAATGCAATATCATTAAAAAAAAAAAAGTCCCAGTTCATTTAATGATCAGGCGTCCCAATACTTTAGTCTAAATAGTCTATGTGACCTCACATTCTAAAGGCACAAAAACAAATGTGTGTGTTTCTGTACGCAGTGTTTCTCAGTACAGTGATGAGAACATGATGCAGCCCTATAACCTGGCAGTGTGCTTCGGGCCCAGTCTGCTGAGAGGGGCCGAGTCGGACGATGCAGTGACCCTGCAACCCCAGATCAATGCACTGGTCAAAACACTGATCCTCCAGCATGAGAGCATCTTCCCCGGTCCCGCTGAACTCCCGGGACCCGTCTATGAGAAGTGCATGACTCTGGAGCAGGAATACTGGTGAGACTGCCTGCCACTGATCTTTTTAACTCCTTGAACCATTGTCTTATGATTCCATTAATCATAATCCTAGTGTGCATGTTGTACGGTTATAAGAGTAAAGAACTGAACCCACATGCCCTTTGGGCTATTTCCCAGACCAGAAAGCCTAGACTACAAAGGGATTTTCAGTGAGGATTCATCTTTGGCATTTCAGTTTTATGCAAGACTAGGAAAATGGCCCTTAGAGTTCAGGGGGTTAATGTTAATTGTTGCCCTTTTGCTCCTAGTGAACCCATTACAGAGGAAGGTGAAGGAGATGCGGAACATGTTCCAAGTGAGGATGGTGAGGACATTATACCGCATACACTTTAGACGCAAACAATAAAGGGATGCCATTCATAAAATACAACATTAATTATTTAGCGTCTGTGTGTTGTCATAAATGCTCATCTCTGTGTGTGTGTGTATTCTCTGTTGTTTCTGTATTGTGTTGCCTGTGTGCTTCATGTTGTGTGTACCACATTTCCCATCATGTGTGTTGTGGCCATGCACCACGCCGTGGGATGTGTGTTGGTTCTCTTGTGTGTGTGTGTGTGTGTGTGTGTGTGTATGTATGTGTGTGTGTGTGTGTGTGTACGTACGTATGTGTGTGTGTGTGTGTGTGTGTGTGTGTGTGTGTGTGTGTGTGTACGTACGTATGTGTGTTTGCACATGTATGTTTGCGTGTGTGCATGTGTGTAGAGTGGGAGGCTGTGGCTATGTTTGATTATGTTGCACGGTCTCCAGCCGAGCTGTCATTCAAGCAGGGAGACCATGTCCTACTGCACAGCAAGGCATCCTCTGATTGGTGGAGAGGAGAAGTGGGAGGAGTCAAAGGCCTCATCCCTCATAAGTACATCAGCGTGTCTGAGGGGTAAGAATGTGTTTACGCCAAAACGTTTTACAGATAAACATGTAGTAACATACAATGTTTTATATTTATCACTTTTTATTTAATAGCCTCAAGTGGATAAATAGATCATTTGCCCCAGTTTTCACTCAGACTCACTGACATTTTGTCAGTTCCTGAACCAGAATTATTTTCAGTAACCCCCTCTGTACTCCTGTAACCCAGAGCGGAGAGAAAGCAGGATCGGGCGAAGAGAGAGGATGGCCGGGGTGGCAGCACAGGAAATCTAGTCACAGAGGAGCAGCAAATGTCTGAACACAGCACTCGGTATGTCAGAAAGTATAATAACAATAGGTGTTAGCTGGTTGTTTTAAGATTTGAGATGTAACCGTAGATCTTAATGCTCACCACCCTCAGCATGCGGGTCAACAGTGACAGCGCGTCTCTGCCAGGGAGGCAGAGGACCGGTAGTGGAGGTGGAGGAGGAGTTACAGGAGGAGGGGGCAGTGGAAGTGGGAGTCCAGTTCGGAAGCTCACCCTGCAGGTTCCTGAGGGACGACTTATCCTGCCGCCTCAGTCACCTGGTGCTGCCCGCCAAATCACTGGGTAGGAGAAAAAAAGAATTCTCACTTTTGTCACATTTGGAGCTACCATCTATGCCACACAGTACTGGGGATGGACTGATATGGAATTTCTGGGCCGATTATTACAACAGATATATTAGGCCAAAAGTTTTTATATCAAAATCACAATTTGAAAGAGTGCAGTTTATGAATAGGAGGAGTAACCGTTTTAATTATGGCCTACATCATCAACTGCAGGTTTTTAGAAGGGAAATGTGATTTAACGTTTTGGGCCCGAACTGCCTGTAGATGTTGGTTGTCTTGGCTTTAAAAAATTTAAAGCACAGTCACAATTTGGGTAAAAAAATTAAAAAAAATCACAATTAGATATTTTCCCCAAAACATTTAGTGTATAACTCATATCTAAAAAATGCAAAATATGCTAGTTTCTTATGCTAGATGCCTTATATTACTTAATCTATATAGATCAATGGAATGATGTGTTTTCAAATTAGATTATAGGTAATGATACATTAGTCACCCCTACAAAATAGCCTCAAGAACTGATAGTCATTTAAATTTAAAGAGAAGACAAACAACTGACTGAGTGACTTCCTCAGTCCGCAGGAACGCAGGCACACTCTGGACAGTCTGAGGCCCATTGGCGTACTACCTGAAAGACAGGCGGTGCACGTTGACAAGGTATGACTCCATTGTTGTCTGGCATTTTTAAAAATATATTAACTCAGTTGTTTCTATGCCTGGTCCTATGCCTGGCCCCTGACCTTCATATTTTTCCAGTTTCCCACACATGAGCACAATGTTACCAGGTGCCGTGCCAGGCATTGGCTAGAGAGGTATAAAGCTCTCTGAAGTTGTGGAGCAGTGTTTTCTGGAGCTCTATCCAACACATGTATCATGTTTATGATGCCATTTATGATGCCAAATCTTTACCTGACCTCACAAATGCTTTTGTGGCTGAATGCAGTCAAATCCTCACAGCGTTCATCATCTAAATACTCTTCCCGCAAGAGTCGAGGCTGTTACTGCAGCAAAAGTGGGGACACTGGGTAACCAAGTGTCCAAACACTTTTGAATATGTAGTGTAACAGACCCAAATAAAGCAGCACTTTATAGTATTTGTGCCTGATTTCAAGGATGAAGTATGAAGGTGCAGGGTAGGAATCCTCCATGATCAGGGATGGAAACCACTGCACTTCACAGAGCTTTATTTCATACAGTTGCAAAAATACTTATTTCAGTTAAAATTTGTTAGGCTTCCTACAATATTAAGGACTATTATTCAGTAATGACAGTGGCTACAATACACTTGTAAAAGTTTAAAACTGTTTACTAAGAAACCACATTTGGTTATTATATGACACCAGTCAATGAACATTTTTTTGGTAAAGTGTCAACTTGACATGAGGCATGTGCTGTGATTAGTATAATCTCGTTGTCTCTCTCTCTCTCTCTCTCTCTCTCTCTCTCTCTCTCTCTCTCTCTCTCTCTCTCTTTCTCCCTCCCTCTATTACAGGAGATCAGTCGGCAGATGAATTCAGTCTTTAAGGAGCTCCTGTCCCGGCAGCCTCCTCAAGAGGGTTCGGCCTCTCCCTCTCCTTCTCCACCGTCGTCCTCCTCCACTCCCTCAGTCTCTACTGGTGCCCGCCAGTCGATTAAGAAGGGACCAACCTTTAGCCTGCGTGGTCGAAGCCTCTTCAAGCCTTCCGACCAGCAGGACTGATGGCAGAGGGAAGGCAAGAAGGCAGAGAAATGAGAGGAAAGGAAGGGAAATAGAAATCTTATTGCAGAAAATGAATATATTTTTCCAAACATGTAACATGATGTTTTTGAAGCCTCAGACAGCCAAACCTTTGGTTTATGAAGATATTTTTGGTTGATGTGGTGCCAGTAACACAGCCAGGGATTGACCATGTTGCAGTAACCAATCACTGGCGATGTTATGGGTTTTGTTTGTGTTTATGAATTTAATATAAACTAAAGGGCTTGGTAAAGCAGGCTCACTTTCAGTGATTTGTTAGTGCCCCATTCCAATGTTCATTCATTGCAGTGATGTCCAGTGCATTGGCTGAGCTCGTTCACTGTAGTGCTCCGTCGTGTTGCCATGGAGACTCGTTGGTTCTGCTGGACGGCGAGTGTAAGGTCTCAGAAAGCCAGCCCTGTGTTTCATCACCGCACTAAGAGTGTCGTCTGTGGCCGAGAGGTAGGAACACGGCTGTAATTGCAGGTTTCTAGACGGTCTTCTGCTAGATTTATGACAACCGAGAAAGAAAATGAAACATAAATTTCATTCTGGCTGTAAACCAGAAAAAGACGACTATATATTTTGAATTTTTTTAAACATTATTTTTTAAATGATCATAGTTAAGTTTACAGGTTGGTTAAAATCAGTAGTTCTTCCTTTATTTTTGCTATATTTGAGGTTTTGCTATATTTTATTCTTATTCTCTATGAGAGAGGACACATGACTTAAAATAAAATCCCCAGCTCCAGTAAGCGGCAGAGAAAAGATAACAGCGGTCTCATTATGTGATTTATGTTTCCATGAATGGAAACGATAAAGAGTCCAGCCTCATGAGGGAATACCGAAATGGACCTGGTTCTGGAAAAACAGTGCCCTAATGAAAAACCCACCAAAAATCGTCAGAAACTGATGGATCCTTACACCAACTCCATACATTAGTGTCACTTTGTTTAGCCTGGCTCATATGTGAGTATGTGACATGGCATTTTCACATCAGAGATTGTTGCACCTCAGTGAAATTAGTGAACACGCATGGGCACATGCACATACATAAACATGGAAAGACATTTAGTGTGGGAACAGGTGGGACGACCAAAATAAGCGCAGCTCAGTAGCCACCTTTTCCCCCCATGAGTCATGATTTTCTCTGTCACAAACGAAAGCCTGGCAAACAACTGTGAAGATAAGTGTCTCCAGACACACCCACAGCTCAGGAGTAGCTATACAGAGAGAGAGAAAGAGAGAGAGAGGGGAAAGGAAGGTGGGAGGGGAGAACAGACTGCTAGAACTGACCAAACTGTGAATGAATAGGTGCAGTCACAGGAAGAACTGTGGCACACTCGCTTCCTGTTAAGCCCTAATACACACACACACACACACACACACACACACACACACACATACACACCTCACTGCCTTCCCTCCTCCTCTGCTACTCACTGATACATCCTCCTAAACCCATGCTTCTCTGTTACATGATGTCAGCGGAAGTGTTGTCATATGAAATTCAATATTATCACAATAAATAATGAATTATGTCGATTCTGAAATGCTGTTGTGTTTTTATTTGATTGAGTTTTTATTTCAGGTCTTTATTATACATATATAATGTATGTCCGCCAATGGTCAAATATGGTCAAAGATTAAACAGACTACAGTAGATCAAACAATGCTTTACTAAAAGTATAATCTGCCATTGAGTAGTTAGTAGTTTTGTTAATTTGTTCTTTTTGTCTAGTTTTTCATCAGTGCTCTTCACATGAAGTTTTTATGTTAATGCTTCCCTCATAATTAAGGTTAAGATGGATTGTTGGCCTTTGCTTTTATTTAACCATGTGAGTTCAAGTGAATCGGCTTGCATTGCTGTAACAGAAGTGAACAAGTTACTGTAAGCCTAGTAATTTCATTTAAGACAAAGATACACACTGTAAGGAAAAGCTTGTGGACGCCCTTCTTAATTACTGAGTTCAAGCATTTCAGCCACACTGATTACTATAAATGCGATGTATAAAATCATGCACACATCCATGGAGTCTTCACAAACACTGGCAATTAAATGGGTCATACTGAAGTGATTTAAAATGTGGCGCTATTGTAAGATTCCAGTTTGTGAAATTTCTTGGTCAACTGTAAGTGTTCTTATTGTGAAATGTAAGGGTCTAGGAGTAACAACAATTCAACCACAAAGTAGAAGACCATGTGAACTCAATAGGGCTACTGAACACTGAAAAACCAATCCTCTTATTGCATCACTCCCCAAACTCCAAACCGCTTCTGGTAGCAAAATCAGCACAAGAATGTCACGAGCTTCATGATTCGACTGAGAAGCTGCACACAAGCCTACAATCATGATGTGCAATGCCCAAGCGTCAGCTGGAGTGGCGTAAATTATGCCACCACTGGGCTCCAGAGCTGTGAATCTGGAGTGTTCTGGAGTGGTGTAAAGCAGGCAACCTTGTTTTGGAGTGACTTGAGCAATGTAAAACACTGATTCTGAAGTAGTGGAAACGTGTTCTTAGGTGTGATCACACTATCTGGCAATCTGACTCACTTTAGCAGAAAGCAGGAGAACGTAGCATACCAGAATGCATAGGGAGTAAAGTTTGGTAGAGGAGGTATAATGGTCTCGGCTGTTTTTCTGTCTTTCAGCCTCTTTCAACACATAAAAAACTAAAACATTCAGAATACATTCAGAATGGTTCTTGGGGAAACAGGGAAAAAACTCTTATAGTAATTTTTTTAAATTCACAGTTTCTGTCTGTTATTGGTCGGCCATTTTCTTCACGCCTTTCTTCTGTTAATGTGTTTCATGAAAAATGACCTTTTTTCGATGTTCAAAGTTCTGCGCTTATCACCTACTTCAGGACACTTGTTTCTTCCACAACCCAGTACATCAATGCTAAACATTTCACTCAGAAACATGTCTAGTGTTTACCTGTAAAAAAAAAAAAAAAAGTTTGAGTTCCTGTTTTTAAGTCTATCTAAAGAGCATTTTGGTTAAATTCTATTCGCTGATTTTAGAATCACAGATTAAGCACAGGTTTCCCAGACCCAGGTTAAGCCATTCTAGTTTATCCTAGAAAAAAAATGGGAATCTCTTCTCTGAAGGCCAGTATTAATAAGGCTTCATGATGTAAATTGAAGTAAATTAATCATTACATAAACATCAGTTGTCGTAAAGGTTGCTTTTAGTCAGTGTTTTAATTTCACCTTAGAAAATGATGCTTGTAAGAAAAAAGCCTTTTAAAGTTACTCACCCACTCACTTTCTGTAACCACTCACTAGGGTCGTGGGTACCTGGAGTGTTTTTCTGGGTCAATGGGCGCGAGACAGGCTCACCCTGGGTGGGGCACCAGGCCACCGCAGGACGAGCCTTTAGAAGTGTGTAGATTTATGTCAGTTCTCATGATAAGTTCATGTATGTTATGTGTCATTTAGCCTCATGAATATTGGCCTTCAGTAAAGTGGCCAGTTTCTTGTGATGATTCGTATTTAGTCCAAGAATAGGTTTAATCCCCGTCTAGGAAACTGGATATGCAAGCATTCCCCTAAAAATGTAACGCTTTTGTGGATTTACGTTCTGTTACATGTCAATCATTTGCTTGTATGTGAGTGTGTGTGTGTGTGTGTGTGTGTGTGTGTGTGTGTGTGTATGTGTAAAGCTAAAATAACCTATCATGTAGTAACCTGATCACCCCATTTCTGCATGGCCCATGCCATTCCTCTCCCAAAAATAAACCCATGCTCACCCTACTAATTCTTTACAGGGTATACACACACCAGACCTCACAGCATACTGACACACACACCAATCCTAAGCAACATTTCTATTATATACCACAGCAGAGTGGTCAGAGAGAGTGAGGTCATAACTAAGGGACCCCCGTCCAAGACCAGGACTACTCACAAACAGCTACTCTGCAGGCCTGACTGCATAGTCAGATTATCTGATCACATTTATAACAATAACCTGTTGCTCAAAACCTATAAAGTTATTTATTTTTTAAACTGAAGCAGGACTACATTCATCTGGTGAGTGAGAAACTATTCACTGATTCTAAATACACCCTCTTTGTCTAACATGCTTGCTAACAAAATTTACAGTGCATTGTTATTGGAAATATTGCAGTGCACTGTTGCAATTACTAAGTTCATAAATACCAGTACTGTGGTTAAATCCTCACAGCTCTCTTGCTGGGAAGTCATTTGTATTATTTATCGATTATGAAACACAAGACAAACTTCATTTGTTTCCTTTCCAATCTGGATCCTTCTAAACTGCATTTATTTGTACAGCATTTACTGCAACTGTAACTAAATAAACGCACTAAGTATGCATTTGTATTCTTAATTTTTTAAGAATACGGTCAATCAAATGGAAAAGTGAACTAATCTTTGCAAAGCTTTGCTATTTAAACTGTCCATTGATTATTGAATTATATGTGGACAACAGTGATTCTCAAACCAGAGCTCAGGGACCTCCAGACTTGAGTGAGATTTGTGTTTTTGAAATTTGCTTTCTCGAAAATAAGGGTGCCAGAAAGAGTTCTTTGCAGAATGCCACAGAAGGGCCATTTTCCTTCTTTAGGCGACCTTCCAATGTATTATTTTAAAAAGAACCAGTTTTATAAATGAGATATGAGTGTTAAGAACCTTTATGGGTTCTTAGAAGACTCCCTAAATTTCCCTAAAAAAGTTCTTCATACCTTTAAAAGGTTCTTCTCATGCACATATCTAAAATGGGTCCTCAATGCCATTGCTCAATTAACCCTTTGTGGTGCCAGAGGAATTTCTTCAGAATGTGTTCTGATGCACTTCAGTCACCATGATGTCTGATGAATACCTGGTGGAGTGCAACATAGATGATGACGATGAGGAGGAGAAGGAGGAGGATGTGATGAAGATCCAGCCATCTCTAACTCCACCACCACAGTTTTCCTCCAGCTCTCAAGCCTCCCTCACTTATGTCGAAACCAGGGACCCTTATGGAGTCAACAGCCACTTAAAGGTGAGAATGAGGGACTAAGGAGTTTGAATAATCTTACTGTACAATCTCACTGATTAATGAGAAAAGAGAGCATGGTGATGCCACAATGCATCTTTTTTGTGTAAGTGATGAAAAAAAAAGTAAATTCATCTCTTTCAATAGAGAGAGGAGGTTCATTATATTATATACTATATGGACAAAAGTATTGGGACACAGACTCAGGGTTTACTTCCAGTGAAGGGCAATCTTAATGCTTCAGCAGACCAAGACATTTTGGACAACACCATGCTTCCAACTTTGTG
>JBBJLS010000134.1:22106912-22119162 GCA_037577275.1 Bryconaethiops microstoma | reverse complement strand
GTCGGGTCGGTACACAGTTAGTGATCCGATTCCACTACGGTTCTACTGCACATTATGGCAAGAACCACTTAACTAAGAAAAAACAAACAACAGTCCAGCATTACCTTATTACAAAACATAGTCTGGTTTGTTTAACTCTTTTTTTGGTTCAATGCATAATTCCACGTGTTCCTTTATCATTTTGTTTGTTATCAATATTAATCTACAATGTAGAAAAGAATAAAAACTGAGAAAAAACATTGAATGAGAAGGTGTGTCCAAACTTTTGACTGGTAGTGTAAGTGTTTAGTCTCGGAAGAAGCATGCCTACTGGCTCACTGACAGACTAATGAATTTTACTGAATTTCATTTACTTTTACCAGTTGTTTTTCTCCTTTTCCTTCAGCATCTAGGTTCAAATGAGTGTACCTTTTTAAGGTGGCAGCACTGTTTTGCTGGTGCATTTTGCTCATTCCAGCAAGTCACTTCTGAACAACTAGACTCCATGTCTCATGAACAAAAAGTACAGCGATATTTTATTTTTCTCATATTGCCCAGCCCTAAAGGCATTATGCCTTGCTTCCTTGATAACTGCTTTCAGAATCTGACTCTGTAATCAGATTATGGAAATAAACTCGGGGCTGGGAGTCGGGGAGGTTGGTGGTACGGTGAGAAAGTCCAGTTCAGTGCTGTGTGTTCAGACGGGCCTATTTTTAGGCCGTGATGCTTCGAGACAGATGAAGGAAGGGGCGTAAAGAGTGTAAAAAAGAAGGAAAAAAACACACAGTTCCCATGGATCGTCTCATATGCCTCTTGTTTTTCTTCGAGATGCACGAAGCATAGACTATAAGCCCCTTAAATCCCCTGAAGGACTCTTTAAAGGAATACTCCAGCTTTTTTCAACCTAATTTCTACGTTCTGCCTTGCAGTGTACAGTTAATCAAGGCCGGATAATAATTTTGACACGTTACTATAATCGAAGCCAATGGGAAGATGCTTCATGGCTTCTAATACATACGTATTTTTATTTGGTTTTCTCTTTTTTCTAAGCAAGGAGAAATTTGCGTGCTAATACAACTATGCTACAGATGCAGCAGAGATTAGGTTGAAAAAGGCTTGAGTTTTCTTTCAATATGAAACACGCTGACTTTAAATGGACAAATAACATTTAGCTTTAGTCAATCCTCGCATAGTTTATTCATTCGTGCCCTCATGTCATCATCCTCTGCTATTGATCTACCAGACTGATCTATCGATCTATCCGTTCGATCTATTGATCTACCTGCGTCTCCTCATAATTACTCATATATGGGACGTTCAAGGGATACTGATGATTTTCAACCTAATCTCTATGTGCCTCATATGTAGGATGTGGTTCATTGCTATTGAAAATCATTGCAGTGTGTTTGATTATACTAAGTAAAAGTACTTAAAAACAACTGAGAATAGGCTACTATTATAAATGTGTTTGGAGCTCAAATATGTTTTTTCTCCCAAGGCACATTGACTTCATGCATTTTCTCAGTCTTCGCTCCCCAATGGTGGAACGAACTCCCTCTTCCGATCAGATCTGCGGAGACCCTCGCTGTTTTCAAGCTTCGTCTGAAGACCCACCTCTTCAAGGAGCATCTTGGTGACTAACTATGCCTCTTGTTTCTGCTCATTTATCCCTTCTTTGCCCCCCCACACTAAAAAAAAAAAGATCTTCATGCCTTTCCTTACTTTGCCTTAACTTCTGACTTTTCTTTGACATGAGTTGTTTAGGTGTAACTTAGCCTTCAGTATCTTGGTTGAATAGCGGACATTGATTTAAGTTTAGCTTTACAGGTATGAAGAACAGATGTGAACTATGTCGCTGTGGATAAGAGCGTCAGCTAAATGCTGTAAATGTAAATGTAAATGTATTTAATTGTGCCTTCATAAGTCTTTCAGGGCCACTAATGATGTAGAGAGCCTCATTTACATGGAATAAATGATTGGTACATTGCATTAAGCATTCACATCATGAAAACGACCCAAAAAAACACATTGAGGCTTCAAAAGACTGCTTGACTTGTCCTTTGATATTGTAGTGAGCCCAAAGAAAAGGTCAAGCATGTTCCATATCGGACTCATATTTTTAGTTATTTTCATTGAAAGGCTGGGAAAAGGCCACTGGCTGATATTTCCGAAGATTGAAAAGGTTTCCATTTATAACAGATGATCTGGTCTTCTCTTAGCGCGGCCATGGGGCTTATTTGGAGAGGCAGAAAAATCTGTTTTGACTCTACAATTTCTCAATCATGGCTTCAATCAAACGTCCTATTTCTCAGCATTGTGAAAGATCTGATAGGAAGTCCATGAAATGAGATTTGGCTCTCGGACTCGGCACGTAAAGCCAACCTAGGAGCACAAGAGAAAGAACCACACATGAAGCAGAATGCTCTGCAGAATTGTTTTATTGTAATAGAACTGAATTTCTATGCACAACATAGCAAAAGCACTAATCACCAGCCACTACACCTGAACAATATACACTTCTTTGCCTGTGACTACTTTTGACCTACTTACTAAGCATGGTGTTGACTTTTTAAGGCAAGGTGATGAACTTCTGCACATTTTAGGATCATCTACACGCCACAAAGATAAAAAGACTGCCTTTATAGTCTCGTACAGGACTGTGCAAAAGTCTTGGGCACCTATGCAAGTAGTTTAAAACCTTTTATCTCAGCGTTGAGGGTCTTTCTGCAGCAAGAACATAGGTTACCATCATAATAAATGTAAACAAACTGTTTTTGGTTTCTAAAAAGTAGTTGATATTTTGCAAGCAGCTTAGAAGTACACAGGTTTGGTTCCAGATTTCTCTTCTATGTCTCCAGCCAGTGTGTGGCTTTGTGAAATTCCACCAATACAACTGATGTAATCTAATGTAGTGTTGATCGAGCCAAACCAGGTATTTGATGGTAACTACAATTGAATACTGGGCTTCCAGGAAGAGAGGTCTGGAAATGGTTAAGTGAACATACATAAAATTACTATTGTATTAATGTTATCTGTATTTATTCTAATATTATTATATATTTAAATCATATAATTTCTCAGGTGTCTAAGACTTTTGCATATTTTAGACATTCCTCCGTATCCTAAGCAGCGCTCTGAAAGATGGCAGTGAGCTTTACTGAGTGTGGCATGTTGCTGAAATCTTGGAGCAAAGTCTTTTTAATGGTATTTCTAACAAGTTCTAGTTCCTATTCATAAATATCCTCAACAGAGAAGCCAAAGAAGTCTGCTATCAGATGAAGCGTGTACTGATGGTTGTAATAAGCCATGATCTTGCATTCTCAAACAAGGAACAGCATAGTACAATATAGGCGCGAGAGCTCAGCAGGGATTGTTTGTATGATCCAGAGGGGTGATGTGTGTATCAGGTGTTCCCACCTTACACCTACACTTGTTGGTCAGTTCATCAGAAACACCATGTAGGTTTACAGTTACTGACTGTTGCCTGCGGCACAATTTATCAGCTCTCCTTTTTTACCCCATCCATCAATGGAAAGTGACTACCACTGGACCACAACTCCCCAGAAATGACACAATATGGACAAAAGTATTGGGACATGTCTATTTTTCAGGGTTTGGACTAGGCCTCTTACTTCCAGTAAAGGACAATCTTCAGCAGACCAAGACATTTTGGACAACACCATGCATCCAACAGTTTTTGGAAGATCCTTTTCTATTCCATCATGCCTGTGTCCCAGTGCACAAAGCAGCTCCATAAAGACGTGGCTGGATGAGTTCAGTGTGGAAGAACTTGACTGGCCTGACCTCAACCCCATCCAACACCTCTGGGATGAATTGGAGCGGAGATTGCGAGCAAGACCTTCTCGTCCAACATCAGTGCCTGACCATATTAATGCTCTACAGAATGAATAGATGTTAAAAGTCTATGTATTTGAATACAATGTCATTAAAGTCCCTGCTGGTGTAATGGTTAGGCATTCCAATACTTTGTCCATATAGTGTAACCATCACTGTTCCAAGAAGTTCTGTAACAATGCCCAGTTCTGACTGACCAGCTGCTTAATATTGTTCAGAGACTCTTATGCCACTAAAACAGTTCTGATTTGGGGAGGTGTGGAATCCACAAGATCTCTGAAGGTTCGCTGTGGTTTCTGGGACGAAGGCATTAGCAGCAGATCCTTAAAGTCCTGTAAGTTTTGATCAGAGCAATATGATTAGCTTGCCACTGCCATGAAGTTTGTCTGAAACAGTGTTTAGGTAGGTAGTATGTGTCAAAGTAACATCCACATGAATGCAGAATTGGTTTCATTGGAAGTTTTTGGAGGCAGTCCACATTGCCTCCTGGGAACACCCCATCTGGGAACCCAGTTATCTCGTCGTCACAATCTGCCTCTTGTCACAGTCCCCTCATTTCTACCTTCAGTACAAGCTCAAATTCACCTTTAAAAACTGTTCACTTGCTGGTAAATATATCTCCCTTGACAAGTGCCACCGTAATGAAAAACCTATGTTATTCCCTTCACCTGTTATGTTATGACTCACCATATGTATATTAGTCAATAGTAAATATTAGCAAAATCTTTGAACACAGCTGACCTTGTTTTTTTTACCACAGTAAAAAACAAGTTCTGTCCCTGAAGTACTAGCACCCTGCATACTGTGGTGGTGTAACTCACACCTGATTCAACATTTGTTGGGCTGAAGCAGGGAGTGCACTAAAATGTGCAAGGCAGGGGTGTGAAAGGAACAACATTAGAAAATGTTGATTTTCTTTCAGGCCATTAGTGAGATCAACTGAGATTTTAAGCTTTCTCTCAACAGCTGATCTCTTTATGCTCCCTTTATCATTCACGACACTGTAGGTGGAGTTCAGTGACGTTTTGGCCGAGCCTGCAGCCACCCACAGTTATGACCGTGTCTGGGTCTACAGTGGCATTGGGTTCGAGTCGGCGCGGATCTGGAGTTACCGTTGTCTGACCGCAGTGTGCGCCATCCCTGTTTCTTGCCTCTCAGGCTGTCTTTTCGCACTGCTGGCCTGCTTTCACATCTGGTAAGGTCACCGTTCAGCATGCGCACACATCACTATCCCACATCCTGCACTGTCTCATGCTTTTGCAAATGCACCTGAACCACAATGCATCAGTACCAGTAGAGTGATAGAGTAAAATAGAGTGATTTTTTTCACCAAATAAAGCAGGTCATGTGACATGATTGGCTTACTAAGTATTATACTGAAATTACCTTTACTTAAAACAGTGTTATTCTAAACATACACACACACACACACACACACACATTATGTTAAAAAATCATCAGTCCTGGCAACATTCTCACCCCCTTGCTCTTTCCTTAGGTGTGTGATGCCCTGTATCCAGGTGTGCCACACGTGTCTGCCCTGTGTGAGGTCGCTGTGGATGAGTCTGGTGAACATCTTCATCGTGCCACTCTGTGAATCTGCTGCCCGGTGCTGTGGTGGCGTATACGTATTACTCTCCGAAGAGTGAGAGAACTAAGTGAAAGAATGCACACAAAGCTATCACCACTTTTTTTCTCACATAATTATTGGTGAATGTTTAAAAAAATATATCTACTTACAAGCTTGGTTTGCCAGCAAGGATTTAGCCTAGTATTAGAGAAATTCCATTGAGAATGTTATACAGCCAAGGACTAGGTTTAATCCTTGTCTGGTAAACCCACCCTTAGGGTTTAGGGGCTGATTTGAACCACTGAACAAATCTGTGTTTTTCAGGAGAGCAGTGTACGAGGCTTGTAGCAGTAAGAATGTGGAAACTCACTATTTTCTAACTACCTCTCTGTGTTCGGCATGACTGACAAACTCTACCACTTTTTTTTAATTTAAAAAAAATGTATTTTTAATTTCAATGGTCTAGACCTGTTTGTTTGAAAACTGTTTATTAAACTCTAATGAAATTAATCATTGTTTGGTGTGCAGTTGGTTGCTCAGCCTGGGAACGAACCTGTGCTTTAAGTGCCAATTAAACAGCACCTATTTATTTTATTTTGAGTCCCAGTGCTCTACATCACTGGGTGGCGTAGTCGGTTTTTAAGGAGTTTAATAGTAGTTTTATTAATTGTAGCCAGACCCTCGTCACATATACCCACAGTGACTGTGTTCAGATTACAAGCATAATGCAGCTCGATGTCAAGTTAAATGGATTAAACACATACATTTTTACTTTCATCCGAACATCCCCCTGCATTGGTCAGATCAAGCTTTTGACTCTGACTGATTTTTGTCTAAGGAATTTTGGGTAATATGTCAATACTGAGGCTGCATTGTTGCTATCCTGAAAGAGTGCTATTTATTACTATGTGCATAATACTTGAAGTACTTTTTTGAACAATTTCCTGTCATTTGTGCTGAAAATCTTGCTATAAAATGTTTTTGGCCTTCTCATGGCATTTTCAAGATGCCTTTAATCGTTGCCAAGCAAACATACACCCTAACATATTGTGAATCGAGTTTTTTCCAGGCTAAATAAGTAATATTTAACTATTTATTCCACTGTTGCTGTTAGAGTGATTTGATAGTGTGTGATCTCAGGATGGAACAGTGTCATGTCATCCATCCAGTGGTTAGTGAACGAGGTCACTTCCACAACATGAAACTGAACTTTCATGCTGTACTGCATGTGTCCTGTGGAGGCTCCCTCTATAAATGACAGGTGACCAAAAATAAGCACATTTTCTGGCACAGTTCTGTCTTTCAGCAGTGTGTACTGGAAGACGAATGTCAGTCAGTGCACTCAAAGCTGCTGCCCTCCAGTGGTCTGGCTGTATGAAATGACCCGTTGATCTGACTAGAGGAAAATGATGACTCATTGAACCTACTTTCTGAGATTTCCGAGATTGAACAGATAACAAACTTTTCCTCCACGTAGGAGGGAAATATAGCAATCAACCACTAACACAGCAGATCTTTGAGACTTGAGGATCCTCACCCCCAGTGTAGAGCTTCTCCATACTCCGTGAAATGTAAATGAAGGAGAAGACATGCTAATATATTCATGGACCACAAGAAAAAAGAACTGCATGCTTCAGTACATAGACTACCAAACATGTTGTACACATTTTATGTGTTTTCTTGCTCTATTTGTGTTGGGATCAGGAAAGTGCTGAACAGAGCAGGTGGTACTACAGGATCAGGGATGGGAACCCCTGCTCTTGTGAATGGGGTCAAGACTTTATGTTATTAGTGACAGAAACCAATTTCCAATCAGGCTAAGCAGCCAAACCAAACTGAAAGCACAACAACATGTGGACCTAAGACATAGGACAGGGCCACAACATAGACATTATGTTGATGTCCCCTATTTTAATATGTAAGTTTCCAGGCCAGGTCCTGGAGACCCCCTGCTCTGTACAGTTTAGTGTTTTCCCAACACACTTGATACAACAACTTATCAAAAAGTGTGTTAGAGCATGGAAACACGAAAATATATGCACGGTAGGGTGGCTCCAGTGCTAGAAACATATGCTGTAGTATGACAATTTGCAGCAATGTGTTTTTCAAACTGTCGCTACTCCAAGATTCCTACTGGTGAGAGAGAAAAGGCATCAAACTGCAGGCTGCCTCTGCATGCATATCAAGGAAGAAGTGTTCTCTACCCAACTCACCAAACTGACGTAGACAGCCCACGCTCTTGAAACCTCTCTAGATCGACCTCTCTGAATGCGTCAAGAATAGTCTTCCTGTTAAGAAACTCATCCACCTACTGAATGCATGTTAACACTATGTAATGATCCTCACACATACAGAGGTTTTATGTTTGTCCTGCTGTAACACAACTGGACTATTTACTGGTAATGTATACGATTTTTCTGGTGTGAACAGGAGAACCCAAAGCAGTGCCGATTTGAGAATCATCCAAAAATGCTAAATTAGTCCCAGGGATCCCACAGACTGTTCAAATCTGACTGATTTGCTCTGGGTAAGTGGGAAACCAAGAGCGTGCATGTTAGGGGTTTTGCAGGAGTGACTTGGAGAACCCCAGCAGTTGTCTAACCTGTTGACTTGAAGGAAATGGACCCCACGTGCCGCTCAGAATCAGGGGCGTTTCTTGGCATAACCAAACCAGGCTTTGCCCTGTTTTGCATAAAACATGTTGTTGTGTAGATAGACGTAGTTTTGTCTAATCTTTCAATTGATTAACAGAAAACGGATGGATGTTTTTTCCCCCCACTTGTAGTGTTTATAGGAGCAGTAGAGACCCAAATGGAAATACAAAAGGATGCAAAAAGTGAGTTTTGCATAATATGTCCCATTTAATATGGAGTTGGTCCCCCTTTGCAACAGCTTGTGTCTTCTTGGAAGGCTTTCCACAAGATTTTGGGGTCTTTCCGTGCTCATTCAATCATTTTGTAGAGCATTTATGAGGTCAGGCACTGATGTTGGACGAGAAGGCTTCTGTTCCAGTTCTTCCCAAAGGTGTTGGATGGGGTTGAGGTCAGGGCTCTGTGCAAGCCAGTCAAGTTCTTCCATCCACGTCTTTATGGAGCTTGCATTTGTGCACTGGGACACAGTCATGATGCAATAGAAAAGGGCCTTCCTCATAAACACTGTGTCCACAAAGTTTGAAGCATGGCATTGTGCAGGTTTCTTGGTGTGCTGAAATATTAAGATTGCCCTTCACTTGAAGAAAGGGGCCTAGCCCAAACCCTGAATTGATTGGGGTGTCCCAGTACTTTTGTCCCGACAGTGCAGGCAGTGTGCTCCTGTGTGATTGGTTCTGCAGTCTGCAGTCAACTTGGTTATGAAGTGCGGAAGGGACGCGGGGGGAATTCCTGAGCAAGCCCTCCTCATTGACACTGATGGGTTTGAGTGCTATCTTTACGTGCCAGGTTTACTGTTAATCGTCATTATTTTCCCTGAAAACAGCGGAAAAGCTGTTGGATGCTTGTTCATCGTTTTTAAGGCTCCTCAACAAGTCTTCCGGACTCAGTGGCGTTAAGTTAGCTCTCAGCTAACCAAGTCAGAAAGTGCTTTCTTGGAAACACATAAAAGACAGCGAGGTAATGTCATTCTCATGCTGTTGTAGACTTGTATTAAGTGTTTCGTGTCACTGTGGAAAGGTGTCTGTGTGTTGTTATTTCTTGTTTACCTGTTTTGTTTACATCCTTTACCTAGATACTAGCCAACGTGCTAGGTGGCTAGCTGGCTAAGTAAGGCTAAAAGCCTCATTTAGATGGTATAAACTTAAAAAAACATACGTGAGAGAAATGTCTCCTTAGTTTAAACAACAAAAATCTTGCTTATACGTTTGTCTTGACGTATTTGGGAGCCTACATTTGTCTAATTCCTTTCTGGAGCAGCCTTGTCCGGAGGCTAGCTAAGTGTCAGTGTCAAAACACAGCTGCTGTGTTTACAGAACTACAATGAAAGTGTAAACATATTATTTTGGCTCTAATTCATATTTAAGGTGTGAAAGGTCTGATACTTTAATTACATTTTACACATAGCAATGTATCAGTAACCCATTTAGGAAATGAAAAATATTGGATTCGTTGTTGGTTATTAAGGTGTGGACCTTGAAATGTTATGGTCTGTGTGTCTTTCTGTTTAGAGCTCATTTATGGACGTTGAAATGTTTTTCTGTTCTCTTTAGAGGTCATGGTTCAGCCTCAGCCTCACGGAGGCAGCACGTTACAGTGGGAGATGACAGGAGAAGAGGCTCTAGGTGCTGGCAGCCAAGGGTCACTTATGGCAAGTTCCCAAGGATCTCTGAGGGTTCCACCTGAATTAGCTGGAAATGAGGCGGTCCACAGACTTCTGGCAGATAACCACCAGTTAAGAGGTATGGTAATCCACACTCTAGGCATATTTTATGACTTTCATGCTTTTTGGCCAAGTGTGTGAAGTTCTGACCGTCCCACAGAGGCCCTGAAGAGGAGCAACGATGCCCTGAAGGACAGGTGCAAGGAGATGGAAGGATGGCAGTGTAGGTCTAGGGAGGAGAGAGAATTTCTCAGCTGCAAGTTTCGTGAGGCACGGGCTTTAGTGGAGCGACTGGCACAGGAGAATCAGAGTTTGCTGGGCAAGCTCAACCATAGTTCCAACCACACAGCAGCCCAAAGCCCTGGCAACTCTTTCTCTGCCGGAAGTCAAGATAAGAACCTGGAGGGCTACAGTGCTAAAAGTAATGGACTGACCAACTCTGCCGAGGTATGTTTACAGGGACAGTCTCAAAGAAACTCTTCGTATTTTGTTATTCAAATGGTTTTTCAAAACATGATTTCTGTGTAGTTTAGTTACTGAGATATACATTTTATAGAGAAACTTACAAACGACTTTCTTTACAGTGGTGGTACAGTTGTTGTTTACAAATATAGCTGTTTTATTCGTTAGCCAAAACCACAAGTGATATTTTTTTTATATTTAATGATAGTAAAATAGTTTAAAATCTTTTTGTCTTTTTTTTTGTTTTTTTTGTTTTGCCTCACCGTGGCTCATGTGTACTCGGTCGTATTCATAATTGTTTTGTGTAAGCTTTCCGTTAGCTTTAAGAGGCATTAAAGGCTTTCTGTGTCTTGTTTTCATCACCACTGCTATGAAAAAGTCTGATTTCAAACCATTCTGTTTGACTTTATTATCTTGTTGATGTAATATTAAATTTTTAAGAGTTTTAAATTCTAATTCTAATTTAAGCTCTGTGACCTATGACTTTTCCATCAAACCTGTTTGCCTGATCTTCAGGTTTTGGAAGAAGCTGACCACAAGGATGTTGCACAGGAAGACGCTGACAGACAGGCAATGCATCGAAGCCTGGTAGTGCACATGATTTTTACTATACGCTATGAAGTCTCTGTTCCTTTTAACAGCCATCCATGTGTGTCTTTGTGTTTTTGTGTGTATGTGTTTAGGCATCTAGTGAGAATAGCTCCATCAGTAGTTTTTCTCCCAGTTTGCATGACAGCCTGCCCTACAGTGAAGGGCTGTGCTGGGAGGAGGGAGAGGGCAGGGCCTGTCAGGTGAGCCCCTCACCACCCTCCCAACTTCTTTATCCCAAGCATCTGTTTCTATAATTTCAGAAAAAATCTCCTGCTCCTTATTTCATTTTAGGCTGCTACATGTGTCTCTTTTTTCTGCTGATTTTTGCTGGGTGTCTTTGCAGTATTGCTGGTTCCAATCTTGGAGAATAACCCATTGGAAATTAAGGCTTAAGGATATCTTTAAAAATAAGCTTAAGGTTGTTCCTATAAGGTATAACCCAGTGTTTTTTAACCTAACCTCTATCTGCCCATCTGTATCATCTTTACAAAAGCAGAAAATCCATTAGCATGGAATTCATTTATAACGAAGAATAATAATATTATAATAGTTTAATTTTAAAATTTTTTTATTAGGAGTGCGACAATGCACTCAGCCCACAATTCGATTCACAATTCAATATTCTCACAATATCCAAAACAAAATTTGAATGTAAAATGACTGTGTTTAGTTGTGACTGTATTCAGGAGGCAGATGGAATGTGGTGTATGATGTGGACTTGGTCGAGTGAGTTGCTGGTTTGTTGTCTGGTGTCCAGATAGTACAGTTCCATTAACTAGCAATTAGTGGAATGCCTGTTCTCTAGGATCCACACTGTCACAATGCTCTGCATTTTTTTTTCATTTGTGATATAACAAGGGATTAAATTTCACACCTTAAGAGATGAGTTTTTTTTTGGAGGGTGCTCTATGTAAGGAACGTGGTGGTATGCTTGAATGTGGAGTCGATCTGGTGCCTCGTTTACATGTTAAATAGGCCACATTCATGTGCTGATTAGTACATCAAGACAGTCAAAATAATGTTTTGCAAAGTAAACTTTTAAATAACAAAATGTGGAAAAGTGGACTAAACAGTATTAACTCACTTCGAGCCATGTATTCTAACTGTGACGTGTGTGAACTTTCAGTTTTAACTTTAGTGTGCAGTGACAGAAGCAGTACTAAAACACCACTGACACTCTGTATCACTCACGCTACTTCTATGACTGTTCGTCCCTGATAATAGGAGATCTGAAACTTTTTTCAGCCCTGGACCACTGTCCAAAAAAATTAAAAAAAATAAATCCCTGCATGTTTCAGCTCTTTCAAGTGTTAGTCACAGCAAATATGAAAGTGAAAAAAGTGAAAGTGACCATTCTGTCATACTAGAACACACCACAGCACACAGTGTGAACAGCACGTTTAACCCTCTGCATTTAACCCATTCACCAAGTGAAGCAGGGGGCAGCCAGGAACACGGCGCCCGGGGAGCAGTGTGTGGGGA
>JBBJLS010000134.1:22089125-22106812 GCA_037577275.1 Bryconaethiops microstoma | reverse complement strand
AGCAGTCTTGGGAATCGAACCCACGACTTCTTGATCGCAGGGCGAACGCCCTAACCACTAGGCCACCATCTGCCCCAGCTGCCCTAGCTGTTTTAAGTAATTGGGTGGTTATCTAGATAGAATAAGAATTTTGTTAGGGATGGGCAGTGTGGTGATATTTTATTATTCATGTAATAAACTGTCACAACATGGTTTCCTGAGCAGATTGTGAATATTATCTATGCTGAATATTGTAATTGCTATTCCAAATCAGCACAATTAGTCACATTTAATTGAATTGAGTGACATGCAAATTGCAAAGTTAGAGAAAAATCATCCTGTAGTTTTGGGGGTTTTATTATTGTGGCACTGCAATGCCTGTATGATATCCGTAATGCTATACTTATATTTATTTTGTCCACCCTTAATTCAAGTGTAAGTCAATGAGTGTAGTAAATTGGCTTATGCCAAATTTCAAAGATAATTTAACAATAACAAAGTAAATTGGGAACCCCTACAGACTCCACTTTGAGAACCATGGCCATGGCCATTTAAGTTTTCTGGTAAATATTATAAATAATTTTTGAAGCTTAAGTTCTGAAAGTTGAATGTGCCAGACATCCAGTTCACAAGCTCTGTGTATTATAATGCAAGACAACAGCTTTTATTCTCAGTTCAGATGTAATTAAGAGCTGGATAGCAATTTGTAGTTACATTGTTTATATAGTGTTGTATGGTCTGTTTGGTTACTGTTTGGTTTATGGCTCCAGTCCATATGTAGAGGTGAGATTTTGGAAGAGATGTTTTTTTTTTTTTTTGGATGAAATTTGATCATATTCCAATAGTGAAATGCAGATTCTTTGTAACTAGGGTTGTTGATTAAACTGAGAACTTTCAGTGCTCAAGAGCCTAACAGAGTTGGCTAACAGACTAACAGAGGATCCAGCTTTCACTATTTTTCTGAGACTTTCTTTTTTTTTTGTCCCATAAATGTTCTTGATCCATCATTAATGTTTCAAACGTTTATTCACTGAATCCAGTTACTACCCAAGGACCTTTTAAACAAGCATATTTTGAGGCATGGAGTTTTCCTGTCTTTGGAAGTACATAGAAACGCCTCAAAATGATTATCCATTGAGCATATGCTACTGTTATGACAGATAGAGAGTAGACTGAAAAACACTAGGCCATTTTTATCCGGCTTCAGTGTTATCCTGAACAAGTTTTGGAAGACAAGGATTGGAACAGAGCTCTGCAGACAGTAAACCTCCAGGACCACCGCTTTCCCGCCGCCTTGTTAGTCACCTTAGTAATCACCTGGGAAGATCTGTATGTCTGTAACATGGTTATTATGGCCTGGGTGCACTTTAGGTTTGCTGTAACACTGAACGCCTGATTTTTGACTGCACTTGCAAGCTTTGCAAGTGGCTCAAGGTTAAAGATGTGTCCTCAAGTTAAGACTAAATATTTATTGTGATTGTAATTGATATCTGTAATGGAGGCGCTGAAGAACAGAGTAAATCACAGTCAACCTTGGGTGTTGAAAACACTGAATGCCCTTTTTTCTCAAGTATAAGGAACATGAGGCTGTTTTTGACTGCTTGTGTTTGTGTTGTGCAGCCTAGCGAAGGTTCTAATGAGTTCCTGAGGCTTCTCAAAAGTCATAAAGAGAAGATGGAGGAAGCGATGAGAGAGCTGAAAAGGAAGAATGAGGAACTGGAAAAGGAGAAAATGGAGAGTGAAAAAGAAAAAGAAGGTCTCCTGACAACTGTGGAACAGCTCCGCGTCAAACTCACTCAGTTCACGCAGGTAGTCGTCTTGATTACATACATTAGGTTAAAACAGCCACAAACAATTTGACCTCATCCATTGATATGTTTACTCTAGACTTTGATCTTTCGCTCTGTAGTTTTATTGTCTATATATCTGTTGCTTCAGTACGAATCACTGTTACAGTGCTGGCCTTTACAGTACTGCTTTTGCTGAAGAATGGAACGTACTGAGCAGCTCAGTGACTTTAAACATCCGTGTTATCAAATTCCTTGTAGGTGTTCGCTCACATACTTGGCCAACAAATGTGATTCTGAGTCTGATTCTGTTATAGCATTTCACTATTGCCACATGACAGTTTGTGAAAGTTCTGCTCTGCTAGATCTTTCCTGGTCAACTTTAAGTGCTGTTATTGTGAAATGGATACATCTAGGACAACATCAGCTCAGCCGTGAAGTGCTCGACCACACAGACTTTCAGAGCAGGGTCACCAGATGCTGAAGCATGCGGTGCATTAAAATAATCTATTCTCTCTTGCATCACTCACAAACTGCCTCTGAAAGTAACATCAGAACAAGAACTGTGTGTCAGTAGCTTCATGAAATGTGGCTGCTACACACAAGTATAAGATCACTATGCACAATGCCAAGTGGTAAAGTGGTGCAATGCCTGCCACTACTGGATTCATCAACAGTAGAAACGTTATCTCATGTGTATAATTGTCAAACAGGGGTGTCAACAAAGGGCTACATCGGCCCTTTGTTTACACTCCTGTTTGACAATTATATGCTGCCAACTTTTTGGTAACAGTTTGGGGAAGACCCTTTTCTGTTGCAGTATGACTGTGTCCCTATGTACCTAACAAGGTCTGTGAAGACTGGACAGGTTGCCTGCACATATCTCTGACTTTAACCCACCTGAACACGTAAATTGAGATCTCAATAACTTGAGGTGTCAGCCAGGCCTTTAATGCATTTTAATGCATTCCAACATCAATGTCTGAAGGGGAACAAATTCCTACAGACACACTAACACACTTATTAAGCCTTCTCATTGGAGTGAAGACTTATATAGGTTTATATAGATGTGTATGTCATCTTCAAGCTTGGGAGTGTGCTTTTAAAAGCTGTTTTTTGGGGGCAGGGTTTGCTTCATGCATGTCAAAATGTGTGTTTGTGTTTTTTGTAGCAGAGTGGTGTTGTAACAGAGGAGACTGTTCCAAACACAAATGCTTTTACAGTCTCTCCAGAAAGGTATTGTCCGATCTATATCTTTTTTTACCTTTGCTCTATACGCTTAGCAGAACATTCAGGACTTGCTGTAATAACTAATTGTAGAACTTGCTGTAATAAAATAACTGTACTAACGGCATTTGTGGGCTTTTTTACAGTCTCCTTTCTTCACTCTAGTTTACTGTTAACGTAGGATATCTTTACTGCTGACTGTGATTAATTTAAGTTCTCTGTAACCTCCTGCTTCATGTATTTGCTTAGCTCACACCTGGCTAAACTAACAGAGCAGCTTCAGGCTACACAAGGCAGGTGAGGGGAGCCGTGTTTTGCTATATGTGCGCATGTACAGTACGTCCTTCCCCTTGTGGAATCGTCAGTGGCCCCCTCACAGCATGGATTTTATTTAAATGCGGAAGATGTACTCCTAAAAACAGAAGTGGGTGGAATTGTTGCTGATGTATGTGCCCTTTATATCCTGTGATTTAGGTATAGAGAGCTTCAAGAAAAACTGAACGTTCTGGAGCAGAACTCAATCCAAAGGGACAGAATTGAGGCTGTACTCAAACAGAAGGAAAAGGATTGTATTCAGGTAAACAAACACATATACACAAATACTCTTAAACACTGCTTTCAGTCATTCAAGCTCTTTCTCTTACAATTTTGTTTTATGGCTGCTGTTGTGTTCCACACAACAGTAAAGTTTTGCTTATTTCAATTGTCTTTTTTGCAGCTGACTAAGGACATTGATGCACTGAGGGCTCAGGTCACATCTTTGCTCGGCGAGTTACAGGAGCGCCAGACATGTCTTGAAAAGTGTGAAGAAGAGAGACGACGTTTAGAGGAAAAGTGAGCACACTACATTATTAGTCCACGTTGGGGGTAACAAGAAAGAAAGGTTATTTAGGAAGTGCATTTACATGATGATGGTCATGTCATATCATACCAGCTGCTCTTTATTTATGTTTCATCATGAATAAACCAATATAAATCATCTGGAATTACCTGGAAGATCATTACATTAAAGGGTCCATAAAATAAAAAGTTTGATCTGATATATAAATATTCTAAAAGTGTCAGTTACAGTCCATGAGTCCATATATGAAAACTAAGGCTGAGATAGTAACTTTTGAAAAATACATTGTCATTTGAAAAATACATTGAGGAAAGATTATGAATTCATATTGATATTTGTGTAAATACACAGGCATTTTACAGTAATATTTAGTAAAACCTAGGATAGCTTACATACCAGACAGAGGTGACAGAGCTCAAGGCCTTTTTCATGGAGTCAAAATTTTTACAGACCCTTTGACACATACAGAGAGGCTGTGTTGGGACAATATGTCTGCGCATCCACTATATTGGAATGGTCAAGATTCACAATACATATAGACACAAAAGTGCTCTTCCCTGTGAAAAAGGTGCAGTTTGTGGCATTTTAAAATCAAGTATCAATGTTCTTCACTGAGCCATTGACAGTTCAAGTTAACCATTCCTAAATGGTGGCATCCTTTATATGTTTGACTGAACAAAACCTGGCATTTATGTATGTAGAACATGTCCACTTTATTGAGGTTTTAAAGGCTGTCTTTACTTTCTCATCAGAGCTCATAGTTGTTTGTGGTACCAAGTTTCAGCCCTAGTCAGTGGTGAACTTTTTTGTTCTGTTTTTCAGCAATCTGTTTGAATTTGCAATATTGATGACTTTGTCGTTGTAAGCACTTGATAGATATATTTATTCTTCCTTTTTTCATCCATAAAATTGCTTTAGTGTGAAAAATCTGAAGACATTAATCTAACATTAATCTTAACATGAAAAAAAAAAAAATCGTGTTTTTGTTTTTTATACTATTTAGCCTCCAACCATTTCTCACAGGCTACCTGCTGCTATGTGTAAATGAAGCAATATCAGATCTGGAATTTCTCAAATCAAGAACACTCTGCCTTCCAAAAAGTGGCCCTGGCTCACAAAAGAGAAAGAAAGTGCACAATAAATTCTCTTTATTGATTTCATGACAGCTATCGATAATTATCGATAAATCGATCACTTAAGTGACCTTAGCCCTAATAAAAAGCAACTCATTTACATATATCTGCCTATTTTACCCAAAGGATTCTATTTGCATTGAAGATATGAGGCCTGAACTGCTTTTTGAATGAGGCTCAATACATGGGAGCTTGTTAGAACAGAGACCTTTTACAAATAATCTTAAAGGCACAGTGACAAAACAACCCTTTTATTTGTAGAGACTGAAGAGAGGTGGAGAAAATAGTTAAACAAAAGACATTTTACCACACAATAATTGGGAGTGGCCCGGTTAAAATGCATTAAAAATAAATGACATTGACATTGAAGTTAATAAAACTTTTATAAAGTGCAGACATCTTTTTTCTTGTGTTGGTGACAATGTGTACTGGTCTGTTTTTTTGGGGGGGTTTTTTTAGGCTGCGCTGTAAGACAGATGGCCTGCAGAATCTGGAGCGGGAGATGGAGCAACAGAAGAAGCAACACTTGGTCAACATGGACAAACTTCTGCTGCAGACGCAAAACTTGGAGACAGCGCTAAAGAACGAGCGACTCGTCAACGTGGAGGAGAGGTGAGGCCTAACTTGGCCTGGAGCTACTCTTAATAGGCCCAGGCTTCACCACCTCAAACACATCTTATGAAGAGCTAGCAGTGCTTGCTGTCCAGCATTAGCTCTTGTCTTTAAGTGTGGTGGTTAGTGGTCAAAGTCAGTAAGTCATCTGTCATACTGATTATGGAAAAGTTGTCATGTGATGTGCACAGAAAACAAAAGTGCTCTGTAATGTTTACATGATGGTTGCAATCCACTACAGATGGTGTTGAGGAACTAATGATGTCATGTTGCAACAGTAGAGAAGAAATTGCTCGACACAAAGACAAGATTTTGAATGTTGTTGGCTTTTTGATGAGCACAGTGTGAGAGAAAACTGCAGAATTTAGTCAGTTCTAGAAATCATTCTTAGTTGCAGCCTTACCCTGAAAACAGTCTTTGTCTTTTACAGTAACCTGTTCTTAAGTATCCTGTTTTCCTGTCTTCCAGGAGGAAACTTGCCCAGCTCCAGCATGCATACACCTGTCTGTTTCAAGACTATGATAACAAGCTGAAATCTGAAAAGCAAGCCAACAACAGGGTATACAAAATTCTTTGTTATTGGCTAAATCACCAATGTCCTCATTTCATTCAGTACACACACTACCAGTCAAAAAGGGGTGTTCTTATTCTTACAGTTTTGCGTTTCAGAATTAAAGAACTATGAAATAGTACACATGGAAATAAAACTAAACAAGTCTAAGCATCGTCTAAAAGTGGCTCCCATTTGCCTTGACACAGTTGTACATACTGCTTGTTCTCTCATAATGAAGATGCTAAAAAACAATCTAAATAAAATGTGTGAGGTATTACTATTTGTATGTGTCTTAGAAACAGATTTTTATTTGCATTTAAGCTTTTAAATCACAATGTTTTTAAGAACTTGTCCAGTTAGGTGTGTTCAGATTTTTGACTGGTAGTCTGTGTTAATATACTTACAGTAAGGGTCAATTGACATGCCAGACAGCAGAGAGAAGTGTGTAAGTTTTCTGTGTGTGTGTGTGTGTCTGTGTGTGTCTGTGTCTGTGTATCTGTGTGTGTGTCTGTGGTTTCCTTCCGTGGCAGGGTGGAGAAACAGAGACTCTATTTAACAGACTGGAGGAAGCCGAGAAAGCTCTGGCCTTGAAACAGGCTCACATTGACAAACTCAAGGAAGAACTAGAGCAACAGAGGTCCCTACAGGAGACTATTCAGGTGCTTACAGCACAGGTCAGTACTCAAAAGATCATTTTTATATCATCTTTACTGAACTGAAATTCAGATCAACACAGAACCAGTTGCTGATGAAATAGGCCAAATTATATTGACAAAAAAGTACATAAGATGTATCACAGCTGGACAACAAAAATGGTGAAAACCAAAGTACTGAAATAAGTTGGTAGCTTGCTAAGAATCACCTGTAATGTCTCTGTAAAGTGCTATACATGCACTGTCATCTCCATAATTTAGTCAGCTCCATAATTATTGGCACCCTTGGTAAAGATGGGTGAAAAAAGTTCATGAAAAAAATTACCATCAGATTTTAAATTAAAATCTCAAATGTTATGGTGTTGCTGCTAGACAGTCATCCAAAATGTTTGCCCACATCCACATAAGAATGGTTCCTTGACCACAAATGTTAACCTTTTGACATGGCTATCCCAGTCCTCTGACAGTGGGGTCACTGACAAAACTGAGGTGAGCTAAAGTCTAAAAGAGAGGAAAAAAGAGAGATTCTGCAATGAAGACCCTCCTCAACACACGGGTGCGCGCAGATTTCTACGCCTCGGCTGTTGTCCAGGAGAGAAAAAGAGGGGGGACGAAACGAATGATTTTGAAAAGCAGGGTGCTGCTTTAATGGGTCTGTCACCCATAGTTATAGGAGAAAGTTCATTATGGCAAAGGGAGGTTGCACATGGTGCTAAATGTAAATGCCGTAAATGTAAATGTAAATGTAGAAGCACCAATAATAGTGACTAGTAGTTTTATCAATAAATATTGAAATAAAATAAAGATTATATTTTCTTTTCCTCAGTGTGAGATTGAACTGATTAACCACATTTTTAGTCATAACCAAGGTGCCAGTAGTTATGGGGCTGACTGTGTAGAATCCTCAAAATCTATTATTGCATTAGTCTGCATTCTTTGTGGAAAGCGAACTCAAATTATTCTGATATAAGATTTAGCCATATGTCTCGGGCAAAATATGTTTATTATGCTATTAGCTAATTTCAGTAATGTACAGCCTTCACTCATAAATTTCCATACTCACTAAACCTCTTTCTCAGGCGGATATCTACAAGTGTGACTTCCAAGCTGAGAGAGAAGCACGAGAGAAGCTTAACCAAAAAAAAGAAGAGCTGCAGGAAAAGCTGAACCAGGCGCTGGTTGACATCAATCTGCTCAAACAGGAGAACATGCAGCAGAGACACAAGGATGACTACAGACCTCTTCTGCCACCTCCTGGTATGTGCTGTTTCTCATCGGCCAGCACTCTCCACACTTGCCAAATTCTGCTTGTAGTGTGACTGAACAATATGGCCAAGGTGCCATATCGCAATTCATTATATATTTTTATTATGACTCAACAATAAAGACTATCTGTGGTTGGTCAGAATGATCTCAGGACACAATAGAAAATGTTGTGACTTGTCGGATAATGCATTCTCTGTGATTCCAGTTATATAGAGGCTGTTATTGTAATAAACTATTTGTGTAGCTGCAAAGTATTTGTTCACCGTGTTTTGTGTGCTGAATAATGTATTGATTTTAAATTAAGCACAAGAGAATATGTCAGGGTTTTGTTTGTTTTAACTTTGTTTCTGTGCTGTCCTTTCTCTGGCTTTCTGGACTGTTTTCTCTGACTCTGGCAGCTCCATACCCCGGGCCAGTGATGCCACCACAGAACCGGAATGCCCCTGAGGTGCAGCCAGATTACCGATGCCCGAAGTGTCAGTACCGCGCTCCAGACATGGATACCCTGCAGATTCATGTGATGGACTGCATCCAGTGAAAGGAAAAGAGGCTCAGAAAGAGTGTCGAGTGCTGTTAAGTGGTGGAACGCCATCACAGCAACTGACTTTAGTCAAACAATCAAAAGAAAGACAAATGAACAACAAAATACACATGAGAACAAGAATAGGTTATAAAGGACAATCTGTGGCCTCTGAGTTTTGAGCGTAACAACCAGGTGGCTTAACAATGAAGAACGATGGAGCAGATGGACGTTTTATTTTGGAGAAACAGAACTGTCTAGTGTTCAATTTAACATATTAGTTACATGTTAGAACAGATCTTTACTGCCTCTCTGTGACCACATAATGTGCTGCACGTATGATTGTCTGTGTTTCTGCTGTACAGCATACGTCCATCAGTGACAATGTTCCCTTTATAAATGTGGTATTTGTCTCTCTGGATGTATGGATTCTTTTAGGATTCATGTTTGTCTGTGTTAATATTGTCTATTATCTTGCCTGAATGTATTAACAAAAAAGCTTTGTACAGACTATTGTTATGGAGAGATTTAAGGAATTAAAGAAACATCTATACAAATTGCTCAGACATCACTTTAAAAATGCACCTGCCTAATACTGTGAAGGTTTCACCAAAACAGCTCTGACTTGTCAAAGCATCGACTGCACAAGACTTCTGAAGCTGTGCTTCATTAGCAGCAGATCATTTGTGTCTTGTAAGTTGCGAGGTGGGGCCTCTGTGGATTGGACAGGTTTGTCCGGCACACCCCTTAAATGCTTGATCGGATTAAAGTCTGGAATCTCCATCTTGATCAGGATTTTGGAAACCAATTAAACACCTTCAACTCATTTTCCTGCAAATGAGTTCAAGGTATACACTCACTGTTACGTCACCTTCATAATTATTGGCACCCTTGGTAAAGGTCATGGAAAAAAAATAGCGCAACATGTCTGATCAGAAGATTCTAGGCTTGACTCCTGGCCGGCTCGGCTGTCTGTTAGTGGATCTTTTGAAGCGGCTTGTGGCCCAGTGGTTAGAGAGATCAGAAGGTTGTGGGTTCAAATCTCAGGACTGCCAGTGGCACCACTGAGGTACCCTTGAGCAAGGCACCCATTCACTGCTCCCTGGGTGCAGCATCACTGGCTGCCAACCGCTTCACTTGGTGAATGGATTAAATACAGAGAAAGAATTTCACACTGTTCACACTGTGTGCTGTGCTGTGTTCACATATGACAAATAGGCACTTTACATATAATACTCAAAATCGATTGAATGCATGAGAACTGAGTTTTTGTTGTAAACAAGCTTAAATTATTTCACTGGGCGAAATATATTTATTGTGCTTTAAGATAAGAAATAAAGAATTGTATTTATCCAGAGAGAAATTAGCATGCTCAGTGCAACAGAAGGATAAAATATATTAAGAAAATAGAGAATAAAAAATAGACAATAAGCAACAGTGCAACACAGTTACAGAACATTATTGTAACAATTGTTGTAATAAACTGCAACCCCGACATTGGTGTGTACGAGTTTGTGTGCTGGTACCAGCAGGTCAGTAGTGCAACGCGACTTAGGAAAAAGTAACGTAGTGTTAATTCAATACAAATAAATGCAATAAAATAGCAGCAGATGATGAGAGGATGAGATTAACTTTGTCATTTCACAGATTAAGAGTTATATTACACAAATCCGATTTGGAACAGAATAATGACGTAAAAACTTAAAAGGATCACCTACAGAACGGGGAGAAGTTATAGAGTCTTATTGCCACAGGTAGGAACTTAATTAACTACGTAATTTCAGGAACGCACAGTCTTCACTCGTAGTTTACCAGGTTTTTAGAAAATCTGAAGCTACATTACTGGAGGCTTCCACTGGATGGTGCAGTCCAGGCCTCCTCCAGCAGCTCTGCAAAGCAATGACGTGTCTGTGCAGCTCAGGCGTTGAGTGGTGATTGGTCTTTCTTCACAAAAAAGTTCACTCCAGACTTCCTCAGACCTGAGAAGACAACATGCTGAGAATAACTACATTAGTTTTGCTTATTTGTCTGAGTGTGTGTGCAGGTACGTTATTTTAATGCTGCCCTTTCTTTGTATTATCCTTGGACGACAAATCTGTAGTCTGGTTTTGATAGATCTTTAATTTTGAATGAAGTTAGCTCCTAACTGGCTAGCACTCTCCTTAAATCAGGCAGATCTTTAATGTGATGTCACGCGATGTATTTCTAACCTGCCAGTCTTAACATGTACTTGTACATTTTTTCTGAATATGATAATCAGAAAGGGTACTTGAGGCAATGGTCTTCCATAGCTGGGAGTTACCCTTAAAAATAACTATTGAAGTTACACTGCATGGGCAAAAGTGTTGGGACGCCTGACCACTACGTCAACAGGGACTTTAATGACATTGCATTCAAATACATAGACTTTAATACGGAGTTGGTCCCTCCTCTGCAGCTCTAACAAATTCTACTCTTTCCACATGATTTCAGAGTTTCTGTGGGAATTTGTGCCCATTCATTCTGTAGAGCATTTATGAGGCACTGATGTTGGACGAGAATGTCTGGATCACAGTCTCCGTTCCAGTTCATCTCAAAGGTGTTGGATGGGGTTAAGGTCAGGGCTCTGTGCCGGCCAGTCCAATTCTTCCACACCAAACTCCAGCCATGTTTTAATGGAGCTTGTTTTGTGCACTGGAGCACAGTCATTCTGGAATAGAAAAGGTTCTTTCCAAAACTGTGTCCACAAAGTTGGAAGCATGGCGTTGTCCAAAATGTCTTTGTATGCTGTAGCACTAAGGTTGTCCTTCTCTGGAAGTAAGGGGCCACCACAGTTCAGTCATTAAGAGGTGTGTCCCAATACTTTTGTCCATGTAGTGTAAATGAAACTGAGATTCGATAGTGCTGCATGGTACTTTTATAATGATGTACACATTGCAGTACTGCCTAATGCTTGTGTATTGTACTGTGGCCAGCTACGAAGTACAAATTTCTTGTAAAATGTCTGTAGGTTTACTGCAGATCTTTTTCATAAGAAGCTGTTTTGAATGAGTCATTGAATTCAGTGTGTTTCTCCTCAGCCGAGACCTGCACAGAACCGGTCATCTCCACCTCATCATACACAACAACGGATGCGGTCATCTCTTCTGAAACGGTGTTCATTGTTGAGCTTAGCCTGGTCTGTGGAAATGGAGCACAGGTAAACAGCATGAAGATTCAGCATTTGGAAGAGAGAAGTGGGGTTTGTGTGTATTTATAAACAATTGCACACATTTTCTACATAAACTCAAATTCCCAAGGGCGTAAAGTGCACACGCCTAACACTTACTCACTCACTCACTCACTCACTCACTGTAACCACTCATTCCTCACTAGGGTTGTGGGTACACTAGAGAGGAACCCTAGCGTTGGGCTGGCTGGTGGCCCAGTGGTTAGAGTGTTGCCCCTGTGATCAGAAGGTAGTGGGTTTGAATCCCAGAACTGCTAGTGGCACCACTGAGGTACCCTTGTGCAAAATACTGTCCCCCACACACTGCTCACTGGGCACTCTGTTCCTGGCTGCACCGCTGCTTCACTTGGTGCATGGGTTAAATACAGAAAAAGAATTTTGTGCTGCTCACACTGTGTGCTGTGGTGTGTTCACGTATGACAAATGGTCACTTTACACACACCTGGAGACTATCCCAAGGTGAGGCAGGGTCTCACCCTGGACGGGGTGCCAGCCCACCACAAGGCACACACACCAATGGTCAATCCCCAATTCACCTGACCTGCTGTCTTTGCACATGCCAGATTTCCACAAATGAAAGCTTTTTTTAGGATTTAGTGTAAGAAGGGTAGTCAGAAAAGTCAAACCTAGGCCTAGGCAGTATACGTTATCATGATCATCGCATTGTGCCATTCAAAGCATCTCATGGATATCATCACTTAACCTGTTAAACACCAAAAAGATGGATTTAAACCAGTTAAACCTGTGGACCTGTGGATGTTCTATCAGTTTGTTGTAGCCAGTGTCCTCTACTACGCTGTGGTGTGCTGGGGGGGAAGCCTGACAAAGAAAGACTCCTCCAGACTGGACAAGCTGATCAGACTCTGTGGTCGGCCTGAAACCGGATTCACTAGCGACAGTGGCAGAGACGACAACATTAAACAAACTGCTGGCCATTTTGTCAGCCATCCTCTGCACGCTGTCGTCAGTAATCAGAAAAGCTTGTTCAGCGACAGACTGCTACTCGCGACACCAACAGACTGTATAACTCCTTTGTCTCCCGTGCCATCAAACTATATAACTCTACAGTGTGTAGTAGGGGGCGGGGGGCCGGGGGGCCAGGGGGGGACTCAGGACTCAGAACACCAGAGAGGAAAGGTCTAACACAGGTCTATCACACAACTTTAGCGCTCAATAACTATAGACTCAGTGTTTGTCACTGCGATTCACTATGTATTCACTATTGGTCAGTGGAATATTTTTTACTACTGTCTATCTATCTACCATCTTAACTGCAGCTACCTCTTTTGACTGGTACGTATTGCACAATGCACAAATGTCATTTGTCACTTCATCACTTATCACACCATGTCACTTTATTACTACTTCACTATCACTTTATCCCCTTGTTTCTCGTCCTAGCCCTTAAAAATATTTTGTGTGTTTGCTTTTGTACGGTGCTGTAAAAATTACTAAATGAAACCTGAATTTCCTGAAGGGAACCTCCCTAAGGGATCAATAAAGTTTCTACCTAACTAATTAATTAAGCAACCACCACGATATAGTAGCAGCATAAACTATATAGTAACAAGTGTGCATGGCATTTGCAAAAGCTAAATTCAGTTTGCTAGAAAGGTGATGAGATAAAAAGGTTATGTTCATGTATTACAATGCATAAATAAAAAAAATATGTAGTGAAGAAGAAAAGGACACAAAACAGCACGAGTGATTTTATGATCTTAACTGAAGTTTACCATATGTGTATTCAGACTGAACAGTATTTTTTGCTTAAACACTTCTCTCTTTATCCACAACTAGAGTGTTGCCTTGTACGCGGATGTCAACGGCAAACAGTTTCCTGTGACCAGAGGCCAGGATGTTGGAAAATATCAGGTTCATTTCTCCTGTTTCTCATGTTAACCTTAGTTAAAGTTGGTTGTTAGCTAGTGTTTTTTGTAGCTACGTGTAATTAACCCTATTGTTGCTTAGGTTTCCTGGAGCATTCCCCACAAACAGGCCAGTTCAGGCACATACCAAGTGAAGTTCTTTGATGAGGAGTCATACAGCGCCCTGCGTAAGGTGTGGCTCTGCGTAAAGTTATTTGAAAGGTTCTTTGACAATAGCTGTGCCAGCCTGCCATATGTTCAGTAAATGGTTCTGATGATGATACATTTATTGTTTCAGGCACAAAGAAATAATGAGGATGTTGAAGCCATTAAGCCCCTGTTCAGTGTTAATGTAGATCACAGGGTGGGTACATGTACTAAGCTGTACTAACAAAGCACTCAGCCATTGAAATGCGAGGGACATTTAAAAAGTTTCCATTTATATTTTCGTTGGAAATGGTGACAGCTGGAAGAGTAGTAAAGTAGTAATGCTGGGAAAATTGCTTCGCAAAGCAAGGTGACTATGTAGAATAGTGATTTGTTTTTGAAATTCTTAAACAGAGTTTGGAAAGTGTGGAAACTTTTGGAATGTTCCTTGTATCAGAGCATCGTTCTGTTTTATGACTATTCCTGGTCTATGCCCAGTCCTAACTTTTTTTTTAAATTATTTTTTAGGGGGCATGGAGTGGTCCTTGGGTGTCTACTGAGGTGTTGGCTGCTGTCGTTGGCATTGTTTTGTACTACCTGGCCTACAGCACTAAAAGCTCAATTCAGGCGTAAAGAAGATAGCAGCTCAGCCAGGTGCTTTACTTCCTTACCAGGTTTATACTGACATCTAAAAGATCCAGCAAGTATCGACCTCTATGTGCAGTGATTTAAATTGCTCAAGCCAGAGAACTGCAGTGATGCAGTTTGTATAAAGCCTGAATCATGATGGCCAGTGTTAAGGCTGTTGGGACATTTTGGTCACATTCTGGCGTTTCACATATCAATGAAATTCATTGAATTAAATAAACATTTTTTTAACCATAACTTCATCTGAAGAGTGTTTTCTTTCTTCTCTCTCAGTGCTATAAAGCTGAAATAGAGCTGGTTCTCTTTACTGGTTTCGTGTGCGTGTTCTACTCTTCGTTAATAACACATGGCCATTATAAAGGTGGACCGTACCATTTTTAAACATGGGACGGTACCACAAAATGTATATTGCAGTACTTTCAGTCTGTTCTCGGGTCAGTTTATTTAGTGGGTTGTCAAATTGTGGAAAAACTGAAGTTACTGGTACAAAAAATATATGTTTATCGTTTAAAATTAAATCATTTGCAAGGTCATTTGTCAACACAGGCGTGAAGAACGACCTGTGTTGAGGAGGAAATGGTGTGCGCCCAATCGAAACCGTTGGTGTAGGTCTAAACACCTTTATTTATATTCAGCAGCTGGTAACTACTTATAAGTACCAATCTTTGGGTTTTTCTGGGTTTGAATGAAGAGTAAATAACGCTCGGAGCACCATGTCTGGTTCGGGTCCACCGACCCCGCCGGTCGAGTCGTGCGGAGCGGGAGGATATGCAGCCTTTTACCCGCCCGGCTACCAGGCTCTTCACCCCGAGGAACACGGCCTGGAGCGCGGCCTTCGCCTCACGGCCTTCTCGGACATGAAGGGATGAGGCTGCAAGGTCCCTCAGGAGACTCTGCTCAAACTCCTGCAGGGACTTGAGCCCGATCGCCAGCCGGGAGAGGACGGGGGGACCGGGGAAGCCGGGGACGAGACCTGTGGGTTCGGGCAGATTGGTTCAATCCCACACGGACCCCGGTTAGGTAGGCTAAAGCTACGAAGCTGCTAACAGAGCTAGCCACCTGGCTAACAGTAGTAGACACGGTTTCTGACAATAAAATACTCTGTTTCTGGATAAACAGGCATTGTGTTTACAACTTTGTGCAATGAAATACTCAATTTCTGGAGAAAAAGCTACTGTGTTGACTGCTTTTTACCATCAAGTACTCCATTCCTAGAGAATCAGACTTTTTACTATAAAATACTCAATTTATGGAGAAACACTGATTTCCTGCTTTGATTATAAAATACTGCATTTCTGGAGAAACAATGTAGTAAACTGTGTCTGTTCCTCCAGTATTTTATAATCAAAGAAGTGACTGAAACTGAGGGAACTGTACAGGTAAAACAAAAACGGCTGTTTCCAGCCAAATAACAGTGGTGTGAAGACTGGTGACCGTGCTAGCTTTCTTTGTAGCCAATTTACAGACATGCATTGTCTGAAGTGCCTCAAGAAAGCTACATCAAATAATAGGTTACGTTAGTAAAATCTGTATGTATTAGCAGTTTTTTGAGTCTCCAGTTTGCAGGCATGTATTGTCTGGTGCAGAATAATAAGCAATCAATAAAGCTTCATCAAATAAAAGGTTAGTTTAGTGATTGACATTTAGCTCCTGCTTTTAGTGTTTTGTTTTGCTCCAGAGGGATCCCTCCAAAAACAGAATAACACTTCACTTCTTTTGCTGGTAGATCCTGGACAAAGTAGTTCAGCTAAATATTTGTATTTGAGGAGTATTTTGATGCTGGTTTTTCCTTTATAAGTACCCATACGTCGTTTTGGCAGCTGTTTTCCTTCATTGTTTCCCCTATGGAGCAATACTTTTACAGTAGTTTTACAAGATCTCAGTTGAACTGGCTTGTTTTGTTTGCAGCATGTACCCTTTTCTTTCATTTAAAATTACCAGTAAATGTGCCTTGTAATGTAAAAGTTAAAACACTTTTTGGGGTTAGGGTTAGTATTTCACGTTGAACTACTGTGAATTTGTGTACATTTTATTCCATGTAGAAAAACTGGTACTGGCTTGCTTGTAACAACCTACATGCCAAAGCTTGGACTTTTAAAGGTCAGGAATAATTACTGCCTAGTTTAATCCAGTACGAGTGGACCTTGTAATAATGTATTAAACACCTTGGACTTTTAAAGGTCAGGAATAATTACTGTCTAGTTTGATCCAGTACGAGTGGACTTCGGACGCATCCTTGTAATAATATATTAACACAGTTGTAGAAGTGGTCTGAGTAATACACCTGAAAACTGGTCTGCTTCAGATAGATATTTCTTGCATAGGCAAGCTTGGATCTATTAATAGTCATTTGATAAAACAGAAGTAAATCATAATAGCATCTATGATGCCTCTCACAAAATTAGGTTCTGTATAAGTGGATTAGTGTTTTAGGTAAGTGTGAGTTGTAGGCCCGTGATTGTTTCAAATTTGTTTAAATAAAAAGGTGTTTTAAAATTCTTTTAAGTAGTCTTAAAAATCACAAATCTGACTTCTATACGTTGCAGGTATTGGTATGGATTCTTGTGTCATCCCTTTGAGGCATGGCGGTTTGTCCCTGATCCAGACTACAGATTTCTTCTATCCTTTAGTTGAAGATCCATATATGATGGTACGTATTGCCTGTCTGGCTGGCAATAATCTGCAAGGTTGTTAACCTATGCCCATTTAGCCCTCTGTCTGTTTTCATCAATACCATGCCAGTTGCTGATTCACTTTTGACATCAATGTACACTACCAGTCAAAAGTTTGGACACACCTTCTCATTCAGTGTTTTTTCTTTGTTCTTATTATTTTCTACATGGTAGATTATATTGAAAACAAACAAAATGATGAAGGAACACGTGGAATTATGCAGTTAACAAAAAGAGTTAAACCAACCAGACTATGTTTTGTAATAAGGTAATGATGGACCGTCTTCTTTTTACTTAGTTAAGTGGTTCTTGCCATAATGTGGAGTAGAACCATAGTGGAATAGGATCACTTACTGTTTACCAACCTGACCATCACAGCTGATGATCCCAAACACATTAAGAAGCCAAGAAATTCCACTAATGAACTCTTGACAAAGAACACCTCATAATTAAATACCATTCCAGGTCGATTCCTCATTAATCTGATTGAAAAAATGCCGAGTGTGCAAAGCTGTCATCAGAGTAATAGGTGATGTTTTCAATATTAATCTACAATGTAGCCAATAATAAAAACAA
>JBBJLS010000134.1:22072018-22089025 GCA_037577275.1 Bryconaethiops microstoma | reverse complement strand
GAGTGTGCAAAGCTGTCATCAGAGTAATAGGTGATGTTTTCAATATTAATCTACAATGTAGCCAATAATAAAAACAAAGGAAATCGTTGAATTAGAAGGTGTGTCCAAACTTTTGACTGGTAGTGTATGTTGGTGCTCTCTTTTGACCATAATAGTATGAATAGTGTACACTATAAAGTTTGTACTAGCACTAATTATATATTCCTCATTTGGTATCAGGGTCGAATAGCCTGCGCAAATGTGCTGAGTGATTTGTATGCCATGGGCATCACTGAGTGTGATAACATGCTGATGTTACTCAGTGTCAGCCAGAAGATGAATGACAAGGTGAGCTATGAATTACTCCATTGAGTCTGTTTTTATGCAGTCAGGATCTCTTGGAGTGGTTTTTCCTGTACAGACTATTTTCCATACAAATTAATTTGGTAATTCTGCTGTGTGACCCACGTTGCTTTGCATACGTACATCTCTCTCTATGTACAGTGGCCCTTTATGCAAGATAAGTATGCAAAAGATTACAGCAGAGTTTAAATGACTGTTCTAGACGGGGCCATGCTCAGTGTTCTGTTCAGACATACGAGGGATGTTAGAAAACTTTCTGCGCTTGTATGTTTTCGTTGGAAACGGTGAAGACTGGATGAGTGTTAATTGGGCGTTTATGAGAGTTTAGCGCTGTCTGATTTCCACCTTTTTGGAGCTCAAAGAAGCTTTAAGGGGAAGAAGATTTTCATGTGAAGATGTGAAAGCAGCGCTGCATCAGTGACTACGCACTCAACCACAAACATTTTAAGCTGATGGCAGCATGTTGGTATGATGCTGGGAAAATTACATCGCAAAGGATGTTGAGTATGTAGAAAAGTGATGTAAATTGTTTTTGAAATTCTTAATAGAGTTAAAGCGTGGAAACTTTTTGAATGTCCCTTGTATTAGCTATAATGGACTGGATATGGCCATCTGTCTTAGCACAGTGTTTTCCCTACTCAGCCTAGTGATAGTATACTAGGCTTTGTAAAGGTTAATGCGTGAGGAAACAGCTTGATTTAAAAAAACAAACAAACAAACAAAAAAACACCAGTGCTGTAGAGATGTTCGTATTATAGCTCTTTTGCTTGGCTGGAGGAAATGAATTAGACCGACTGTGATCACAGATAACTTGTGTTTTTTTGTATTCCACTATAAGTCATTCTTAAGTTGCTCTGAACATGGTCCTGTTGTCTCAGGAGAGGGAGCAGGTGATGCCCTTAATGATGAAAGGCTTCCGTGATGCAGCAGAGGAGGGCGGGACTTCAGTGACGGGCGGCCAGACTGTCATCAACCCCTGGATTATCGTAGGAGGCGTGGCCACTGTGGTGTGCCAGCCCAATGACTTTATCATGTGAGTATATTTGAATTGTGTATATGCAGATAAACAGTAAATCTATCCAGACCACTGGCAGAATTATGGGGAAGGGCTGATGTTGAGAGCACATCAAAATAATCTACTTTTATAGTATAATACATTTGTAATACAACTGTAATAGTTGGTGATTTCTGCTGAATATTTTTGTCACACCACTGCACGCTATTCTACATTTATCTTAAGTACTGCCTTAAATGGATATATAAATAATGAAAGTTTTTTATAATAATGAATTACTGAACACACTTAATTATATATATCTTGCTCATGCATTTTATGCTTGTTTGACCAGCTGTATGTTAACCAACTTGGCTTGGAGTTAACATACAGCTCTGGAAAAAATAAAGAGACCACTGCAATTTATTATTAAATCAGCATCTTTGAGTATGACAACCATTCCATGCCAGTGTCTGTTAAATTCCTACACAAGCACCTCTTGTGTAGGAATTTAACAGACAAAAGTATAAAAAAAACCCACTGCTGTAATCAACATTCAACAAGAAGCAGTAGTAATGAAAACAGTTATTGTTATTATAAATAGTAGTGGTAGTACCAGTGGAATAATTTTCTGTTTTTATTAAGCTTACTATTTACTATGGTGGCAAAGATCTATATAAATAAAAGCTAAGATGGATAATGAGGTCAGCAGCCCCAGTCACTTAATCAGGGTGGCAGCTGTTTCCTGTAAATACCATCTATCTCTCTGGTTTAATTACCCTCATCCATGCCTTGTGATGTACGCAGGCCTGATGGTGCCATACCAGGTGATGTGCTGGTTCTCACCAAACCTCTTGGAACCCAAGTAGCTGTCAATGCACATCAGTGGCTGGATATTGTAAGAGCTCTTTTTCACATTGACAAAAGCTCATTATGCCATCTGTATGTCTGAGACCCCCATGTATCCTCTCCTCTTTTCTTCTCTCAACCAGCCTGAAAAGTGGAACAAGATCAAGTTGGTGATCACAAAAGAGGAGGTGGAACAGGCTTATCAGGAGGCCATGCTCAATATGGCTACACTCAACCGCACCGGTAATCCAACTGAGAATGACTGCATGGAATTACTCTGATGATTCATATTTACAAAAACATAAGTATAGCTAAAGCTAATAGTTCATGCCTTCTAATTTTGTAGAATAAGTCCCTGAGACTCATTGTTTTTCCTTCGCTTATAGTAACTTAACTGTGGAATGTAAGTGACATCACATCTCAAAGTCCCTTTGTCTTTCCCTAGACACCACTCACACTGAGCAATTAGAGGGATATGTTTTCAGAGTAACTTCATTTTGTTATTAAATTCTAACAAATTTGTAGCTTTCTGGCTCTTTAGAGCACTCTTCCACAATTTGGTTCCTTAGTTACACATAACATAACAGCCCACTAGTCAATTAAACAGCAGCTTCTTAATCAGATGGGTTTTTTTGTTGTTGTTTTTTTTTTTTACTTTAACAGTAAATGTGCAGGTGTCTACATATTTCAGGGTTGCCGTAGAGTGAGGTCCCTTTTCAGTTATCTTCTACATTTAAAACTGAAGCAGCTTCCGATTTGCTCAGAACAGTATTTGTTGTATTGGTTTTTGGAGTGATTAAGCAGCTTGCGGAACCCCTTAAATATTTGATTTGTTACTGGTTTTGTTTAGCTGCTGCATTAATGCACAAGTTCAACGCACATGCTGCTACTGACATCACCGGTTTCGGGATCATTGGCCACGCACGGAATTTGGCAAAGCAGCAGCGAAACGATGTTGCCTTCGTCATCCACAACTTGCCCATCATTGCCAAGATGGCTGCAATCAGCAAAGCCGGAGGAAACCTATTTGGCCTTCTGCAGGGGACCTCCTCTGAGACTTCAGGTCAGAGCTACAGATTACGCACACACACACACTTCCGTGCTTGTGTTAGTCATAAGTCACACGTTGTTTTATAAGTCTATGTTCGCATCCACATTTAGCTCAGCATTTCTCACAGTGTTACAAAATCCTGTCCTGCAAGACTATCTGAAATGGAAATCAGTCAAGTTCTTTATCTGGGGTCATTTTAATTATTGATAATAGTAATGCCTTTTCATCAGCTTATCTCCACAAAAAGTGGGACTTTGTTAAATGGAGGCGCTTTGGTGACATTAGCTTACTTGCTAATGCAGTTTGTTTGGCGGTTTTGTTTGATAGTTAGCTCAGCAGTTATTTCTGTCATGCCTGGTAACTATAACAGGGGTCACCTATAAGTGGCAACAAAGGGGAACGCTTTTGGCAGCCCAGCCGCTCTTAAATCAAATTCAGATCAAATTCAAATGGCCACATACAGTCATACATAGTACGACATGCAGTGATATGCTCATTGCTGTGCGGTGCCAACCGTAAGGATTATAACGACAATTTATAGGTGTTTTGTGTGAACAGGCCTTTGTGCAAGCACAGTGTTGGAAAAAAAGTTTCTTTTGATAATATTACTCAAGCAGAGGAAAATATGCATCTTAAAAACTAGATTTGATTAGATTTTGAAAAACATTTTTTTAAACAAAAAATGGTTTGGTAGGTTTTTCAGAGGCCTTCCAATGTCTTTGTGCAGGCCCGGTGTTAACCTGACTAGTGTCATGTTATGTGTTTTTCCATTGACTTACCTATAATCACATCATGATGTTGGTTGTTACTCCATGCTCCCCTTTCTGAAGTCTTTTCAATGTGTCTCATAGGTGGGCTCCTGATCTGCCTGCCACGGGAACAGGCCGCTCGCTTCTGTGCAGAAATGAAGGCAAGCCGAAGCTCGTCACTGGGTCAGGAGGGAGGCGTAGGTGACGGTCAGCAGGCCTGGATCATTGGCATCGTGGAGAAGGGCAACCGCTGTGCCCGCATCATTGATAAGCCCCGTATCATCGAGGTGCCCTACCGCGGAGCTATGGCTAACACTCAAGAGGGCAACAACAACAACTCTAGCCCTCCTCAGACACAGCCAACCCAGGCATAACAGAGCAGTGTGGAAATGCTAGAACACAATAGGAATATGATAGGAATCTCTCTTTCATCGCCATGATTTTTTTTATATCAGCCCCCCTTTTCTCTAATTGTGGCCTCTCTGTATGGGTGCGTGAGGGTCTGTGTGGTCTCTCTGAATATGTGTGTGAGGGTGTGTGTGGTCTCTCTGAGTATGTGTGTTAGACTGGGTGTGTGAGTCTTGGATCTGTGCTTGTGATGTGGTGGTAAGACTGAAATAGTGTAAATGTGATGCAGTGTTTGTGCCAGAGAGCATGAAAAGGGGGTGTGTGTTCACTCTGCTGTTCATTTCTTTTCCCTGTTCAGCCGATGGGTTGAGAGCAACAGACCAAAAAATTTTTTCTTTTTACCTGGTGGGAAATGAAACGAACAGCAAACTCATCTGATTCTTCGCTTCTTCTGCTATCCCCCCCCATACCACACACACACACACACACACACACACACACACACACACACACACACACACACACACACACACACACACGCTTTGTCATTTGTTCTAAATGTCAGAGTCTGTTTGTTTTCCCTTCTTTCTGGTCACCTGCCTCTCTTTGACATTTTCCCCCTGAAACATATCCACGCTTCTATAGCTTGTGAGTTGTTCAGGTGACACTTAATTTGTCTTTGCTGAAACTCAACATTGGTAGCTAAGGCACTTTTTCGAGCTAGAAATATTCCATCTTGTTTCTGAAAAAGATCGTATGCGTTTTTCTTTGACAATCCAAGCCAAGTGATTTGGGGGATACATCCATGCAGCATACCTTGGGGTATATAAGCGTAATCAAACCAAACGAAATGTTCCAAGTAATCTTTAACGTGGGTATATTTAATTTATTTGATATTTAATTTTACAATTGTTCAGAGAGTTGAATGCAATCGTCCAAATTTAGGAAGGTTGATTGTTTTTCTAATGTTTTTCTAATGTCTTTCTGTGTTATGTTCTGATCTATTGCCTAAATATCATGGATGGATGAACGAAGTTTGAGGTGGTTGCATTTATTTCCAGAATGTGTCAAGCTCGCATTCAAGCATGGGGAAAATTAGCATCATTATTTTCTGATGAAGTCACAACTAGCAATGATCTCACTTTCTTTAGGTGTGTAATCAGCGGTAGCTTTTGGGAAGCGTTTTATCAGGTTTGGTGTGATGTTTTAGACTTGTGGAAAGCCTGATTGTCCTATTAATGCTGAGGTGTGCATCATTAATCCACTCCATCATTCTCTTCATGTGGATCAGTAGTGGAATGGTAGTGTGGCTCCTCCTTATGTGTCAGAGAGAGGGTTGAGCAGCTCTCTCTGATCCAGTGAGTGAGTCCAGAAAACGAGAAGTGTCAGCTGAATAGCTCCAGTAGAACAGAAGCACCGCTCCTCCTGATAATGATGCGTTTCCCTTCAAACCCCAAACCATGGGGAAGGGAAAAGTTGATGTAACTGGAAAGGAAGGGTGGTCCCTGATCTACTCAGTGTATTCAACTGGCTTAGACTTTGTCACTAATTTATATGCCATCTCAAGGAATAAAACAATCACTGTAGTTTCTCTAAACGGTCTCATCTCTTCATTCTGTTGTGTCCATGTCAGATATCTATGTAAGATATTAGAACACAAAAATGCTCTGTATGTATCTCTTGCAATATTTACCTTTTCTGTGGCTTGTGCGTTAGCTGAATTTGACAGAAAAACGGTAGTGCCTCTTTAAAAAAAGGAATATGAAAAGCTAAAGGCCTGTTCACACTAAATTTGATTTTTGCATGAATCATATTTTGAAAATGAATACATGTTAATGCCATCTTGTACATCAGCAGATCATAGCTGGACGGCTGGGGAATCAAAGAGTGCCTTAGTACATAGCATCTGTTTTTTTTTTTTGTTTGTTTGTTTAATCAGATTGTACCCTAGTCTGTAGACCTGGGTGTACTCAGTGTGGTGCCTTTTTAGTTGGTATTGGTCACCACTACTCAGAGCACATTTCTTCATTTTCTATTTCCTTGTATTGTTTTTGAGGATTTGCCAAACAGTTTTTTTTTTTTAGTAAAGATGGTATGTGTGGGGAATAAATAAATGTAGTAACTGAATGTAAAATGGGCAGTCAGGTACTTGTTAATATGCACTGGTTATTTAACGGTTCTCTACAGTTGGTAGCAGAAATGGTCTTTATGATGAATTCTGCTGTCTTGAGTTTTAGAGCCACTGACGGTACCTGCAATAGATTTAAGAGTATATTTCAACATTGAATTGCCCACACTTGTAACTCCCCTGAGCTACCATGTGGTGTCAGCAGGTTGCAGCAGTAAATGGAATCTCATACACTGCTGCCCTTTCACTCCCCCTTGCTCTGGCTGAGGTGCTCCAAGCCCCCCACTAAACCTTGGCAAAGTCCACGCGAGCAGATGATGTCATAACCTGATAAACAACACCAAATGAAATTGTAGTGAACTATTAATATCAATAAGTGTCCAATAGACTGTGTAATATTACTTTTGGCCCTCAGAGATGCTAATGATGGGGATATCAGTTCTGATATAAACAGAAGGAAAATGTTCAGCAATAATAAGTTGCTTTTTGTTGTTATGAGTACAGTGGAGCAGGGCATGTGTTCGTCAATATACCGGAGACACTGATTTATCTAATACAAAGCAAAAACAAATGTCAGCCCCATCATGGCTATGTTTTACATACTAATTGTGACTCTCATAAACCCAGAGAGCTAGCTGGAAAACTACTTTAAGGTTTCTCTCCCCCTCCCTCCAGATTTCCCTCCTTAATAATGTAATGCTACAATTCAATGAGAAGAAGAACTTCTTCTCATTGAATTTGTCCTTTGGACAAATAGTCAATGGCCAGACCTAATTTTAATGTCATATTCCAGCTGGACCTCTTCCTTTATATTATCAATCTACAGTCATGCTCGTGCATCTAATGGTCATAGAAGCCCTTTCACAGGTTAAGATTAATTTTAAAGCAAAAGCAGGCCTGATTGGTGCAGGTTCAGGGCCTGCATTCCTTGTAATGTGAGCATGCAAGTGTTATGAGTATGAATGTGTAAGCACATTTCCTCAAGTCAAGTGTTGAATATGAAGTATGGAAGCATACATCGCTAATGCATCAAATAAACCTTTCATTTATGAACACAATCCAGTTTTGCACTTGAGTGCACTTTAATCATTAGGTCTATTATAACAGCACTGAACAAACAGATCACATACCTGCATAATCAGCATGCTCTTCCCCTTGCTCTCCCCCATTTGCGGCCCACTGCTGTTAATCAGAATAAGTGATGAGCGACTGTATGGACTGTGGGGATAAAGGACAATTCAAGTTTTCCAACACACTCCAGATGACATATTGGCACACGCGAAATTGAAATTTCCAAGAAGTGCAGGAATGCAGCATTAAACTTCATTATGGGCAAAGAAAATACGTGGCAAATACCAAGCTAAAAATCCTAGCAGCTGTCTGTGTGTGTGTGTGTGTGTGTGTGTGTGTGTGTGTGTGTGTGTGTGTTATGTGACAAACAGGCAGCGAAATATAATTTACACAAATTTGTTTAATGTCTAATTTGTAGCTGACAATAAACTAAAACTGTGCTAGTATTATACTAAATGGCACATTGCTCATACTGTGTTACACACCATAAAAATATGAATTTCAACAATGAGTTCTTTGGAGAGATGCCATTAATGAATCACTCCCTTAAGAGACTTTTATGCATCATTCTGTAAAGTCCATGTAAAAAGAGAAATTATGATGCATTTGACTTCTACGTACATTACCAAGTGAAACATGGTATTACAGAAAGTCTCTATGCGAGACTTGTCTTTTAAAGGGCCTGTATTACGGAAAACCGAGTTTTCACATACACCATAAACGCACAGATCACTCTTCAGCAAGTCCGTATATTGGATTCACTGTTTTAGTGATGTCACAACAAAGGAATTTCCATATATCCACCTGTTCAGTTTAGCCCCATCCATTAATGATAAAGGAATAGCGAGGAAGGAAAATGGTCAAGCAAAATAAAAACTGATGGTTTGCTACATTGAACCACAAAAACATAAGTGGAGCTCAGTAAAATGCAATAAAAAAAAAAATGTAGAATTTGGACCATTTGATTATGGAATGAAACTCTCTAGGTTGAAGGTTCTACACCAGTAAATGGCTTTCCAGAGAAAGCAGGAGTCTTCGCTTCGGTGAGTGTCGACCACAGCTGTTGTCTGTGGATGGAGTTTTATCTGCTGTTTTTCATTTTTAACGAAAATACGGAGAGAACGGCAGTTACATATGCTAACTCTTTTCTGCTGGCCTAATGATCTTCATCACAGTGAGTTTGGACAAACTGCAGGTGGTTTCAGAAGGGTGAGTGAAGACTGAACAACACATTTCTGATGCCACCGCTCGCTGGGGCTTCTACACATCCAGAACTGTTTCCAACCATCCAAATACCGGCCTGGTTCTCGACACACATGCCCACGCGAGACAGATGGGAAGTTCGTTTTTGCATTCTTCTCCAGTCTCCATTCTTCTTTCACACTGCTGAAGATCTCTCAGTTTCTGCTCAAACCCAGTCAGACAGGCCGAGCATTGTCTTCTGCTGCCTGCTCATTTAGTGAGCCTCAATATGGAGAATAGTTCAGAAAGGACAGGCCTCCTAAAACTCTTCTATGCCTCGTTTTTCTTGTTGCTTGTGGGTGCTGTCGTCCCTTGTCTGTTCACTTTTTCGCTGCTCTTTGCCCGGTGCCACTGTGATGAGACACTGATGAATCCTGTCCCGTCCTTTTAATAACTTGAAACACATTCTGTTTATCTCAGCCCTTCCAGCTCCCCGTCCTCCTGTCTTTAATCTTCTGTGCTTGCCATTCCCAGACCAAGATGTTCATAATTGCACACAAACCACTTTTGCTCTCCTTCCTGATGCCTCCTTTCTCCTGTCTCCTCCACTCTGTCAGATACCTCAGAAGAACGACCGAGAAGAGTCAATGCCACTAAGTCCTCCTCTGACTGATTCACTGACTCCACTGTAATAAATGAGACCACAGAGCTCCAACTAATCCTGTGGCCATTGTGTCGATATGTTTTTAACAAGTGTTTGTTGTCATTCATTTAAGCAATAACACAATATATACGTATATAAATATATGCTATATGTGAGTTGATACACAAGTTAATAATAGAATGAAAATAGAATTATTATTAACGAGAAAGCAGTAAAAAAGTACCTAAAAAGTTATTTTCTGAGCTGGTTAGAAGAACACAGTATTGATTCCAGATTCCTCTTCTACGCCTCCCAGTCATTGCATGAATCTGTGAAATTTCATTAGCAGTACAACTGATTTAATCTAATGATGTATTGATTGAGCCAAACCAGATATTTGATGGTCATTCTGGGCTTCCAAAAGAAGAGGTCTGGAAATGGTTAAGCAAAATGACAAAGAGCTGTTTTAATGTTAATTTAATTTATTATAACAGTGATTTTGTACATAACATTCTAAACACAGTACGGTGTATCTCCAAGCATGACAACTCAAAATATAATTTATGAACTGAGAATGCATGCAAAGCGATGCAATAGATGACTGTAAAATCAACATCAGTGTATGAATGAAGTGCCGTTCCTGTAGTGCAGATGGCAGAGAATGGAGTGTCTGTCATAGAAGTTGTAACATGAATATGTCACCTCTAAGAATAGCAGCTTTCTAGCTAGCTGTGTTCCTCACAGGCTTTCTGAGCCAAGCTGAGTCTCAGTTGTCTCTCTGTACCCAAGCGCAATACATATGCAGCAATGACTTCTCCACCCAAATATGGCACTATAGGTCCACCAGGGAGTCTTCAGGAATACAGACACTTACAGAGTCAGAATTATTTACAGCAGTGGTGATAGGACCAGACGGCTGAAGAGTTTAATATTCCTAAAAGCTGCATCACAGAAAGTAATTACATGAGATGAATATGAATATGCTTTTTGAATAGTTTTGAGAGAAGTTTTTTAGGTTCACTGGTCGTTTAGGGTAGTAAATAAACCGCCTATGTTGCACTGTAGCGGTCAAGACCAAGGGATGTTTCACTATAATGAAGTGTTTCACATCCAACCACATTTAAAGTCATGAAGTCATAAAGTCATCTGAAGTCATGCCAAAAAGAATGTAAAATTCCTGTTTAAAGTGTGGCATGGTGGCGCGGGGGTTAGCACTGTTGCGGCACAGCAAGAAGGTTAGGGGTTCGACTCCCGGGTTGGGCGTAGGGTCTTTCTGTGTGGAGTTTGCATGTTCTCCCCATTACTGCGTGGGTTTCCTCCCAAAAACATGCGTGCATTGGGGATCGGTCGATTGAGCAGACTGAATTGCCCCTAGGTGTGTTTGAGAGTGTGAATGGTTATGTGGCTCTGCGATGTGCTGGTGACTGTCCAGGGTGTACCCCGCCTTTCCCCATAGCACCTGACCCTGAGTGTGGCACAAAGGGGTAGAAGATGGATGGATTTAAAGCGCTTTAATATTATAGCCAATGTGAAAGTTATACACAATGAGCCTAAACCCAATGACTTCCGTACTGACAGAGGTCTCAAAAAATGAAAGGCCACTTTCACTTTGTTGAGATGCTCACATAACTGTAAAGGCCTCCCCCCCCTCCCCCCCGACCCTTTTAGTACTAAATAGATGCCCTCGCCGCTGTGGGTGATCTGGAAACTCAAGTATGTGAGTTGTAAGTGTATGGGAGAGAGTGTAAGAGTGGTAGGATGACAGATGTTAGCTCTGGCCTTCTGGCCCTGGTGTCCGTAGGAGAGGGCTCCGGCTGCATGTTTATGAAAGACAATGGGTGCCTGTGAAAGTGCATATGTGTTGTCCTTTCTTTTTTTTTCACCCACTCTCCAAAAATATCAGCTGTTCTCAGAACTCTGCGCCCGGACACGAAGAGCAGTGTGGCCTCCATAAAGATTCCTCCGTTTAACGAGGACACGAAAGCCTTTCATCTCCCTGCGTTTCAGAGATAGATCATCTGCTCTCCAGTCCAAAACAAAAACAAATATATCTGTCTGTCTTTATATATATACATATACATATATATATATATATATATATATAGACTCAAATATTAGACTTTAATGTGGAGTTGGTCGCCCTCTGCAGCTCTAACAGTTTCCACTCTTCTCTGAAGGCTTTCCACAAGATTTTGGAGTGTCTGTGGGAATTTGTGTCCATTCATTCTATAGAACATTTATGAGTTCAGACACTGATGTTGGACGAGAAGGCCTGACTCACGATCTCCATTACAGTTCATTCCAAAGGTGCTGGATGGGGTTGAGGTCAGAGCTCTGTGAGGTCCAGTCAAGTTCTTCCACACCGAAACTCATCCAAACATGAACAAAAATACTACATTAACATTCACATAAAATTAATTTAGGGAACTTGTCTCTATGAGAAAAGTCAGTGTCATTTTTGAAAAATCACGTGTGTTCTGCCTTGTGATAAACAAAAAAGTTCAGTATGTTTTGTCCTACATACATTTTTTGCTCTGAATATTAGTTGATCCTCTAGCAGTGTCAAGTCAAACTATAAATAACGCTACATAACACTCCTGAACACTGCAATGACATAACATGAAAGCAAGTCTACTGTTGCACTTCAGCACTTTTGTATAACTACACCAGCTACTTAAATTATAAGAACTTAGGGTGAATTTGTTAGTGCACAGTGATAGCTTGCATGTAGTAATATTTGTATTTAACCTCTTTTGCTCCTACAATTCAAAGGATCCAGTGACATTCTGGGAGTAAAAATGTATGTACAATTAAACTGGATTTTTTTGTTTACCACATAGTGGAATTTTTCTAATAACCAACATTTATGTAAGCAGATAAAAACCGAACAGGAAATACTTCCTTCCCACTGGCATCAGACTCTGTAACTCCTCCCTCTATCACACACTCACACAATAATCAATGCAATAGCCTGATGCTACTTTGCTATATTGGGTTTAAATCATTATTATTATACATACACACACACACACACACATATATATATATATATATATTATCATGTGCAGTATCATGCAAAGTTTGCCAGATGGGTGCTAAATCATTTTATTATGTGTTATCTTAATAACATTATGTGCCATAGTCTTACAATGTAAATATCATTACTTATATCAACATTTCTTATATCTGATCTCTATTTCGTGCAGTAACATACAGGTAACTACCATCTGTGTTATTAGGAATTCACTTAACTATAGGTTACTTATCTATAGTATTTATACCCAGCATTTGTGTATATAGCATAGTGTTTCTCATATTAAGGTTTTTCTGCATGTTTTGGTTATTGGATTTATTTACAGACTCGACTGTTAACGCCTCTCTTGACTTTGATCCTTGATAGAATATCCTTGAGAGCCTTGTGGGTGAAAATGTTGCACTAGCTAGAAGACGGCGTCTAAACTAGACAAGTTATTTAGCTAAAGCAGTCTTAACCCGTAATGGGAAATGGTATGAGAGAACAATCGAAACGTTTTATTCTGCATTGCAGCTTTTCTTCCTTGAATGGATAAAAAATAATAATAATTCTAATAATTTGAAATGTGATGTTAGCTGACTAATAGATTCTAGACTATTAAGGAGAATGTCAGTGAGGGATGAAAGCCTGCCAGATCAGGAATGGTCTGAGACTGTGCTTGTTTTAAAAACATGGTGCGGACCACTGCTTTAGACCAAGGGTTTTGCTGAGGATCTCACACGCTTACATAAGCAATTACCGTGGCTTAGAGGGCCCTGACCTCCATGTCTGACCTGCATGGTGTTACTCGGCAGGGGGTGGAATGGCCCAGTGGGATGCTGTAAATGTGGCAGCGGGTGTATTTGACGGACAGATCAGTGTTTGTTGCCTCTCTGGATTTGTCTGGGTCCTGTTCATATTCGAGGTGAGGTCAATCAGAGAAAGCATGGCTGCGGTCTCTGACCTAATCTCACACCAGGAATGTCTGAGTTGCTTCTCCCCAAAATCACAGCAGGTTCAGCTCCTTATACAGTCATCCCGAAGAGCCCTGAGATTTTTGGCCTCGCATGCAGATGAGCAAAGAGCTGTGTGTTGTCATTTGGCAAAGGTATTGAAGGGAAAGGTTGGGGGGGGGTTTAAGTAGAGGGTGACAATTAAAGTATCTACACTATTGTTCAAAAGGTTTTGAATACTAAGAAGCCAGTATAACTGCAGAGAAATGTGTGATCGATTCAATATGAGTCCTCTGCAACTTCACTGGCTTCAAATAATCACTAAGAAACTGGGAAATTGAATAACGACGTGTTGCTCCACAGAAGAAGCCGTGCCGTTTTGTAAGCTGTGAGTAGCAGCTAATATCTCTGATGTTAAATGTTTCATACTGGTCTCTGCGGACATCCCTGCTGTGGTGTGATTCATGCTGGACTCTGTGTACCTCCTAATATTTCAGCTGCTATAGCTGTTGCTATTCCTGTACTATGTATTAATTTATTTTAGTTGCTTTATTATGGCTTTTTAGAATGATTTACTTGGTTCTGACCCTTTTTAAGGCCATTTTTACATTAATTAAGTCCGATAATGTCAGCAGTAAATGCTGTAATCTGCCCAGCTTTGAAACTGATACTGTTTGTCCTTACGGCCGACTTTGCAAGGATTCTAGATGTTGTGTTAAAGACAAAGCCTCTGTTGTGAGGCAAAAACACAAAGCAGCTTTTTAATATAATGCTGTTACCATACTTTAATTGGTTTATGTCTGTTAAGAACATTTCAGATGTCTTGCTGTTCATCTTATTATTACTTACGTTTTTTGATAATATTCTTGTCGGTCCTGGCACCCTTAACAATTGCTGACTTCAGTACCTGCAAATAGTGTTTACTGCATGCAGATATATGAAATGTATACGTGTTCATTACATGCAACCTCACAGATTTTCCCTCCAACACTTTGTGGAAAAAGGGTTTTAAAGGAATTGCTTTTGATTTGACCCTCAAAAACTATCTGGGTCAGACAAATTTGCATGATTGTTTTAAATAGCAGCTCCAACCGTTGTGGCACCAATAACAGGTGTTTTCAATCTTTCTGTCTGAGCTGCTAAATAACCAGCTGACTGGAGGGCTCTCTTTTTAGGGGAAGGGATCAGGCTTACTTAAATTGATACAGGCCTTTATTCATTTGCTCTTTCTTTTGGAGAAACTTGCTAACATGCAGCTAACCCAGCATCTCGCCACAATATTTTATTTATCCAGGGCTCAGTTGGGTTTTTGTTCAGGGTATGGATGTGTCTTGAGTGTTCTAAATGATTTAACATCTTTACTGGATGCTAAACAACAACGTGTGGACATATTTATTGACCTAGCAAAAGCGTTTGACTTGTGGATCAATCTCGATGCTATTGGATCCCCAGTTGGCTTGGTTTTCAAACTAGCTCTCCAGCTGGTGGTCTGGTGGTTAAGGATCTGCCTCTGCAGTTGGAAGGTCATTGGTTCAAATCCCAGGACTGCTAGTGTAACCACTGAGGTACTCTTGAGTAAGGAACCGTGCCCACACACTGCTCCCTCAACGCTGTGTTCCTGGCTGCCCCCTGCTTCACTTGGTGAATGGGTTAAATGCGAATGGGAATTTTCCTGCTGTTCACACTGTGTGCTGTGCTGTGCTGTGTTCAGCCCGTCTGTGCGTCCTTCTCAGGGCTCAATAATTGGACCCGTTCTTTTTTCCATATTTATTTATTATGTTTCTCATATTAACAACTCCCATATTCATTGATATGCTGATGCTGTATATGCTGGTCCATCACCTGATGCAGTGATAAAATCACATAAGAGCTGTTTCCTTGAAATACAGCAACCTCAATTTATCTGCCAAGGCTAAAGTTATGTGGTTTGGTTGGAAGGGCGTTGTGTCCCCTTCCACCTTGGACATTACCACGAGATATTAAATCATCCTAGGGCACCTTATGATTTATGAACACTGTGTATAAAGAAATCTGGCTACATAGTGGATTGTATTTCTCTCATTATGTCACCATGCTGCAGTCCAAGGTTAAGGCAAAACCTGTTTTTTTATAGAAATAATTTTTTACATCTGCAGTCAAAGACGTGATTGTTCAAACTGTGCTCCCTTTTTATGGTACCATTTATAGATTGGCTTGTAAAGAAACGCTTGACACTATAAAGGAAAGATTTATACAATCAACACTTCTGCTATTCGATTTACCACTAGTACCCCTTTCAGAACCTTCACTGTCTTCTGTGTCCTCCAGTCAAATGGCCCTCTCTGCATACTTGTCATAACATCTAATGGGTTTGCGCTTATTTATGAAGCTCTTCTTGGATAATAACCCCCTTATTTAAGTCAGTAATTGCAACCAATTTCTGTGGCCAAGCACAGTACGTACTCTTCCCTCTACATCAGAATAAAGGCCTCTAAATCCAACACGTTCTTCAGTCTGTTATCATTCCAGACTTCTGCAGCAAATTAGTGGAATTTGCTACAAAAAAAAACATAAAAACTGGACAAATGATCTCAATTTCTGCTTTTAAAGCCTTCTTTTGTTCAGTGATAGTTGTACATGTTTTACTTCTGTCTGATTAACGGCTCTTGTTCTTTCTTCTGTTGTCGTTTTCTTTTTTTGAATGGCAGGCTATTATTGTGAATAGTTGTTTTTAATGTATAGAGCAAAATAAATCTAATAACAAATAAAAAAATATGTAATTTCATGATTAATAAATAACCTTTCATTCTTGCCCCGAAAAACCTTTCTAAACATACGTTTTTTCAGAATATTTTTAATATTATATTTTAATATTATATAAATATTATAATATTTTATGATTTTGTGATTGGTTTGCTGGTTCGTATGCATGCCCCGAGAACTTTTAGAGGGGCTGTTTGCTGTGTTTATGTCTGATTGAGGTATGATTGGTATTATGCTATTCTAGCCATGTTCTAAAGTGAAGTTAAGTAAAGTGTCCCCTTATAGTCACATGTGATCACACCACCCCTCATGTTGGAGAGAATATTGCAGAAATTGAAGTCTAAAACTTTTCTATTCCAAAATCTGAAAGTCAGAGTCAGTCAGTGAGCTGTGACGACGCTGTTTATTAAGGCAGCTTCGTGATCTTTTGAGAGCAGTGGCCAGTTGCTCTGCATTAGCATTTCCAATTACAGAATTTTATAGACTTCTTCCAAGACACGCCCCTTTCCTTCAGAGAACGCCCACTCTGTTCCCTGGTTACACCCACTCTTGCCTTTATGTCCATAAGCATACTCAATTGAATGCTCAAAACTCCTCCTCCGCTTCAATGTCTCCTCCTTACTAAATATTTCTCAATCAATAGAAGGTCAAATTTGACTTACTCAGTATTGCTCATCCTCATCCTTGGAATAGCTTTCCCTTAAAACCCTGTGTTTGCACGTTCTTTTGGCATAAAGACTCACCCTTCACTTCTGCAGCAACTGGCTTCTCTATTTTAAGTGACGTACTGCTCATCATTACCTTTGGGCCTCTTTCTTCTACCGGCCTTAAAGGAACACATGCCACTCTATATATATTTCACAGTGCCCCCCCTGCAGCTTTAAGCAATTCTGACTAAGTTTTAATGGTAGAGAAAAGCTACCATATTATTCTGGTATTTTT
>JBBJLS010000134.1:22049175-22071918 GCA_037577275.1 Bryconaethiops microstoma | reverse complement strand
TCACTCTGTCTCTCTCTCTCACACACAAACACACACACTTTCTCCCTATCTTTCTGCCTCTGTCTCTCTCTCTGTCTCTCTCTTTCTTTCTCTCTCTCTGTCTCTCTGTTTGTCTGTCTGTCTGTCTCTCTCTCACTCTGTCTCTCTCTGTCTCTATCTTTCTCTCTCACTCTGTCTCTCTCACTGTCTCTCTCTCCCTCTCTCGGTTTCTCTCTATCTCTCTCTCTTTCTCTCTCGCACTTTGTCTCTCTCTCTTTCTCTCCCATTCACACATATTTTCTCGTTTCTTTCTTTCTTTCTTTCTTTCTTTCTTTCTTTCTTTCTATATATTTATAAAATAAATAGAACAATAATAAGTTACTACTACTATTATTACTAATAATAAATGAATAAAGAAATAAATAAAATCATTATGATTCACTGTCTTGTTGATGACAGTGAATCACCCGAGGGGTTAGTTAATACCATAATCAGGCAATAAATTTGTCTTGATATTGTTTTTAATATAAAATATCATTATATCAACTGCTGCAGATTCACAATAAATTTAAATTACATTTATATACAAATGAAATAGATAGATAGAGATAGATATAGGTGGATACTTTATTCATCACAGAGGGAAATTCACAGTTTCCAGCAGTATTTACAAAAGCAAGAAGTAGATTAACTAAAATAAAAATTCTTGAAAGCAGACATGTACACACACAGACAAGCAGGCACAGTACGCACCTTAAAGACAAAAATTATGGGTGATAAGGGCTGCCACTATTCACTGTTAAAAGTGCCTTGATGAAAGTTTGAATTATTTTTTAATCATTTTGAATTACAATTATTTATTGTATGTCCTAAAACCACATATATAAATCTGTTCGTGTGGTGCCTATGCCGACCCCCATGTCAGCGGAACCATGAGATCAGTGGAAGAAGATGGTCTAGTCTGATCCATCACATTTTTTTTTCACATGGTGATTGGGGTCAATTGCATGTGCGTCACTTATTTTGACTTATATTGAGATGGCACCAGGATGCTCTATAGGAAGAAGACAAGCCACCAGAGGCAGTGTGATGCTCTGGGCAATGATCTGTTGGGAGGTCTTGTTTTTTGGCAAGTTATGTGCATGTTTGACACTTATTACCTGCTTAAACATTCACCCCTGTCAGTGGCGTCTTCCAGCTGGATAATGTACCCCGTCACTGCAAAAAATGTTCAGCGATGGTTTGAGGAACACGGCCAAGAGCGCGAGGTGTTGACTTGGCCTCCAAATTCCTCGAATCTCAACCCGATCAAGCATTACTGGAATATGCTGGACAGGTAAATTCAATCCATAGAGGTCCAGAGTAGCAATTTACAGGAGCTGCTGCTAACATCTCAGTGCCAGAAACCACAGCACACCTTCAGAGGTCTTGTGGAGTCCATGCCGCGATGGGTCACAGCTGTTTTGGCTGCACAAGGGGAAAAACACAATATTAAGCAGGTGGTTTTAATATCATGGCCAATCTAAGTATATATAAACATAAAACATAAAGGTCAGAGAAGATGGCTTTGCCACAATTAAATTAAAGCGAATGTTGATATTTAATCTTCGGTGGTATTTGACTTTATTTGGTAGCGTTCGTACTGGCTGAGAAACGTTCTGCTTTATTTTTGTATGTGACCCACAAATCTCCTGAGGTCCGTGCGCAGTGACTAGATTGCACGAGAGACGCAAAGTCTGCTACAGCTAGAATTTCCTTTATGATAAATTAATGTGTTAGTGTGCGATACGTATTGTTTCTAGATGGGGAAATGAGTAGGTTTTGAAAGCTTCGTTTAGCAGCAGAATTAATCATGTTGAATGTTTTTCATCATGCACTGGTTCCACTTACATGTGGACCTTGAATACACAAACACTCACCGTGTTCTGTTGGTGAACATGTTGTAAACACCTGCTCTTCCGACAGGAGCATGACCAAGAAAAAAAAAAAAAACAGCACAAACTAATTGAGCAGCTGTTTTTTCCTGCACTTTGGACGAGCTTGAAACTCCTTCTTTGGACCTCCGTGAGGTTGTGGCGGCCAAGACAAACATAGACATTTCCACCCAACTCCATTCTGCCCCCACCAGATCTTCCAAGTACAGCTGAAGGAGAAAACGACAGCGTTTAAATGTTGCAGTTATGTTCAATTGTGCTGTAGTGGATGGAGTAAACAATCTGTCCTCTCACCCCGACCGCAGCAACCCAGCTTTAGCTTGGCCCATCCAGTGTGTGAAGCTTTCTCTCTTTTATCGGTAGAAAATAGACATTTCATTCACACCGCAGTGCTGAGTGGGCGTCATTTCACACATTAGCAATTCTGGTCGGACTCCTGCCCGCTTCTCCGAAAGCAATTGATGTACCGCTGACTGGAGAAGCTAAGTAACGGATGCGTTTTTCCTAGTCTTCCATAAATTACAACAAATGAATGTTTCTGTAGGAAGCTTCTACAGAGGGTTGTTCTTAAACTGCCCAAAAATAAGAGAATGCATATTTTCATACTACTTAGTTTTTAGCTTTTTGTTTTTCCTTCAAATGTTACTTTCTTAAGTATGTTTAGTAAAATAAACCTACTTATATCTAATCAATTTAATTGTGAACATTTTTATGACGCCTTGATGCATGTCATTGTAATTGACCGCAACACAGATGCACATGTAGCAGTTGTGAGCTAATGTAGCATACCAAGTGGCGGTACGTGGACAAGATGTGTTTTAAAGTGAAGATACCACAGATACCAGTAATGTGTAAAAACGTACAGCTTGTGGTTTAGTGGTTAGGGAGTTGCCCCTGCATTCAGAAGGTTGTGGGTTTGAATCCCAGGACTGCTAGTGGCACCACTGAGGTACCCTTGAGTAAGGTACCGTCCCCACACACTGCTCCCCGGGTGCTCTGTTCCCGGCTGCCCGCTGCTTCACTTGGTGAGCGAGTTAAACACAGAGAAAGAATTTCACACTGTTCACGCTGTGGGGTGTTCACGTATGACAGAATGGTTACTTTCACTTTAAAAAACTTGCTAGATATTTTGTCTTTTAGCCTTTCGGGTACTTTGGCCACTCAAGACCAAGACTGAACACTCCTGCTCCAGAAGTAATAACAATAAAACATCTACTTTCTGCCTTTAGAGTCTTCATATGAAGACACAAAAAGAGAGGCCGATTCGATTACAGGAAAACTCCAGCATTTGAGGTTTGAGGGGGCTGAAGAGATGAAGGCAACCAATGAAGCTGGGGCAGGACAGGACATAGCAGGGATGTTTATAGATTGCTTGGTTCTCTTAAAAGCCAGTTGTGATTTTTGGTTGTTTCATAACGGTGTATATGTAAATGTCACCATGATTTTAAGCAGAACCCCCTTCCCCCAGTCCTCTACATACTGTCACCCAAACGTTGCTACATGTTTAGCAGCATTAGACACGAGTCTCTCTTCTTCAGACACACATTTGGTGAACACATGTAAGGATCTTATGTAAATCAGTTGACAAATGAGCCATTCTCCTCAGCTTGCTCACAGTGTTGGCAGTGTTAAGAGCCTTCTCCTGGAGGGGGTCATGTCTGTCTTCGGCGTGAACCAGGCCCAAAAATCTGCTCCCACTGCGGGCCATTTCCCAAACTCTCCTCTGACCTTCTGGACGTTATGCGGGAGCGTGCTCTGGAGACGGGCTTTGGCGTTCCACTCACATTTCCATTTCTCCAAAGCTATTATGACATTCGATACGAGGAACCGAGCAATACATTGGAGACCACAATAGCAAATCATATCGTCCAAGAGAAAATACCTTCCTTAGTCTCATGCTGTTGAGGCTGTGTCCCTGTAGCGTATCAGGACCAAGACCGAGAAGAACTTTGTTGTCATCTCAACCATCTACAAGTGTACAGTGGAATGAAATGATGTTCCTGCTGGGCCACTGAGGCAACATTCAAGACATGGCCAGTATATCCTGGACTGCACACCCTGGACCCCTGGGATAACCATATCTAGGCTGCAATCCGTGCCTATCCAGGCCCAGCGCCAGAGGAGAGGCTTGTGTGCAGTAAACATGGGGTGAGATATTTATGGTAAAGCTGTGCAAAGAGACCAGACCTTCAGGAGAGACGTGAGAGCAACATACAACATACAGCATCCCAAAAACACAGCCAATACAAAAAGATGCATGCAAAACATCCCGTTCATCAGTGTAGGCTTTTGTAAAGAGGCCGCATGCTGTACAGTGCAGGACCATTCACAAAGGTTTATTTTCTGCATGCTTGCTGTAGAAGCAGATACAAAATAATAGATTTAGTTGGGCATGATATTGATGAGGGTTTGCCTAACTAAATGACCTCCTGATGCCAGGCCTTACCCGTGCACAAACACAGTTATAATGAAAGGGAATGTCCGTTTCCAGGGAACATAAACATGGCCGTTTAACTATGATACACAAGGGAGAAGAAAACCAAATTAATAGCCTCATCAGTACAGCAGCCATGTTGTTACAATACAGCTCATTTTAAGATCCAGCACAGTAATTTTAATGCTTTAACTTTTAAACCTGGCAGTTCACTATGAATCATGAATGCCTAGGTAGGAAACTCGCCGAACAGTGCTGCACTCTGGCTCTCCTGCACTGGATATTGCCGTCCCTGGTCTTGAGGTAAGTTTAGGCTAAATAAAACAGGTTAATTTTGACTATAGTAATTTTGATATGTAAGCAAATCATAATAGTGACTTTAAATGCATATCTAGCATAAAGTAAAACTCCTAGCAAAACAACTTAAAACATATTTTCCAGTGTCCTTTACCATAATTCTGTTCCCAATCATGATATCAGGGCCCCCTGTTGGCCAGGTCTTGGGAAAAGCCTATTGGGTTGATGTGGTCGTGTATGTCATGTAATAAAGCAGGAATAAACAAGTACAATGCAATACTGTAAGTACAAAACAGAAAAGTCTCAAAGCCCAACAGTTAATACAATATAACGAATACACAGGACGGGACAGTACGAAACAGTATGAGAGTTAAATGCATGTGCAGGACGTTTAAAAGCTCTGGGGCGTCCTGCAGTTTGAAGGACTTGGTGTCCTGTAACTGGACAAGGGTTGCTGAGTCCTCTTCTAAGTTCTCAAGGCCTCTGTGTAGGACCTGCTTTTCCGTTCACACAAGCAGACGCAGGCAGAATGAAACATGGAGTCGCCTGAAATGAGAGAACTACACAGACATGGAAAAGTCATTCTCTGTATCTTTCTCTGGCTCTTTCTCACTCATTCTTCTTTGCTGTGCCATTTAAGAATGCCTCTCAGCGTTCATATTTTGTCATTCATTTTTTATGAGCCTGGGTTTTCATTTTTCAGCGCAGTAGCGGAAGGGAGAAGAAACACCGCTGATTCCTCCAAATTTTGCAATGGGCAAGTCACTGAGCTGGAGTACACATTTGAAATAGCTTCTTTTCTTTTTTTTTATTCTTTGCGATGTAAGGCTGCCAAACAAGTTCAAGCCAGTGATTAGACCGTATAGTGTGACCACAGGTAAGCCTTTAAATAATGGGAATGGAGTTCTGATCACAGAAATCAACCTAATGACAGAGTACATACCCACAGTCCCACATTATTGAAATGAACTGGAAAAGGAACTTCATAGGAACTATTTATCATCTTTTCTCAAGGGTCTTTGAAAACATTGTCTGATACCAGAGTCCATTAAGGAGACAATCTCTTTAATGAGAATAATGACTGTTATGTAGGATGGCACTCTGTTATGTATGGCGGCTGAACATTCGGGTCAAAGGTTCAGAAGAGTAAGAGCATGTGTAGGTGGAGTCTCAGCACAGGGACTTCATTGTCTTTGTGTAATATTTAGGGAATTGACCTTTAATGGTCTTTATAGTACTAGATGTTCTGGAAGACCTGTTGGGCCTAAAGAGCTCAGAGAAAAATCATGACTGACATTTACATTACAGTGGAGTCCTGGGGAGAGAAGAGACATGGAGGTTTGGAAGCTGGACTGCTAGCTGAGCACCAAGTGAAATGTCTATTCAAAATCCTGCCTCAGGCTACACTTACAGTGACATTTTCTTAGAAATCTCATTTAAGCAAACAACAGTACATATTAATGGCATCATTAGGAGGTGAGACTACAGGAATAGATCCAAAGGAGAGGGAAAGACATGACCCACATGAAAGATCAACATGTAGGACCATTTTATAGTGTATTATAGTGCACTTTTTTTTTTCTTTCAAAAATTGTTCCCTCCAAGCTAGCAGGTAGATTTGGCAGTGACCAAACCGAGAAAAAAATGTGTCAAAAACACCTTTGGTCCTTATAAATAATAGGCTGATAAATTTAATCGTACCAATTTAGTCACACCAATTTAGTCGTACCCATTTAGTCGTACCTATTTCCACACATTAGCTAGGGCTCTCAAACATAGATGAAACCAACACTTGGAGTTTAAAGGTTTGCATGTGCTTCCTCTGGGTCATGCGAAGCCAGCCAACTTATTGACCTGGTGCTAATGTAACATCATTGGATGGCTCAACACGCTTGGCTTAGAACACTAACTGCTAATTCTGTAACACTGGACTTACACTGAGTGATGGGGAGAGGTCATGGGTGGTCACAAAGGCACCATGTCCCAAAAGTCATTAGATTTTGATGGAAATTATGATGTGATGGTCAGTCGGTTATTAATATGATCAAGGACATGAATTAATGGGGTTGGTTTTTATTCAGGGTGTCATAATAACTTGAAATTGTCATAATAATTTGAAATGACGGTCCCCTGTACGACTCATTGGGACGGAAAAGAACAGTTACACACTGCATGTGCTTATGCTTGGAGTAGATCATTCTTGGCCAAAAAGAAGAACATTTGTGCTGGCTAACATTACAAGTGATGTGTGGGTGGGGGATGTTGGGGTAGGGTGTGTGGGGGTGGGGTGTGTGGGGGTGGTGTCGGTGGGGTGTGTGGGGTGGGGTGTGTGGGGTGGGGTGTGTGGGGTGGGGTGGGTGGGGGGCTAAAGGCAATTGCATCACTAGGGGTCGAACTTGCAATCTTAGACACACAGATGGTTGTGCTGCTTGGGACTCTGAAACTTTAACTGTTAACAGACAGACATCTGGTTGTTCAAAATTGATCAATTGCATGTAAAAGATATATATGGACAAAGGTAATGGGACACCTGACCATTACACCAACAGGGACTTTAAAGACACTGCATTCTAATACATAGACTTGGAGTCGGTCCCCGTTTGCAACAATAACAGTTTTCACTCTTCTTGGAAGTCTTTCCACAAGATTTTTGAGTTTCTGTGGGAATTTTTTGCCCATTCATTCTGTAGAGCATTTATGAGGTCAGGCACTGATGTTGGACGAGAAGGTCTGGCTCACAATCTCCGTTCCAGTTCATCCCAAAGGCGTTGGATGGGATTGAGGTCAGGACTCACTCCAACCATGTCTTTATGGAGCTCGCTTTGGGCACTGGGGCACAGTCATGCTGAAACATAAAAGTTTCTTCCCCAAACTGTGTCCACAAAGTTATCCAAAATGTCTTGGTATATCGCATTAAGATTCAGAGACCCTGCCTGATGCTGTATTTATCTTACGTCACATCCGTCACAATACAGAAATAAAATGTGTCACAGTTTATAGTGAGGTTATGTATTAATAAAGTTCCACAAGTTGCTGCTAAACACTATCAAAAATGTAAGCTGTAAGTAAGAGTGAGATGTGAAATATGAGCTGACCACCTGAAAAATGCAGACGTCTCATGCCAGCTGTGTGGACAAAATTTGTTTTTCCAAGTCAAGTCTTGGAATTCTGCCATTTTCATACAATTCTACTTGTTAGGAAATAATTATCTACAGTTACAAACAGTTCTTTTTTTAATCCACACAGGCACATACAGACAGAAATGCTTGTGTACATCCAGACAGGCCCATCGGTCAAGCACACCCTCATCACTCACGCCGTGACGGACACAGTAAGAGTGCTACACTTCATGCTTCATATCTTTGTTCTCTGTGTCCTCCACCACACCCCTTAGCCTCTACACACACACATGCATGCACACACACCAAAACACACTCTAAAGACAACAGCATTGTGGTGTTTGGTTCTTGGTGAGCTCCATTATTGCAGCTTTGATTAATATATTGTGGGTTAATTAAAAGGAGCAATGGGAAAATGAGATATAGCAAATCTTTCTGTTTTCAGCATCTCCATCATCTTCACCCCACGCACTAAAGCTCCATTATGCTGATTTATCATTTATCATCACTGCCTCAATCAGTAAATGCCTGTTTTTCTGCTGCTGTTGCAAGAACGGCATGTAGAATTCAGAGTTATACAATAGAATGGCATAATGCATTGCAATATAATAATAATAATAATAATAATAATAATAATAATAATAATAATAATAATAATAATAATAATAATAATAATAGTACTTATTATTTTTATTCATTGGTTGGTTTTTAATGTGCTGTGTTTATTTAGTGTTGTGTTTGTTCTCAGGCCCAGACACCAGACACTTTATACAATGTACAGCAATAAAACAGTACAATTTAAAATGTGGTATTTAAGGGAGTACTGAATACAATACAATCAGTTTTCTGATGAAACACTATCCCCCATTGGAAAATGGACATAGAAAATGAGTTATAATAGAATTATGTTTCATAAAGGTCATAACTAAGCTTCAATTAAAAAATAAAATACAGTAAAAATAGAAGACCTTTAGGTTTGCCTGGAAGAAAAGAGAGTATTGTGCAATTATGGAGGTTCAAGAGGAGCGGTGTCTTAGATAAATCTGAGATTTGCGTATAGCTCTGGCTGTTTCCCTGTAGACCACCACTACTCCTCCATAAAGCTGGTCATGCACTGGAACACATGACAGTAAGGTTACAAGACAGGCTGAACCTTTAGGGAATGTACAGGAATGCACACATTATCAGATCCAGGGTACAGTACAGTACAGTCATATCTACTGCTACAGCGTGAGAGCAGAGTTAGACACAAACTATACATCTGCATAATTACTCTGCTGGGAATAGTGACAGGTAGGTCATTAGCACAGTGCAGGCATAATGGATTCTGCCTCAGAGAGTATTGCTACTGTGAACTGGGAAGATACACATGCTCTGTGAAAATTTGACATCTGTTGTCTCTGCCACGGTACACAATAAGAGGAACTGACTAGAATAGAAACCGGGCAACAATAAGAAACCCTAACAAATATGCCATTTTGTGTTTTTTTCACAAGATGCTTTCAAATTTTACACTGCACACTGATATGATAGATGGATAGATGAATGAATGGATGAATGGAGGATGTTTCAGGCATAGCCAGCTTAGACAATTGCCCAGGGTGGGGGGGACTAAGAGGGCCCCTCTCACTCGACAAGCATTTTGTCAATCACCTTCTCCCTTTTTTATCACATCCCCCACACCAACTGACAAACAATTTCTTGCTCTCAAGTAAAGCCACTGACGTAGATGCTAATAAATGCTGACACTGGACAGTTAGTGTGGAGAAATGTGAACAGCTTGCCCTCATGTATCTGATCCAATCTTCTCATAGTTTTTCAAAAGTTCCTCCCACCTTTAAAATACCCAATCAGAAGGGGGTTTACTGTGCAGCTCTACAGGCTAACATGCAAGTCGGCATGTTTAACATATGTAGCAATGGTCAAATGTTACTTTTTGGCCCCTTTAAACAGTACACTCTGAAATAGTTATGTGCATGGTTCTTGGAAAAACCTGTGTTCAAAAACTGTGTCAAACCTTTGCATTATGTGATCAATCACACTCTCATCCTCAAAATTGTTATTTAAAGAACCATCCATTAAAAGGCTCTCAAATCAACCAAAAAAAGTTCCTTTCTGGCATCGCTCCAAAACACCCTTTGTGGCATCTTTTAAAAATGTAATTTAAAGAGTACATGATGGGTTTTTGAATGGATGCTTGAATGTAGGTGAATATTCACATATTGTACAATGTAAAGGTACAATACAAAGAAAGTAAGTAACAATATTAAAAAAGATTTCACAGTGATGAGACAGAGAGGTTAGGTGTTTACTTCATATCCCATATTTTACATCTAATTCCCAGCACTAAGCTTGTACTGTGTGACTTATCAGCTTCATTGGAAGATATTACTTACCGTTCCTGTAGTGGGCCCGCAGTCTGATGTTCTGCATATCGTTTGGCCAGGGAGTCGTCCACCTTTAATTAAGATAGTGGTAGAGGAGGCAGATGGCTCACTCTGCAGGTGTGTGGATGCAGAGAAACATAAGGGCAGCAGAGCAGAGAGCCAGAGAGATGGATGGCGATGATAATGATGAATAGAGCGAGGCAGGGGAGAAGAACAATCTCTCAATACATTCTGCAACCAAGAGGAGCAGATAAGCTTCACCTCATGCTTTAGGAGCGTTTTTTAGGGGAAAACGCAGCTGCAGCGGGAGACAGCAAATCCACGTCAGGCCACAGATAGGACACTTTTCTTTTTTTTTTTTTGGAGAGGGGGCGATAAGGCCCCTTTTCCCTCGAGTCCTCCGAGTGCACCGTGGTGCTAATATCAGCTGATAGGGGTAATTAATGAGCCTTCAGTTACCGTCATTAGCATGGGCATGGGTGGAGATACATTCTAATCATTCAGTTCCCCGCCAGTCTTTAGAGATTTAACCAAATGACTCACTCCGCGCGCGCTGTTGTTTTCATACGAGGGTGGCTGTTGTTTGTGATTGGGTTGACTGGAGCATTGGAAGCGCCTCATTAGTGTAGGCCGCGCCTTGCATCTGTGACATTCATTGAAAAACGGCTGGGTTGATTTCCTTCATTTCCGTCGCTTTGTCTCTGTCTGTCGCGTCCTGATTATTGTCTTGTCGCCGCTCTGCTTGGGTCTTCGCAGTTCACAGCCCAAAGTGGAGATTTACATCAGAATAAAGGTGGGATGCTACTCCGTGGCCCTTTTGTCCCGCCAGGTTGCAAAAGGGCCCCGTCAATTAATTTGTTCCACGCTCACCTCTCTGATGCTCAGTTACGTTGCCTAGGCGACCTGAAACACAAGCTGGGGGACACAAGAGAACACATGCAAAGTGGTAATCTAGAGATCAGGTATCAGTTCCGCTATCAGAGAGGATTCGTGCCTCTTTGCCTGTGGATCAAAGAGGAGTTTGCTAATCCTCTGAAGCTCAAACGGAGCTGTGTCTCATTACAGGCGTCCCTTAAAGGCCTCATACCATCTTTTTTGGGCTCCTAAAGGGGAAGTTAGAAGTGGTACGCGTGTTTAAAAGCACTTGTGCGTTTTTTCCTCTCATGTGTTAAGTGATTATCTGAGGGAGAGCTTTTTAGTGGAGCAAATAATTGGACTGAGGAATAAACAGTCTGATAGAAAGCATCTGTGAAGGGGGAGGCGAACAAGATAACTCAGGCAGGATGGAGTATGGCAACACCTGGGTGTTTTTCTCCAGCCATGTGCAGATTTGTTCCATTACATCTTTTTTATAGCAGAAGAGTAGCTCTAAAGCACCACAATGTTTCAATGTGTACCGTTCACTTCCTACTCTACGCAGCCCGTATAAACCTAGTGGCAAAAACAGACTGTTTGGAAGTTGTTGTTGCCATCAGACAAAAAACAACATATTTACATATATGCACCTGTGCAAGCTAAATCAGTTTAGCCCCACCTATCCACACTTCAGTCCAGAATTCTTTCTGAAAGCGTAAACTGTTTTTGGTACATAATACATGCAAATGTCATGAGTGAACATTATAAGATCTGAGAAGAAAATGGGATATGGGTCCTTTAAAAATAGATAAAGGATTATTTGGAGAATTACCTTGGTAGAACCACTTTTGGTTTCCATGAAAACCTTCCAGTGCAGGAACATCCACATAGTGCACAGATCCATATGTCCATCCAGGAACACCTTAGGAAGCTTTAATTTAAAAGTGTAGCTCAGTGTGCTTTTAAATTCAGCTGCCTGACCTCTACAGCTATCAGACAATCAAAAGAGGGATTAATATTCCAGACAACACGCACAAGGGTCAGTTTACTTCAGGATCGTGCAAGCCGTTTGGCTAAATATAGTCTATAAGGATGCCTATGTAGAGGTCCTCATAGGACGAATAATCATTGCTACTGTTGTTCACAGACACTAAGCCGAGTCATGCCATTGTCATTTCAGTAGGAAAGTTCTATGATCCATCACTGATGGTTGCCTAACACCACCGGCCTTAAGTTATTTTTGGTGTTCTATTGCACCAGTGAATGAACCTACTGTTGAATGAGTCCAGGGCCAGTGTGCACGTCATGATTTAATAATTATGTGGGCATAGTGGTGCTGCTTCACAGATGCTTTTAGCACATTCACCCATCCACTAGAGTCCTATCTGCCAACATCTTTTAATAGCATACCTTCAAAAAAAAAAGAAAAAAGAAAAGAAACTCAATTATCCCTGAGCTTTGGGTCATGCTTTTTTTTTTTTTTAAAGTTCACTCTGATGATCAAGAAGTGTTTTATTGGCACAGTGAGGTGCATGAACAGAGTTAATGCATGAAGGACGTGCAGCGAGTGGGGCTCTAGGGTCTACCTCTTATCTGCTGCTTGGCTCAAAGCGAACAGCACTTTCCAAAATCAAGTATTAAACAGCCCAACAGCAAGTTGGGGTAAAACAACTGCAGGGCCTTATCTGAAGCAGTCGGATTAATCACACACACTCCTCCGAATGGATATCCAGCATCCAGCTAGAAAACTGTTTCAAGCACTCAGTCAGACTATAGGCCAGAGAGAATTGGCAGTGTTATGGAAGGCTGTTATGTGATTGTTTTTTTCTGCCTTAGCAGAAACAGATTAATCAGGTTTTAATGTTGGACCTCTTTGCTTCTGAGGGAATTCCAAAACAAGTGCTTCAGATCCAGTGACCAGATGAGGTGAAGAACATGTTTTTAATTTTAAGAGGGTTTGAATTTGAATGCTATTACCTAGTATTTTATCATAACATCAGTAAGCTTGTTGGAAAAAAGTAAGATTTGCTAATTGACTGATTCAGTCAAGATTCACCCATTCTGAACAAGCGATTCACACATTCATTCATCCGTGAATTCAAAAGTAAGTTTTGTTTATGTACTCTGAATGTATTTGGAGTTGAATGTTAAGCATAAGACCACAAGGCAACTAATCCAGGAATCCTGAATAGCTACAGGCTCTCTGCACCACTACTGTACTAGTTAGTGATTTTCCTTTTGTTTTGAATGTGTTTTCATTCAATCAACAATGTTGAAACTGATATTTTACCATTGATGTGTGGTCTTTGTGTTTATTATGTGGAAATGCATTTTGGTCCATGCTCCCGACTCTAGATTTTATCAGAAAGAGCACTCATATCTTTTAAATCGCATTACCTATTCTTAAATTCCAGACTATATCACAAGACTAGATGCACTGCTGTGGAATACGCTCTCCTTCATCAAGGACAATGGTCATTTTCCAGCTTTAACAACCCTTTTCAGCCAAAGCAAGATAATTAGCTAATTATGTGAAACTGTGCAGTACGAGTGGCACCTCCAGGACTGGAGTTGAAGCATAATGGTTTAGGCGAAGCTCCATTTATTCATGACCAGGTAGCTGGGTCGATCTGCTGAAGGACTCCAGTTGAGGAACACATAAGATATATATCTATTTGGTGTAATAAAAACAGCAATGTTTTGTTGTTGACTGATTTTATCACCTTCCTGCGATATATATTCCTACTCCGAGGCAAAAGGGAGAATTAAGGTGTCAGTCATTTTCAGATGAAAGCTTAAAAAAAAAAAAAAAAAGGCTCATTTGGAAATGTTTATATTGTATGCAGCCCATACAATGAAAAAGTAAAAACTGAGATTAAGGTTAAAAATGGAGATATACGATCTGTGTTTTGAGGGACTGCTTGTAGGGAACTGACTCAGCAGAGGGTTGATCTCCCATTTCTCATCAGTAATGCAGTACAACAGCAATGCAGTACAACATCGGTACAAAGAGTTCTGTGGGTTTTATAAGGAATTAAAAGTAAAAGTGTACCTGCACCACTTTACAGTGTGCAGGTACTTCCTTTATGTACAGATCTTCTTCTTGAGAGAACTGCAACATGCAGCTGCCACAAAATTCCTGAAGGGCTTGTTTGTTTTTGTGTGACAGACGCTGAGCGTTGCACACTGAAACCCTGCAACTGCTCTGCTTGCGGCAGGTCAGCTGCCAGCAGTAAGCAGTTGGAGCTGCTGGATCTTTGTATGCAAGCTTAGTGTGAATCAAGAATTAGGGCCTTCCAGACAACAGCCAGGGTCTGCTGAGGATAGGCAAGGCCTGCCAGGATGGGGGAGGTGAAACTGCGGAGTGCACAATGCACAGATGAGAGAGTTATGCAAGGAATGGACAACAGATGAGTGACCACAGAGCTGGATGAGTAGAGAGTATGAAACATTTGAGTGTGTGACGATGAGGAAGGAGATGATGCCAAGAGATAATAAATTCAAGCAGGGGCATTTCTAGTCTGCTGGTTATACAGGGGCATACACAGTTTTTAAGGGGGCACAACCCATCCCTTTGTGAGTCACAGGGGCATAAAAACAGAAGGTGCAAATTTTTGGGCCAAAGTACGTTGGACGTGTCAGTCTGTAACCTCTGTAAGTCATTTTTGTAACCTTTGTAAAAGACCAACTCCTATTTTTACAACTTTTCCTGTTCTGGCTCTTTTTTCACATCTCCTTCAAGTTCTGAGTGTACTATCAGGTCTTTTTCCTCAAGCTTTCACATAAATAATTTCATACACAGACATACAAATAGTAATACAAGTGAAGAAAACTACTGTTGTGGTATTTCGTTGTTGCATCTTAACTCATACTACCTACCACAAGTTTGAGCAGTTGTGCAATTTGTGCAATGTCCATTTGGTTAGAAACTAAAATACAATATTCTTGGATTAAAAATATCCTTGGATTCGCTTAACTTGAAGTTTAAACACTCCAGCAGTGTTTTATTTTACAAACACACAGAGCTGCAGAAACGTTCTGATTACCAGGCCATGCTGCACCACTTCTAGTAGTTTCGCCTGATTTTAAAAGGAAGCTATGGATGGTATCAGCTCTACATAGGAATGGCAACCTATTACCCAACTACCGACTATGATTGGGAGTCTCCCCGATTTCCGTGCAGGCCAATACCACCCTAGACCCCCCTTTGCACCCCCATACCCTCATGCCAACCTTCTTCACTTTCACTAAGAATTACACCACTGGCATACTGGACATAACTTTGCCGTGAAAAGTGCTGGAGGCTGGAATGAGGGCTTCTCATATAACATCAGTATAACATACCACTAACCCACAGTCAGCAAGAAAATGTCCGATTTGATCCCAACAGAACTGACAGAGCTAGTATTAGTATCAGTGCACTGTGCACAGTGTGTCATGTGTCAATTTAATGGTTAGAAATTATGAAGGACATGCACGTTATGTCAGACTCCATTCCTCACAAGGCACGGCATTGAAGAATTCATCATTCTTCTGATCTGATCTGTCTCACCTGATAATTTACAAGACTTTGGTGAACTGAATTCTGAGCATTAGATGAGAAAAAATGCTAGTCTCTGCAGAACAGTGGGCTTTAACGAGCCCAGGTTCACACACCTTGTCTAGTGACAACTTTAGAAAGCATTTGGCCTGGCTGTAGGCTTTTATTAATAAGACTTTCAATAAACTATTTGCAAAAAGTGGTGGAGTAAAAGATTAGCCACTTCAAAAAGTGATATTGGCAAAAGAAGAAAAAAAAAGGTCACCAGCATAAATCAGACCTATGGGCGACTTTGAGTATTCATACTGTTCAAGAGAAGGATATGATCATGTGATCACAGCATGTCGCACCCCTGAAGCCTGGATGTGTGATAGCAGGAAGGTTCTTCAAGAGCAGAGCACCTGGTGGGACTGACGAAGAGGCTCAAATCTGCTTTGGAAAAAGGACAGATGGTAGTAGACGTTCGGAGCAGGAGCAAGAAAGAAAGGGAGCTGGGGGTCTGGGAAAGAGCCAGGAGAGCCAGAGTTAAAGCACACAGTCTTAAGCTGGAATCTTTTGTCAGAGGAAGGTCTGTAATGTAATTTCTACGAGGTTTGACTGACCAGCGCATATGGGTCAACTTATCTAGGCAATTTCCCCAAAGCATCATGGATAGCTCAATAGAAATATCACATCCTAGATGCACATGCAGCGGGTATCACACTTAAACTGTATTACACTAAACTACAACTGGATTTTGAATGTATAGTAACACATTCACAAGTGCCAAAGTTGATACAAATCAATAGTTGGTGATTGTTGTTCTATAATGCAACTCTAAGCAGAAACACAGGAGCTAGTTATGTTGGGATATCTGCATTTGATCTATTTTACTACAGTCGTGACCCTGTAAATATGTTTTATTTATTTGTAATGCTAATCTAGGCACATTTTATAGATGTTTATGTATTAGGATTGGTACCGGCCATGACAGATACGTTCATGTAAAATATTGGCTTTACCTTTACATTTTCATATCAGTGCATCCCTAAAAAATGTCAAAAATCACGGGGAGACATATATTACATAATATTATGTAATAAAGCAGCACTCTTTAGTGTCTTGCTGTAAAAACAGTGAAAGCTAAACAAATAAGCAGTTAGTCTGTGAGAAACCAATTTTTAGTTTAAGTTTAGTGACAGTTTCAAAGCAGTACACAAAGTGAAGGTTAATATAGGTAGAGAAAGGGCATTTCTCAGTATGGAGTACATCAAGTATGGACTGTTGTTCTTGGGAGTTCAGACATTGCAAGTTCAGGATGGGAGGATCCAGAACAATCAGTCTGCATGTGGAACTGCAGCGTTCTTACTGACATCACAGTGCAGCACTTCAGATCTACTCTAGAGTCTCAAGACCCTGCATTGTTCATTTAACCTTTATCTGTACAATAATTGATATTTACATTAAATTATCATATAATGAACCAAACTGCCTGCATTCAAGGGGTCAGACAGTGGTCTCTTAAAACTCATAGTTCCTCTGCCTCTACATGTGAATGCATTCTGGGAAACCTGACTAACCAAGTCCTCACAAGTCACCTCCTGATGCATCTTTAATAAAACCTACAAATCTAGGACACAGGTATTTGGTCAGTACTAGACTAGATGCAAACCTTGAACCGGAACCACATCTGGGCTATGACTGAAGACGTTTCAGAATTTAATGCATATTGAGAAACACCCCATTGTAGTACAAAACAGTACAATGGATTAATATTTTTTATTCTAACCTATCAAAATCTTGAGTTATAAGAATAACACACACATTTTTAGTATATTCCTTATAGTATTAGTGGTTAATACACATTTTGGGTAGCAGCACCAAATAACAACACTACATGTGTCTGTGTCTATTTTTTTACATTACCGTGAGACTGTTTTAAACAGGACTTACTTCTGAATTATTATTGTTACTGATTTATTACTGAATAATCTGTGCAATAGTCTGATGCTGCTTTGTTGTGCAACATCTTACCAGGTGTAAATCACTATGATTATGTGAATCACTATTGGATTATTATCTTGCTATGATGTACAATAACCTACCATGTTCAACACTGCAATGTTCTTATCAGTTGCTAGAACATTATAATTATGTGCAATATCTTATTATGTGCAATAGTCTTATCATGTAAATATCACTACTTATGTCAATATTACTTATATACTACTGATCTCTACCACGTGCTGAAACATATTCCTAACTACCATCTGTGCTGTTTTTAATTCACTTAACTCCAAGTTACTTATCTAGAGTATTTATATCCAGCCTTTGTGTCTACATCACAATGTATTTTATATTGGGTTTTTTTACAGATTAAAAAAATATATTTTGACTATATTGTTCTTGTCTCTGTGCGTCTTTGCAGTCATAACATGGGCAGTTTCCTCCAGGATCAATAAAGTTTTCTGATTCTGATTATTATTTTGAAGGAGCTCCAGATAAGGTTGTTATATAATTGTTAAGCTAGTAAAATCTGCAGGCATGGTATATTTGTACTGGATAAAAATCATGGATTTTTCTGGTAGTGACATAAATGGAAGTATCTAATAAAATAATCCTGCTCCAGTATAACTGAAGCCGTATTCTTAGACGGCTGAGCTCCTGCTGAGAATGATTTAGGCCTGCGGGAGCTGCTGCTACGGCTGTGCTGATCTTCAGTGTTTCTATAGGAGTAAGTGGCACTCCTATAACTTATTGGCCCAGGCCAACTTCTGTCTGGTTAACAGCAGGCCTGCAGCTCCAGAGCCCTGCTGATGCTGATAGGTCATAGCAGCAGGGCTTAAGGAGGGCAGCGGGTGTCCACTTTAATTATCATGGCTCAAGAGATCACGAGCCAAGCAGCATGACGGACAGAGTGAAGACAGAAGAGGAAAAGAGAGGGCTAAAAAAGACAGTAAGAATGATATTTATTCCATTAACCTTACTTTAAGCCCTACATCCGCCTTACTTTTTCATGTTTGCACTGAATCTATGAAGCTAATGCAGCTACAAGTAAAGGAACTTTTACACTATTATGAGCATCACGCACACTGCGTGCCTAAATCATTACGGAATTGAACTATCTAAGGTTATCCAGTGGACAAAAGTATGCTGCATAAATAAAGACAGTAGTATAAACCTTCTTGAAGCCTGGATTGTGTCCATGTTTTTGTCTCATACTAATATCAGTGAGGCTTAAGCTTACATTATTAATTACCTACACTAGCCTCATAGCCACAGTGCAAGTATCAACACTAAACATGTCTTCATTGGATCAGCTACATTACCAGACTGGGGAAACTTGGGTAAACAATATTTTTATTGTCAACCTACAGCTCGAAGAGTTTGTGTTAGATGTGGGATAGAGTGGTGAAATGTTTGAGTGGCTGAAAAAAAGCAATTCCCAAAAAAAAGAGAAAAAAAAAATAGAGCATGTAAATGCCCTGGGGCTTGTTGAGTTTTGAACTGCCCTGCTTTTGACAACATTTAGGACAAGACGCTGTAAATTTTGCATGAAGTCAAGCAGCTGTGTGTGTGTGTGTGTGTGTGTGTGTGTGTGTAAACTGGAGACCAAGGAGAAGACATAGGGCAGAAACAGGGGAAGAAAGAACTAACACAGACATGGTTACCCAGCAAGAATTGAGTCATGAAAGCTATGTTACATTAACTCCTTAAATTCCAGGCTTATTATTCAGTAATCAATCTTAAGGTCAATAACTATTGTGAAACTTCTGTTGTGAAATGGGCTCTATACACACAAACGTTTCATTAAGAGTTTTGTAGATTTTAAAGTTTCCTTAGACACCACGACAGCAGTCATATACAAGCCTCAGACCACCATATGCAATAGCAAGCTTTGACCGGAGTGATGAGTCAGATGCCAGGAAAACCTACCTGCCCAAATGCATAGGGACAGTAGAACAGTTTGGTGGAGGAGGAATAATGGTCTGAGGCTGTTTTTCAAGGTTACATGCCTTAATTTCAATGAAAAGAAATCTTAATGCTACAGTATACGATCACATTTTAAAGAACTATGTCCTTCTAACTTTCGTGAAGGCCCTTTATTAACACGCCAGTGCTCCTGTTCACATCTGTGTATAATTACTTTTCCAACAAGTATAAAGTAAAGTTTATTGAGCCACTAATATGAGCAGTGATTTACAGGTAGTCTTTGAAAGTCTTTCAAGAGCTATAGTGTCTTCAAGCTATAAGCTATAAGAACTTTTAGTGACATCCATGAAGATATGGTTTTGTCACATTCTCCCTTCATCACCAAATGAGGGCAGGTGCGTAGGCAGACATCCATGCTGAAATCTTTTCTTGATTTAAACAAAACAGAAGGTACAAGGGCCAGAACCAAAACAAACACTCTAAACAAAACGAGACTTGGAAATAGTAACTCATCCCAATTATGACGGTGGACCGACAACTCAGGTCCACCACAAACGAACTTAAATACAATAAACCCAAAAGCCATAAACCAATCCCAAAAAAAACATGTTTTCACCTGAGCACACCGGCAGCTGAAACAAATAATAACCTAACTCAAACCCGGTGTGCTCAGGAATTACACAACACAAGAAACCCTGGCGGACCGTCACTGTCCCCAGTCATGACAGGTTTGCTGAGATTGGTGGGTGTGGAAAAGCTTTGAGCGGTCTGTTTTGGGGCCTGACCCCTTGTCTATAAAACACTTAGGGTAAACAGGAAATCGAGCTTGACATCAGGGAGTCATTTAATGGGGCAATGCGTCACCACTCAATCATCATGCCCCACTAAACCCATTGTGCGTGCCTGCTTTGAACAGATCTAACGTCATTTTTTGGACCGTACCTTCCTTGTAATTTCGTGAGCTTTGTAAAAATGTTTGTGGTAGTATGTCATTTACGATTTAAACCACAATGACATCAGTCATAATGAAGACCAAGACATTTTTCCCCAAGAAGACAATTAAATCTGTTCCATTCGAAAATAGGTACTAAATATACTTTTGGGTACTGTCACTTGGATAGAACCCTCAAGGGTACATATTTAGTACTTTTACGTTGGAAATTAAATTATTCCTCTGTCTGTCTGTCTTTCTTTATTGCTCCCTTTCTTTTGTCCTTTCTTTCTTTCTTTCGTCCATTCTTTCTTTCTTTCTTTTTCTTTTTTCATCCTTTCTTTGTTTCTTTCATTCATTCTCTTTTTGTTTCTTTCATCTTTTCTTTATTTCTTTTATCCTTTCTATCTTTCTTTCATCCACTCTTTTGACCTTTCCTTCTTACTGTCTTTCGTCCTTTCTTCTTTCTTTCTTTCTTTTTTTCTACCAACTTCTCAGCCTTTTGTGGCCTTTGATGTCCCATGATTTAGTTCTTGTTCCAGGCACTGTCACCCAGAAATAGTGTCTGACTGCACTAACGCTCTTGTAGTCGCATGAAAGCAAATACCTACAGAAATGTTCCACAATCTGGTGTAAAGCTCTCCCAGAAGAGAGCTGTTACTGCAGCACAGGGAGAAACAACTTCATATTAATGCCTATGGTTTTGGAAGGAGATGTTTCAATGTCCAAGGAGACCTGGTGCCATGGATTGGATATCAAGGCTTATTCCAGAAAAAGCCCAAGAATAAATAGAGCTGAAGCTTTAGTCCTTCTGGACCGGATTGCAGTCAGAGAGCAGGAATGCTGTTGTTCTCCTGCAGATGCTCAGAGTGAAAGCGGAGCTGGAGGAGAGGCAGGAGTGCCTGCAGGATCTTCCAGAAGCTGAGGACTGTGATGACATATGGCCTGTGGAATGTAACCGAATGGCCTTCATCACCATGTCATCTGTGTTGTCCACAAGGGTGGGAAAAGTAAAAAAGAAATGGCCTTTAAACATACCTATGGCCTAAACATGACAACTATAATAATTAAAATAAAATAGCCAAGTTCAAGGTGCAGTTATTTTTTTAATTTGCTGAAGACCTTGTTTTGACTCCAATAGTTTTTAACTGTGTCAGATGGAGAAAATGATCATTTTGTATATTTTCTAGCCCTCTCATGCTTTATAAATCAGTTTATGAGTCAGTTTAGTTTCAGATCCTCAGTCAGTCACTTAAATGAGACCATGGCAGTTGAGTTTAAGCGTGGCACCCTGATGGGTCACATATACATGTATCTGCAACTGTTACTGTATAACTTACTTGAACTAATGTGTCAAAAAAACAACAACCAAAGACCTTAGAAAATAATGACAACAGTAAAAATAGTAATAATAACAGCAACACTAGTGGATTGACTGAAAGGATGCCTGAAATTTGCACTTGACATTTGATTATAGTATACTTTAATTTATGAACATTGTGAAATTTGTGGAAATGTGTCATGTTCAAATCCGATCCGTGCAGATGCTGCAAATTTTATTTAAACTGTGAAAGTGTTAAGTGACCATATGTGAATACATCACAGCACCCATTCTCCAAGTGAAGCAGCGGGCAGCCAGTAACACAGCACCCAGGGAGCACTGTTTGGGTGTGGTACCTTGCTCAAGGGTACCTCAGTTGTGCCACTTGCAGTCCTGGGATTTGAACCCACGACCTTTTGATCAGCTCCCTAACCACCAGGCCACCAACCGCCCTTTAATTCGTGACAATTGTGAAATTTGTGGAAACGTGTCATATTTAAATTTGATCCATGCAGATGCTACATTTACTTCTGCATAGAAAACAATAAAACATTTGACATGTAATGCGTGTCTAAATTTTGTCATACAACTGTATGTGTAAATGTTTGTAGACACTTGCACATCCAACGTTTCTTTTGAAATCAAAGGTATTAACAAGCAACAGCAACAAAGGTGAGGTCTTTATATACCCGGTATATACACTCTACTTATTCTCTTTACTCTCTTTCTTGTTTTGGTGTTCTACTTACTATGTAACTCACTCATTCTCTCTCTCTCTCTTTCTCTCTCTCTCTCTCTCTCTCCTCATATCTCTTCTGTCTCAGCCCTGTTTTTCTCATTTTTCTGATCACTTCAAAGTGGCTTTTTGGCATTTTGGTCCAAAACATTGCCAGAACAGTCATAACAGCCTCCATCCCTCTCTCTAAATCCAGCATGCTCCTGGCTATGTGTATGTGTGTGTGTGTGTGTGTGTGTGTGTGTGTGTGTGTGTGTGAGAGAGAGAGAGAGAGAGAGAGAGAGAAAGAGAGAGAGAG